>SJYV01043858.1:416724-487066 GCA_006410875.1 Neotragus pygmaeus
TTAGAGTGAGTTAAACGCTCCTCCTCCCCCTTCAACGTAATGAATGCCCTTTGCCACCCTGGGAGTGGAGGGAGGGGTAATCTTGACTGCTCCTGGCAAACTGCCTGCTCAGCACTAGAATTGGGCCTGTCCTTCACTGACTGGTACACAAAGGCACATGCCAGGCATAGATTTCGTCTCCCTGTTTTTCTGGTAGAAGAGAACTAAAAAATCGGGAGTAAGAAGGGGAACCCCTTGTTCAGGTCTGCACAGGTGGTGACTTGGGAGTGAGCCTTAGCCCCTAGGGGTGCCCCTCCTGCCCAGTGGGTGGCCTCTGCAAAGCTGAGCCTGGGCAACAGGGGAGGGGAGGCAGAGGATGGCCCTGTTGGTGAGCAGAGAAGGAAACTGCTCCACTACCATTTGCAGAAAGGTGTGGCCTGCAGGTGGTTTGAGGCCTTGAAAACTGAGCCTGGTGGTGGACCTCCTGGGGGAGATCTGCGAGCAAGATGGTCCTTGGAACAGCCTGGAACCTAAGTTCAGAAGACCAGCAATAGGACAGAGGCAAATGGATAGGTCAGGAGGGGCAGCAAGATGCCCAACTGGCACAAGACTCAAGAGTGTCCAAGGTCCCTTCTGGCCCAGGAGGGACAGGACTCTTGTTGGCTGGGGCCACTTAAGCATCTTGTTCCAATCAGACCCCACAGAGGTCAAGTGTCCCTGTGGGATGAGAGTCTGAGGATCTGATGGCTAAACAGCTTGTCCAGCTCACCTGGCCACTGCCCAGTTCTGTACTGACTCTAGAATCAATCAGGTGGTCTGCTGTCACCCTGCAGAGAGGTACACCATGGCAACGCACCCCTCCCTGACCTCTCAGACATAGATGTGTCCAAGGCTCAGGAACACTCACAGAGGGCCAGGGCCCCTGGCATCGGGACAGGGGAGGAGAGCCCAGTAGCCCAGGTGTAGGCTCTGTGACAGATCTTTGTCACAGATGTAGGCTGTTTCTTCCTAATGGAGGGCAGAGATGTTTGTCCATACCCAACTTTCACAAGCAAGGGGTCCTAAGCCCTCACTTTTCCTAAACCCTCACTTTGAGCCCAAGTTCAGATGATCTAAGATCTTAACCTTGCACACCAGGAAACCCAGGGTTCTGTCTTTTCTCCAAATAAACATTTGGGGCTGAGCCTTGAGCGTAGAGCTGAAGCTGACTCCTTGCAAAGAGAGAGGCACTTGTGTATCCACCCATCCCTCAGAGGCTGGTCCCTCCTGCACCAGCCAGGTTCCAGATTCCAACTCTAATCTCCCTGTAGCCTGCACCACTGCCACCAACTCAGTTTCACAGGAGCCAAGTTTTACCCTTCAATGTTAGCTCCATCCTTGAACTCTACCAGGGTACTTAGGAGCTAGGGTTGCCAGGCTAAGCATATAAAAATCTAGGGTGCTCAGTTAAATTTGAATTTCAGATGGACAATGAATCATTTTTTAGTGTGTCTCATGAAATATTTGAGTTACACTAATACACAAAAATAATAAAATGCTTTGTTTATGTGAATTCAGATTGAACTGGGCATCCTGAAATTTGTCTGGAACCTCGCTTGGATCCTTAGTTAGTCCCTGCCCACAGGGAAGTTTCAGTCCAATAGGAGAGAGAAACTGCTGAGAACTGAGCCACAGGGGTCCTAGTGAGTGCGGTGATTGTAGTGACATCGAGTATGTTTGGCATGACACAGAATGGTTGCTGGATGTCCAGGGGCCTTCAGCTGTGATTTAAAGGGGAAGGGGGTGGTGGAGTGAGCATGTGACAAGACCTAGACAAGTAGTGATGGAAGACCAGACTTGGTCTCTCCATCAGTTGGCCCACCTCGGGCTCCGGAGTTGAGTCCCACTCACCCCAACAACAAAGTCTAGAACATACAAGAAGGGCAGAACAGATCAATTGCAGTGCCCACTGTGCTTAGTCATGCGGGACTCTTTGTGACAACATGGACTGTAGCCTACCAGGCTCCTCTGTCCAGGAGGATTCTCCAGGCAAGAATACTGGAGTGGGTTGCCATGCCTTCCTCCAGGGGATCTTCCCAACCCAGGGATCGAACCCAGGTCTCCTGCACTGTAGGCAGATTCTTTACCAGTTGAGCTACCAGGAAAGCGGTACCTACTCTCCCACCNTGGAGTGGGTTGCCATGCCTTCCTCCAGGGGATCTTCCCAACCCAGGGATCGAACCCAGGTCTCCTGCACTGTAGGCAGATTCTTTACCAGTTGAGCTACCAGGAAAGCGGTACCTACTCTCCCACCAAAAGCTTTTCCCTTTCTACACCTCAATTTCCTTAGCATCTTCAAAAACATGCCCTGACAGTGAGGATGAACTGGGTCGGGAAAGAGCCTTGAGCTCTTCTGGAAAACTCCCCAAGTAAACACACGAGTTATTATTATTATTATTATTATTATCAGGGAACATTAAACATTTCATGTCATATTCAAATGCCTTCTAATGACTTCTGGCTGAGAACCTCAGCTTGACCGAGGAATAGATACCCAAAGATGTTTACCTCTGAACTGACTGCCATGTCTCCCTCCCCTCGCCCCCATGCCCTCAATAACCCAGTGTGCGTCACCAGCCCTTTGCATTCTGCCCTCACTACCAGCTTGGTAGATAACCCATTGACCTGGAACCTCAGCCTCAGCCTCTCCAGCTTCATCCTGGTTCACCAAGGCTGGCATTGCGACAGGAGAGAGATAAGAGCTGCGCCTGCATTTGTACAGAACCAAATCCTGATGCTTTTTTAATCAAGTTGCTTGTATGGTTTCATGTTATGTTTGCAGCTCATCTGAGAAGGTGAAGACTCTAAAGAGGAAATAGTACTAAAGGCGGATATTCTCGGATGCAAGTGTCCATTTCCTGTGGCCATAGTTCAGATGCACCCCGCCCCCTGTACGCTCCTTTTCCTCTCTTCCCCTTGCAGTTGCTGTTAATAACTAACATGGAATGAGTGCCCACCACCTGTGGGGGGTACTTCAGGAGGTCATCTCATTTAACTCACACAGTCTCCCATGAGGTAGGTCCCATCACTGTCCCTGTCTCACAGATGGTAAAATGAAGGCTTAGAGGCTCAAGTAACCGGTCCAAGGTCAAACATCCAATAAACAGGGGGACAGGAGTTCTGGGCTAGCCTTGTCTGTCTGCAGGGGCTATGCTCCCAGCTTCCAGGGTTCTGTGGGTTCTTCAGAGGTGAGTTCAGGTCTCATCCCCTCCCTGAGGTTGTTTTAGATTATTCCAGCCTTTACCAGGGCCTGCTGTGCCTGAACTCCTGCAGTAATTACTGCACCCCCACCAACTCATCAATCAACTACTACAACATCCATGTGCACACGTGCCTCCGTTCTCCAATTGGACAAAGCCCTGCCCATCTGGAAGGCAGCGGGTATTCTTGGGTATTTCATGCAGTCCCACAGTGTGCTCAGTTCCTAGATAAATACCTCGGAATCAGATGCCTCTATGTGTGTGTATGTATGTGTGTGTTTCCTCAGTGTATGTGTTTGTGTGTGTGAGAGAGAGAGATGGGACTTTCAGACAGTGATGCTGATCACTGCACTGCAAGCTATTAGCAGCAGACACAAGGAAGGCCCCCGGGCTGCCCCCAGGGGCTCAACCCCCATGACCACAGAGCTGCAGAGCAGAGACTGGGGACTCAGGCGGCTCCCTTCTGCCCAGGCACTGCGGGCGGCAGACCCTTGGGCACTCAGCTGCTCCAGGGTTCCGCCGCCCCTTCCCTTCTCACCTGATCCATCTGTGTGAGTTTCAGGAGACTCCAGGTAATTATGTGGTCATTGAATTTAGGGAAACCGACCCTAAGGATAATTCTGGAGTCACTTTCAGAAGACTCATGGTTTAATTTCCATATTTAGCTAGTGGTACACATTATACGGTTCCTGATAGCACAGCAACCACCTTATCCTTAAGTATTTAGTTTTAACATGAGGCTCAGAATAGTACATATATGGGCATGTTACTCCAAAACATGCAGAGTTAGCAACAAGCAGAAGACACAGTATGCACCCCTTTTTAATTTTCATATATGGTCTTCACATAAGCTGGGTGGATAAGATCTGACTGTGAAAAACTCACCAAATTATTACCTGTAATTATTATTTCACTTAATCAATGATCTGCAAGTTGTAGGGGCAAAGAGCTGCCATTACCAATGGGTATCCAAGGTGTGTGTGCATGCCTGCCTGAGTGTGCATGTAGGTGTGCATTTATGACCGGGGAGAGAAGGAGCGATGCAGCCTGTACCAGCAGGAACGCCTCTCCTTTGCTGCCTGAACGAGGATCCCTTCAAGCGCACCCTGGAGTTTAATATTGCCAGCGACTGGCCCTGACTCTTTTCAACGTGCGCCAGGTGTAATGTAAACCTCCCTGCATTTCCTCCCTTTCCTGTTTCATCTGAGAAATTCTTCACTAATTCCATGGTATCTTGTTTCTCATTGTTTTCTCTGCTTTAGACAGCCCCTTGGGGTGGGTTTAGGAAGGTGTGCTTAATGCTCTCAGCCTTCCAAAGTGACACCAGCACTTCCCTCACGACCACTGCCATCCTCCAAAATCTCTTCCAAGGGACGTCTCTGGTTGTCAGGACAAAACAAGCCATAACGTCTTGGGGAGATGAGCAAGCACCTGTCACAAATCAGAGGATGATCATGGGCGGTCTATACCACAGCATCCAATGGAGAAAACAGGATAGTCATGGTCAGCTCCTTTGCAATATAGCATTAAGTTTATATTAATGTTATAGTGGTTATAAGGTTATATTAGTGGTGTGTCTTCCATTCTTTGTTGAAGTAGTGCTATTTGAGGTTGAAGACAAGGATTAATACAGCTGGATGGAGGAGGCTTGGGCTATTCCAGATGCAAGCAGGGGACCATACATTTTCCTGTGATTCTCTAAAGGAGGTGGGATTACAAAATCATGTGAATGTTAGGGGGTGGAGAGAGAAGAGCCTGGCAAGCAGAATCCCTCCTATGAACAACGGAAGTGAGCATCCTTATAGCCATTTCCTGCTTTGTTTTTTGTACTCCCTGCTCTCCCATCAGTGGTGAGTGGCCGGAGAGGAAGCCCTGGACAGGGGAGGGAGACTCAGGTCTGGCCAGATTCTTCTCAACCTTCAGTGCGTCTTCCTACCGTCTCCTCTCCTGGCATGGGAAATTATTTATGTTTGCAAATTGCTTTTGACTCACATGAGTTATTCTTCTTGCCTGCCAACAGGTCTGAGGATGGGAGAGAGTTATTGAGCCGGCAGCTGAGAAATCCAGGGGCGATGGCAGAAGGAGCACTGAGGCGGAAGTCACGAGCCTCGGGATTTTGTCCCAGCTCCGTCACTGCTATGCCATTACTTCCCCTTGCCGGGCCTCAGGCTGCTCATTTGCAAAATGAGAGGGCTGGGTGACCTCTGAGTGCCGAGGGCCTTGGTGGCTCTGACATCCCCTGGGCCTGTGACCCCCGAAGAGGCACAGACAGGGTTGGTGCCAGCCCCTGTGCTGCTCCCTGATGTGGGCTCGGCAGTGCTGCTGCTGAGCGCCGGAGGGTGGAGAGGATGCTGCCCAGCCCTGCCCCGGCAGGAAGAACTAGACAGGGCAGCGGGGCAGCCGGTAATGTTTCCTCCCTTAGCCTTTTGCTTCATGCTGGTCCTTAGCGAGGCCTGTTTCCATAGACTAGGATGAAAACAAATGTTGGCAGAGGAACCACCAGAGCAGAAAGTCCCTGCACACAACCAGAATGATCATCCTAGACATAATCAGGGCCAGGGCAGAATCAGCTGCATGACAGGTGGATAGGGGTCACCTGGCCTTCGGGGAGGAAGGGGTTGGCCCACTGATGATGGAATTATTGGCTGCTTGAAGCCCGGAGCAAAGAGGGGTCCCGGAGATCCAAGTCCTTCACTCTACAGATGGAGAAGCTGAGCCTCCCAAAGCTAAGATCGAGGTGAATTATTGATGATTCTCTACCCACAAGTGGATGTGTATGTTCCAAAGGAGTAGTGCTCCCCCAATTCATCCACCGTAAAGTTGGATTTAATAATAGTAATAATTCAAAATTCAGTGCCATGGCCACGATGGATTGGCCGTGTACTGATCTTGAGAGCCATGGTCTGGCCTCTATTCTCTGACTGTGGTTTGGGGCCTAACCCAGAGAGAAAAGAAGCCCGGGGTCTGGGCTTCTTCCAATCCAGTGACCACCAAGTGGGGATGAAGGCTGTTGTGGGCTCAGCTCTCTGAGGTGGCAAGAGACCTGCTAACCTCAGAGCTTTGAGTTGGCTCTGCCTTGGTATTTGTTCAGTCCTGGCCAAACCACAGTGAGCCTCAGCCCTGGGTCTAGAGGGGAATTTGGGGTCTGTGCACTCCCTCATGAGAGATGACCTATGAATGGGCAGAAGGCAGTCAGACAGCAAGAAGAGAAACTTTTCTGCAAATCCCTTTTTTTCTAGAGCCTGCCTTTTCTCCTAGGCCCAGAGATGAGTTCCCAGGGCCATGATATTCCACCTGAGTAGACTATAATACCTCAAAGGTCTAGCTTCTCATCAGTTCCATATGATGAGAAGGAATGAAAAGATGCACCCAGTCTTCAGCCGTGAGTCAGCCTGGTGGCAGGTCTAAGTGGTCTTGCGCGCCTTTCAGTACTTCAGAGAGAAGAGGGTGACGCAGGACTAAAATCAAGGGGGGCAGAGGCAACAGCAGGGAGAAAAGGAAACCAGAGAGGACCAGAGATAAAGAGAGAGACAGACCCAGAGGTAAGGAGACCAAAAGGACCAGGACCAAAAAAAGAGAATGAACATTAAAGAAATAGAAAGAGAGCAAGACAGAAGCAGATGAGGAGAGAAACCATACAGATAAGGAGACACAAAAGGCTGGAAGAAATCAACTGATCGAAAAACACTGTGTTGGAAGGGATCAAAGTCAGTGTCACCAATATGGGGACAAACTGACTTGCGTTTCCTTATATGATGCACTGAGAAGGATACAGCAACACTCCAGGGCATTTCTCCCACAAACGTAGCACCTGAATCTAACCATGTAGAAATGTCAACACCAAGGTTGAAGAAGCCACAGAAAAGTAGAGGCTCTGTCCCAACTTGTTGTTGTTGTTCAGTCGCTAAGTCGTGTCTGACTCTTTGCAACACACCAGGCTCCCATGTCCTTCACTAGCTTGTCCCGGGTTAAAAGGAACTAAAAAGACAGGATCCCATGGACTATACAGTTCATGGGATTCTCCAGGCCAGGATACAGGAGTGGGTAGCCTTTCCCTCCTCCAGGGGACCTTCCCAACCCAGGGATGGAATCCAGGTCTCCTGCATTGCAGGTGGATTCTTTACCAGCTGAGCCACAAGGGAAGCCCAAGACACAGGACACTCAATGCAATTCATGATCCAGGTTTGGCTAATGGAAAAGGAAAAAAACTTGGCTCTAAAGAGCATGACTGAGAATCTTCACAAAATTTGTCTATGGACTCTAGGTTAGAAATAACATTGGATCCATGGTAAAAGTCCTGATTTTGATAACCGTACACTGGTTATGTAAGAAAGTGTCCTTGTTCTTAGGAAAAACACATTAAAGTATTTAAGCATAAAAGGGTAAAAGGTCTCCAACTTACTTTCAAATAGTTCAGACAAAATATGGGGGGAAGGTAGGGAGGGAGGGAGAGAGAACAATAAAGCAAATGGGAAAAATGTGAATAACTGGTGAGTGTGGATAAAGAATATATGAGAGGGGCTTCCGTGGTGGTCCAGCAGTTAGGAATCTGCCTTGCAATGCAAGGGACAAGGGTTCAGTCCCTGGTCAGGGAACTAAGATCCTTGGGGGCAACTTCACTGCAACAAAGTCCAACACAGCCAAATAAGTATTTTTTAAAAAGAATATATGAGAGTTCCTTTACTATTCTTGCAACTTGGAGCCTCCTCTTCGGGGTTGGGGACAAGTATTGGCTGACACCAGAGGCTCATACTGAATCTGGGAAGAACCAGATGCGCCTTCCATGCGAGCGAGGCTGAGGCCCAGCTCTCCGGCAGCTGAGAACATCTGGGCAACTTGACTGTCCCTTTCCGCCTGCTTGAAGGCCTATTTCCCAACCCTTCACCCCCTGACCTCAACACAAATGAATGGGGGTCCAGGACAGTGGGCCCATAGCCACCAAGTCCCACACCAGGAAGTCAAGGCTCCTCCAGCTCAGCGTGGCTACTCACACCTTACAGTAGGGCTGACCGTCATCTGCGGCCATGGGAGGAGGCAGGATCTGGCAGAAAGGGGAAGGATTAGGCCGCCAGGAAAACTGGGCTCCAAGTGCCAACCATTCTGCACTCACCGGTTCTGGGCCCTGGGGCTGGCGGCTCTGTTCCCTAGAGCTCCCCAAGCCTGGCTTATTACCACTTTGGTCTCCTAAATGCCACTTCTTGAGAGAAGACTTCCCTAACCAATTATTCCACTTATTATCCTGCTTTTCTTCTTCAGGGGCTTCCCTGACGGCTCTGATGGTAAAGAATCTGCCTGCAATGAAGGAGACTCAGGTTCAGTCTCTGAACTGGGAAGATTCCCTGGGGAAGGGCATGGCAAGCAACTCCAGTATTCTTGTCTGGAGAATTCCATGGAGAGAGGAACCTGGTGGGCTACAGTCCATGGGGTTGGAGCAAAAGTGTCATGACTGAGCGACAAACACTTTCTTCTTTAGAGCAGGCGTCCTTAGCTGAAATTTGGATTTGTCTGTTCCCCTCTCCCCACCAATAGAGTGTAAGCACCTGGAGAGGAAATCTGTCTCTCATTGCTCTAGTCTCAGCTTCCAGAACTTGGCAGATACACCAGAGCTATTTGTTGAAGGGAGAAAGAAGGGATGGAAGTGGGGGAGGAAATCTCTGAGCCTCAGTTTCTTCACCAGTGAAACTGGAGGAAATTGGTGCAGGGACTGCTGAAAAGTTTGCTTGGATATAGGATTAAGAATGTCCCAGGGTAGTGTTAGACCCAAAGAGGCAGTAAGAGGCTTCGATTGTTAATATGACTGTCTCAGGCCTAATCACAGCAACCCCAACACTCTTCCACCCCTGCCCATATCATTGTTCAGACATTTGGTAATTAATTTGGCAACCTGGACCTTTCTCTTTTCGGCCATACCGAGCAGCTGGTGGGGTGTTAGTTCCCCACCAGGGACTGAACCTGGGGCCCTCTACAGTGAAGCATGTAGTTTTAACCAACCACTGGACCACGAAGGAATTCCCATACCTGGTCATTTTAATTTCATCTGGGGGAGGGTAGATTGGAAGGGGTTGGAAGGATTGGAATTATTTTGTCATAGTTTGTGTTTTAGGTTTTCTGTGTGTGTCTGTGATTTGATTTGATTTGATTCAGTACTATGAACTGGGCACAGAGCTATAGCCGAGATCTCCCCACCTCTGCCCTCCAGACCTGACAAGCCAGGAGTCCTGTGAATGCCGGCAGGGTGACAGGTGAAGTGTGGGTCCAGCTCCCAGTTTCTGCATGGGCCCCAGAAACACTCAGCCATGCTTCTCAAGAAGAGATTCTTGAAGGAAAGCATCCCTGGGCCCCCAGATTGCCCTACTCATTCTGACCTGGGGATTCCCATCTTGATTTAGCTGTAGAACATGCTCAAAAAGAATCTTGCCTTCAGTTCTCTGCCTTGCCTCTCAGTAATGGGAGAGAGACAAAGCCAACTGAAAACAGGCAAAAAATGTTGCCTGGCTAGCCAAGTTATGAGTGAAAAAGTGAGTGAGTGAAGGAAGGAAGGAAAACCTCTGGGAGTTTTAAGTTAGTTTAGCTCATACTTTGGTTTCTTTCCTGGCACATATGAGACTCTGGAAACACTGGGAAGATTCCAATCTAGGCCCGACCATTGTTCCCAACCAAAGCTGGCATTATTTGGGACCAACAAGCTTGTCGAGGTGTGACTAGCATCCCAAATGAAGCTGGTTTGTCTCCCAACCTAATTAGGGCCCACGTAGAGAACCCTACTGAAATGCAAGCCCCAAGGAGACAGGAAGTAGCTCAGAAGGGGTAAGAGAAAGATTTCAGAACCACATTCACCGAAATTTGTGTACCATTGTCTAGCTTCCCTTGTGATATCACTGGAAGATGCAGATACACACTGTGCACTGCAGTGAGCACACCACACAGGCCAGTTTAACTGATCAAATCTTGGCAAGTCAGCAAGTAGGGATCATGTGCCTACTCAGGAGCTTCAGTCATGTCCGACTCTTTGTGATCCCATGGACTGTAGCCAGCCAGGCTCCCATGTCCGTGGGGTTTTTCAGGCAAGAACACTGAAGTGGGATGCCATGCCCTCCTCCAGGGGATCTTCCGGACCAAAGGATCGAACCTGTGTCTCCTGTATCTCCTGCCTTGCAGGCAGATTCTTTACTGCTGTGCACTGGCAAAGCCCCAGTAGGGACCATATTGACATTTAAAACATTAGCTGCATCGATCTCCTAGTCTGGTTCGGCCTCTCCAGCTGTCTGGAGAAATGAAATGTGCCTCCAACTCCAGACCAGCTGAGTCTCTCGTAGACAAGCCATCTCTTTGTGTTGTCCATGCCTTGTATGAAGGGTGTGGGAATTGCCATGTTGAATGGACTGCTGACAAAGGAAGAGACCAACTTGTGACCTGTTCAATCAAATTTCCATCGTCAAGATAAGAGTGGGCGGGACTTCCCTGGTGGTCCTGTGGTTGAGAATCTGCCTCTCAATGCAGGGGACGTATGCTTGACTCTTGGTTAGGAAACTAAGATCCCACATGCTGTGGGGCAACTAAGCCTGAGCACAGCAATTAGAGAAGCTCACGCACCTCAACAAAGACCCAGCACAGCCAAAAAAAAAGAGAGAGAGAAAGATAAGAGTGGGCAAACGGTCAGTCTATAAATAATGCTTTCAAGAGGGGCTCTTCCTGAACCATCTCACAGATTTGGCAGGTGTGAGCTGCCCATTTCTTTCTGTCCCAAATGCAGAGCTGGCCAGCTCTCCAGCTCTCTCCCTGGAGCTTTGGGAGCTCATCATGCAAAAGCCCCTCTCGTCTTTCTCTACCCAGCACTGAGCCAGGAACGTGGAATCTTCTTTAGCCACGAGATTGTTCTTCTCTCTCCTGCCCTGCAACCATGCCACTGCCTGGAAGGTAACTCAGGTGGCGAAGAAGTCTCCTCCAGATTTCCATTTCCTGATTAAGGTGAGGAATCTCCACCAGTGACCAAAAACATGCCCAGAAACCCAGGTCATGGCTGTATTCTGTGTCATGCCTTGCAGGGATCCTGTGTCTCTGCCACTCTTGACTGGTCTCTCTTACCTGCTGAACCTTAACCTCTCTCACTAGGAGGGACTGTGTCTTTGTCACCATCATTCCCCAGCACAGCATCTGGAAGGACTGGATAAATATTTACTGAATGAATGAGCTGTGTTTACAAGGTTACAAGGCACTGCTGCTTCCTCTCTCCCCGTGTCCCCCAAATGAAACTCAGAAAAGAGTAAAAATTCAGGCAGAGGCTTTCTCAGGGGCTGTCCCCTAGTCCCCCCCTCCCCAAGTTAGCAGGATTTTCCACCTGCTCATGGGATGGGAGCAGAGGAGGTATCTCTTTTTCTCTCTGTATATCTAAACAATACCCAATAGTTAGTAGATTCAATCTTTGTTCTTTACTCTTCTCTCTTCTATGAAAGACACTGCTTTTGTCATAGCTTGTAAGGTACTTTGTTTTCTCTCTCTCTCTGATAATTTTCATCATCAGCTTGAGTTTAGGATAAATGCCAAAAGTGACACCAGCTCCTGAATAAACATCATTGCCTTGTGCCCCATGACCTAATAACGACAATAACTCACAATTATAGATTGCTCACTGAGCCAGGCTCCACGGGAGAGCCCTTACATGCTTTTTCTCTTTTAATCCTCACAATAACCTGATGCAATACAAACTATTATTACCCCCAGGAGGAAATGGATGCTTCGAAAGGTCAAGTACCTGGCCTGGGGTCACAGAGCCAGTGTGCAGTGGAGCCAGGGCTTGAATCCAGGTAGCCTGGGCTTCTAATCCTCGTATTACACTGCTGCCCTCAGGAGTCTTTGCACACAAAGAGTGTCTGGCAAGGATGTCCCCCTTCAGGAATGGCAGCATAGTGACAACTATCTACACATCAGAGGCACCAGCTGTGAACTGAGATGAACCCTACAAGGTGAATTGCTCCTGGGACCACAGAGTCATCACAAGGCAGGAGCTGGAAGAAGCCTCTAATAGACCTTGGGAGCCACTCCCTCATTTTATAGACAGATACAATGATGCTTGGGGGCCCACACTTCAGCTGGTGGAGCATCCAAGATCATCCCAGAGTGCTTTTGCTTATGGCCCTCGATTTGTGGTCCACTCTCAATGCAAACTGGACAAGAGACAGTTTGAGATCAGATTTGGCCTGCTCAGTTCTTGGTTCAGACCTAACCACCCTGGCTTGTTTCACAGCTGACTCAGCCCTCTGGAGGCCCCCCAAGTTGAACATGGTTTTAGAGTAGCCTCCAAAATATGAGGCTGCTGGTTACCACATCTGCTCTACAGACCTGGCAATAAACTCTCTGCTCCTTGTGCCTGAGTTTCTTTGTAGCCTCCTCTCTTCCGCACTTGAGTGCTGACAAAGAATTTTTATTCACAAACTTCACGTCATGGTCATTCCATTTCCATGCCTACTCTATTAATTTAAATTTATTTATTTATTTGGCTATGCTGGATCTTAGTTGTGGAGCGCAAAGTCTTTGATCTTCCAGGCAGCATGTGGGATCTTTAGTGGCAGCTTGTGAACTCTTAGTTGTGGCACCATTAACGCTGTTTTGGTCACATCCTCATGGGATAAATGGACAACCCTCAAAGTACTGAACCAGAAGCCCAGGTTGTTCAGGCAACTTCCATCCCAGCCTTGGCTGAAGTCCACATCCCCAAATGAAAGTGTTATATGCTCTTGATGGCACTTTCTTCCCCAGTGCTTATCAAGGTTGCAAATTACATTAGGTGTGTGGCTTTTCTATTACTGTCTCCTCTCACCCCAGGCTTCAAACTCCATGAGGTCAGAAGCCAGATCTGTTTTATAGTAAAAATAACTCTGAGCACTGGGCTTGATTAGCATGGAGAAGGTGCCTACGAAATCTTTGTTGAGTGAACAGGTAAGAGGGTGGGTGGATGGATATGGATAGATACTGAGAGAGTGGATTAAAAAAAAAAATGTCTAGATGCCAGATTACCAGAATGGCACCTGAAGCTGAGCGAGGTCCCACTGTGCACAATGATGAGGCTAAGGAGGGCCACAGTAGGTGCAATAATTCTTCCCCTACCTTCCTTCCCCACCTGCAGTCTCTCCAGCTACCACCCTGGAGACCTCCTGCAGAAGGATGTCCCCTGTAACTGGCAGCCCCTGGGTTAATGGCAACCTCAGGAGGTTGGTGAATGGGACTACATTCTCTCTTGTTTATTTGGATTTTGCCCTTTCTTCCCCAGCCTGCTGCTCCAGGGAAGGTATTGGGAATATTTTAACAGATGTGAGGGAAGTAGATGAGCAGGCTGGAGCAGATAACCTTCATGTACTTCCCGAAGTGGAGCTGACATCACGCACTTTATCTGGACATTCCCCTACCAAGGAGAGGAGGTGGATGGGAGAGGGAGGAAGCCCATTCTTGGAGACACTGGTTTCTAACTGCTGCTGCCTCCCTCCACTCTAGTGACACATGGGACTTCATAGGCTTGTGGGCACCTCCTTCATGCCCTTGGTGCAGGGCCTAGGGTAGTGCTGGGAACAGAGGTGCATTTGAGGCAGCATCTCTATAATCATAATGGCAAAGAGGACCATAACAGCATCAACACTAAGATGCAAATTAAAGACTAACCTATCCTCTGCTTTTTTAATCAGGGCACTACTAAGTAGCAGGCACTTCCCATGGTATTTCATAGGGTCCTGCCATGGTCCCATCCTATAGACAGGGAACTGGGAGGCCTGGGGAAATTCAGCTCCAACAGAAATGTGCCCAGTTGGGGGCCATAGTTCTGTTTTGTCTGTTCCCTGGAATCTTATAGGTGGAAACCCTAGGGGTCATTCAGGTCACCCTCAGACCTAAGCAGGAATTGCTCCATGATTTCCCATGATAGCACAGCAGGCCTACCAGTCCCAAGCATCCCGCTCTGCCAAACTCTAGGGCTTGCTAATTGTTGCCTGCTCCTCTGTTAGCAACCCATAGAGTTTAAATCCACCTTCTCTGCAGCTTCCTCTTGTTTCTTCTGGGCTGCGCCCCCAGGGGCAGGCAGGGATCCAAGTGCTGGGAGCTCTGGGGGACCCGGTCTTGGCAGGAGGGTTCCCCCTCGCCAACGGGGCTGACCCTCAACCTCACTCTGACGCGGTCTGTTGAACCTGACCTGTACCTTTGCCCTTGGCTCCTACACGCGCGCGCGCGCGCGCGCACGCACGCACACACGCTTTCAGAAAGGAGACAGCCTCTGTCTAGCCTGGAGTGAAAGAGTAACTAGTACATTTTCCTGGTTCTTCCCATACCCCACCCCACCCCACCCCCACCTTCTTCTTTTAAGCCTTTCGGAGGGACCTAGAAAGAATAAGCCAGCTACGACGCCGGTTGTGGAGAGGCGGGAGATGCTNAAGGGAGACTTGGACTGTTGTTCCCAGAGCCCCGTGCGTGTACACCGTGGACCTGATGCTGCGGCGGCAACCGCAGTAGCAACGCGCGCGCACACATACAAGCCCTCCAGCTCCCCTCCCGCATCCGGGCCTTCCCGCTCCTCCGTCACCGCTCGCAAGGGTTTGGGGAGGGGGTGCGTGGGGTGAAGGTGGAAGCATGAGCGGAGGGGGCGAGAACAGGCTGAGCGGGAGGAACAGAATGATAACCAGGCCGAGGGAGAGGGGGAACAGCCGCGAGGAGAAAACTTGGGGAGAGGGTCAGGCGAAAATGGGTGTAAGCAAGGAGAGGGGTGCGGAGACGAGAGGCGGGGAAGCCGCGGGAGAAAGAAAGGGAGGTGGTGGGGAGCGGGCGGGGGCGGCTGGCTCGTTTCCACTCGTGAGAGCCGGTTGCCGAGAGACGCGCGGGCCAATGAGCTAGCACCAGCTCAGCCCGGCGCCCGCCGCGTGCCCTTATATGGTGCGGCCGCTCGGCGGGCGCTCGCGCACATCGCCATATAAGGGCAGGAACCTAAATACCGGCTATACCTTGTTCTCCGCTCGCCCGGCTGCGGCCTCGGCGATCGATGAGCGCGCCGCCGAGCGGGCTGCGGCGCGCGGGTCCCGGGAGCCGCCGGGGAGGGGTCTGCAGCGGCTGCGCTGCTGGGCCAGATGTGGCTGGCGCAATGGCAGCGCGAGCCAGCTGTGGCGCTCGGAAGGTGTAACCCGCCGCCTGCAGTCTCCCTCTTTCCTTTCTCTCCCACTCCCACCTCCCACTATTTCCGAGGTGCAGATGCAAATGAGCTAGAATTGACATCTAATTGCTTTTGTTTTAAAAATATAATAATGTGAGCGAGTCTGTGTTAAGTCTGAGCGAAGGGCCAGGATCACGAGAAACCTAGCCCCACTATAGGGAGCTGGTAGGGTGGGGAGGAAAGAGACTTGGATTGTGATTTGAAGGTTCAAGGTCCCCTCAGCTTTCTCCCGAGACCTGGCCCGTGATGCCGTCAGCTGAGATCCAGCGCCCCTTTTACTCCGACTTCCTCGGCGCCAGGCCTGGCGGAGGTCCCAGGCCGGGGCTCGAGAAGCGGGAGTTGCGTGTGGCCCGAGCATAGAGGACCCACGGGCTCGGTGCCCGGGCGGCCCAGGCAGCCTGGAGCCAGCGGAGCGGCGGGAGGCAGTGGTGAGAGGCGTCGCCGTCACACCTCTCTCAGCGTCTTCTTTGTACCTGCCCAGCTCCTGGACGGCAGGCTATATGCTACCCAAAGCGATAGGCCTGGCGGGTTTGCGGCCCAGCAATGCGATTGGGCCCAAGGAGGCGAATTCAGACTGCTGCGAGGGGGAGGGCCCACAGGTCTCTTTGAGAGAGGAGGTTGGCCAGAGGGTAGCCTCAGAACAACGGGTCAGCCTGAGATCTCCCGGCTCCTGGGTAACCGTTTGACCCCAAAGTCCTGTCTCCAGCTTGTTGCCCTGCTTGCTTTCTCCCTTCCCACTTCTGACCAGTTTTCTAGCCCACCCAGAGAAGAGTTTTGGCCTCCTCCAGGCGAGGGTCTGGACCAGGAATGGCCCCTGGCCAGGATGCCTGCCAGTCTGGAAGGAGCCTCAGTGGTGTGATGACAGTTCTCCTGCCAGCAGAGTGGGTGGGACATAGCTTTGCCTGTGAATGTTGTTGGAGACCCCACATAGCTTACCCATGGCTCCCCACTGTGTACCAGGCTGAGGCCTTTACTGCCGGCAGACATGAGAGACTCCCAAAGAGTCTTGCCAGAAGGTTGATGGTCCTGAAGAAACCTATGCATCTGGGCCAGTGGCCCCCAGAATCTGAGAGACCCACTCCCCATCACCCAATGCATCGGTGTCTCAGGTGCCCCTCTCCATGCAGTTTGCACTGGGGTTGTGTCCACCTTGCCTTGGCTTCCCCAGTGCCCGGAGATGCTACAGAGAGAGTCTCTTCCTTCTAAGGAGGCCATTTCCAGTAGCATGATGCCACCTATAGAATGTACCTGGAATTAGTCCCAGCTGTGGCTATGCCTCCAGCAGCCTGGTGCTGTACGGGAACTGGAGGGAATATAATGCTCCCTTCTTGTCCCTGACTGAGGTTGGGACTGGAGAGGTAGCCTCGTCACCTAGCGCTTCCTCCAGGACTCTTCCTCTTACCTTCTTGGACCCCCGAGCTGTTTAGTAGTTCTGCACCTGGCATCATTTGAGAAACAGACCAGAACCTGGCATGGCTGGGGCAAAAATTCCCAGATCTCCCCAGGAGTCCCTGTGATTTCCCCAAAGTCACAAACTCCAGGGTTGTGTGCTGGCTGAGGCATCAGTGGCCAGCCGACAACGGTGAACAAGTTTTTCTAAAGGTTTTTGAAGCCCAATAAACCTGACCACATGACCCCAAATGTACAGAATGGGGAAACTAGACAGGCTACTCTAAGGCTGCCTGATCCAAATGACCCTTTTACAGGACAAACTGAGGTCAAGAAGGGAAAAGAAAAATGACTTATCCAAGGCATCTCAGCCAGTCAGGGGTGGAGCAAGTACAGGTCTGAATCCAAATTTTTTTTTTCATTCCCCATCCACTGCTGTTTGGATTATCCAGGCATGTATCAACATGAGCTTCCATGTTTTTATGGCTTGGTGGTCCTGGAACCCTGGAGCTGATGCATGAAGTCTCATGATGGCTGCCCAACTGGCTTTACCTGGGCCTTGGAACTGACTGCCTTTGATGGCATCCAGTTGCTCTTCCTGGGTGGCTGGGAGGAGGAGGGTGGCCTGAGGCAGGAAAACTCTGTTGGACCCTGACCTCAGGCTGTTGGGCTGCTGGTCTGGCCAGAGTCTGGGAAGTCCAAGGGTCAGTGACCCCAACTGCACCCCAGATGACTCTGTTATGCCAAACACCATGACTTGGAGCAGCAGTGGGGCGTGTCTAGCTTCCTGCTGTGCTTAGTTCCAGTACCATGACACCTCCTCTTAGGCACGGCAACTCCTGGGTGACAGACCTAAGTCAGCCCTGTCCTCAGCTTAACTTGGTCACCAGTAAGTTACTTAGCCCCTCTGAACTTGTTTCCCCATATTTAAATGTGATTACTAAAGTCTCCCTCTAAGGACTGTGATGAAGAATAGAAGAGTTCGGAAGCTTCTAGCCAGAGCTTGGCATGGAGCAAGCAGCCATAAGCCACATCTATCCACTCCCACCACTCCTGCACACCCTCTTGTACCAGGTTAGGCACAAGGCTCTGCTAGACAAATGACCGTAATGCTTCATGTACATTTGAGCCCATGTAGAAACATGGGAAACTCCATGTAGAAACTCCCAAGCACTCTCCAGTGGGCTCCCTTGGGCAGCTAATTTGTGGGTGTCAGCTCCAACTTCCACCTTATCCTTGCATAAATTTCTCCAGTCAGTACTCTCCAGTTCTAGCCTGGCTCCATCCTCTGCTGCAACCCAGAGTCCAGCAATCTAGCCCTTGGCTGGCTTCCCTGAACATCCCTAGGAGCTCTCTGGTGTAGACTGCACCAACATCTTTCTCTCTGGGGAAGAGAAGTGCCTGAACCCACAGAGGCTGGAAGAAGCACTACCTTACTGAAGGAAATTGAGCCTGGGACCTCTTTACTCATCTTTGAAAAACAGCGTGTGTGTGTGTGTGTGTGTGTGTGTGTGTGTGTGTGTGTGGTCTTGCCTTCCTGGGATCCAAATTACTCTCCATGTGGGTCCACTAGAGGTACCTATCAGAGCAACAAAATGGGAAAGACCCTGCCAATTTGGCAGTTGGGAATACTGATGTTCCAGAGAGGAGGAAGTCTGCTCATCTTGTGGGGCAAAGGCTGAAGGCACTTTCCTGGATTCCCCTGAGCTGGAAACTTGGTCTGGACAGCGATTAAAAGCCTCAGCTTGAGGGAGCAGCGGGATTAGCCTACAAACTCGGAGTACCCTGGGGTAGGATGGGGGAGGCTCTGTCTGAGGCTCCAAGTCATCTCCCCCAAGCCACCTCTCCTCCACTTCTGTGCCCATATTTCCTTCTCTTCCCTCACATTTGCCTCTGGTACACTCTTGCTCTCAGGATCGGATCCCCACGGTGGATATCGGTCCACCAGTCAGCCGAGACAGCCGACTGCCCCCACTCACTTCTGACTGGTCCAAGCGCCTTTAAGGTCCAGCTGGCTTGCTGCAATCCCCGCACCCACTGCCCTCACCCTCTCCATTTCCACTGGACCAGTCCGCGCGGACCCGACTAGTGCAAAGTGGGGCGCGAACTTTTCGCCTAATCACACTGGGGAATTTGCTCTTAGAAGTTTCCGCCTCCCGGGAGGAAAGCTCACCACCCCGCTTCCCCGCACTGGGGCTTGCGACAGTGACTCGGAGCCCGAAGCCTGGCGCCTGGCGCCCCCAGGTCGCGGGCGCCGTTCCAGCCGGGTGGCCATCGCCTCTTTCCGCGTGGGCCGCTCTTTGTTCTTGGTCGGTTGAGCCTGGCTTGGCTCAGGCTCTAGGGTCAACGAAGCTATTACGCCGGTCTTTGCAGGCTGGATGGCGCCTCCCTCAGGAGGAGAGGCTGCTCGCGGGCTGGGGAAGTTCGATCCCTCCCCTAAGCTTGCGGTGGGGTGTTGCGGTGCGGTAGTGGGGAAGACTGTTTAGGGACTTACTGCCCGGGGCTGCTAGAATACTCGCAGCGGCTGGAGAACGAGGTTGGCTAGGGACCTCCTTCACACTTAGATTTAGGAAGCTGTTAAACCGGCAACGCCCTGAAAGTTGGGCTCCTTTCTCTACTCTTCACTGGGTGTCCACCCTACTCTCCTAAAAGGAGAAATTGAGGCTGAAACCTGGATCTGGGATTGGGAGGCCAGGAGCCCCAATTCTCCCCGCGTTTCCCAGCTAGGAAAAGACTCGAGGGAGGCTAGAACCTTTGCTCCAGTAATCCAGGGGTGCCCTTTCCCCAGGGCACCCATACCCCTAGGGAAGAAGCTGTGCTATCACACCCACTGTCAGGAAAAAAAAAAAAAAAAAAAGATAATACCTCTGGGGTCGAGCTGCACCACCCAGGGAGGTGTAAAAAAGTCTGGATGGAGACTGTGTCCGAAAGGCAGTGATGATAAAAGCAGAGGAAAGAGAAGGATGGAGGGAGGGCTGGCTTACTGTCCCAGCCCAGTAGTCGCCACTCTCAGCGACACCCTCTCCCGTGCAGGGAGGTCTGTTGGCGCCCTCCTTCCTTTCCGCGGAAACAGCCAGTCCCTCGACTGTGGGCTAATCCTCCGCCCATTTCCCCTCTAGCTTCCCCACTTCACTCTGCAGGTCGCTTCACTTTCAGCAATTCCTAATCCTGCTTTCCCTCTGCAACTCTGATTTTTAAAGAAATGTAAGAATTACTTCAAAAGAAGTGACCGCAATGATGGCTTTTTCTGCCACCTCCTTAAAAAACGTAAAACTTCTGTCTTCTTGGAAGAGATAGGGAATTTCTGTCCACAGCGCGATGCAGGGAGGCTGGGGGTGCACTGTACTCTCTCTGCGTGGTTTGCTGGGGAAGACAAGACTGACCTTGGAGGGAACAAGTCTTGCTGAAAAAATCCTCTGGAGCCCAAAATAACCCTGAAAGTGGCCCCACGATTACAATTCTGGTCCAAATCCATTTACCATATTTATTTGTGGATTTCTCCCTCCCACTCCTCTTCATATTAAAAAAGATCAAAAAGACATTTTAATGTATAAAAGATGTTTCCTCTGCATAATGCCCTCATCACCACCCACATACCTTTTTTTTTTTTTGCTTTGAATCCAAGGACTTTTGCTTCGCCAGTCGTCGCGGGGACCGTCCCAGAGCAAGGAAGTGCTTCCTCTTGATCTGTCCAAAGGGTGGGGAACTGAGCCCTAGAGGGGCCAGGCCAGAGGCCCAGAGCGCTGATCTGCCCAATACCTCCTTAATCCTTGTCGAACCGCTGGTCTACCTTCTCTCTGCCCAGTGCTATTTTCAATGTCGACCTGCTTCTATCCCCAGCAACAGTACATGCTGTCCCTGTTTCTTGGGCCACTAAACCTCCCACGAAAAAAAGAGTGTTTTCCAGGATTCCCACGGTGGCTCAGTCCTTCACCCGTTTGGCCAGAAAGTAGTTAAACTTCAACTAGTTAAGTAACAAACTCAGCTGTGAACCTGACATTTCCACTACTTTAAATTTCACCGCTCCCTGGTCCTGGTCAAGAACCCCATACTCTCAGCAAAATCAGTTTTTCTTGCCGTAAGCCTCTGTTTTCAGGATCTTAAGGACTAACTGAAGAAATAAAATTAATTTTGCCTCTGATTACTGTTATTCTAGATAAGCCATTATTATGCAAATAAGAGAGTGCGGCTTTCAAGTTGAATAAGAACCGTGCCGGGTAGCGGCGCAGGACTGCCCCAGATGTTTGCATAATTACTTCTGCCCTAACTTCGAGAGTGCAAAATGTCAAGGGAGGAAGTCGTGCGGGTAAATACGGTACCTCGTTCCCTGAATTTGATTTCCTAGGGAAGGGCGGGGAAGCCGATCTGAGGCTTTCATCTGGAGCGAGAGAAGGCGTCCCGACTCCCTGGCGAGGGTGTCCCAGCCCGAGTGGCCGTCGACGCCCTCCCCCTCGCGGGTGAGCCATGCCGCAGCCAAGACTGGCCGGAGAGACCCGGGTCTCGCCGGGGCAGTGAGGCGCTTGCGCGGGGACTGAGCCGCCGCTGGCCGCGCGCTTTCCGGCAGCCCAGGAACCGGCAACTCGGCTTCTGGGCGTGCGCGGAGCCTGCGCGCTCTGGACGCTCGGCCTCGACGCCCGTCTGGCCTGCTCGGACCCCCGACAGCGCCCCCTCCGAGCCCCGGCGTGGGGCTACAAGGAAAGGCACTGATCAGAGCCGAAAGGACGCCTAGGTTCCATCTACGTCCATCAGAGGCAAGAAGGCCGGACCCTCCCAAGAACCGTCGCCTTTTCTCCGTTGTATCGCAAACGTCTGCCCCTAAGGTTTCCCGTACGCCCCCGCGAGGGCAAATGCGTCGGCGGAGCTCGGCCTGCGCGGAGGTTCTGCCGGAGCACCCAGACTCATCCCCCCGCCCCCACAACATGTGCCTTTTTGAAGGACCTGGGAGGCTTTTGGTGTTTGTGATCTCTGAAACGGGAGACTGGACGTTGGCTCTTCTCAGCGTGAAGAGCCTCGCGAGGAAGTGGTACTGGTCGAGGGATCTCGAGTTTGGAACTAACCTGAGGTCCCAAGTGAGTGAGTGAAGTCGCTCAGTCGTGTCCGACTCTGCGACACCATGAACTGTAGCCCAACAGGGTCCTCTGTCAATGAGATTTTCCAGGCAAGAATACTGGAGTGTGTTGCCATTTCCTTCTCCAGGGCATCTTCCCAACCCAGGGATCGAACTCCGGGTCTCCTGCATTGCGGGCAGACGTTTTACCATCTGAGCCACCAGGGAAGCCCCATCAAAAAGTCACTTTAATTCCTTCCGCTTGGGGGCGGGGTAGGAAGTGAGAACGAACGTGAAGAGCCGGACGGAGTCGGAGGCATCCCTGCAGATTCCCTGGGGGCTGGAGAGAGCCAGTGGGGTTGGAGAGGGCCGTGCGGCGGCGACCAGTTGGTCGGCATTGCTGGCGACCGAAGTGCCTACCCTGGGCAGGATTCTAGGGAGCCCAGACCTCGCTGAGCGCAGGCTCTGGGGCTACCAGTCTTCACCCGGTGTCTTCCCTTGGGAAGTGTATGCTCCCTGCCTTCCTGATGGATGGGGTCACCAGCGTGTAGGCAGCACACACACACAGGGACCCTGCCTAGTCACTGAAAGGCGAAGGCTGTCCCCGTGCAGACAGAATGCGGAGTCAAACTCTCCTCCTCGAGCATCTTCAATCACAGGCTGAAGTCAGTGAGTGGGTCAGTGAGCCCTGAGGCCAAGGCTGACGCCGCAGGGGAGTTCTAGAGTCCCGGGAATCTCGGGGCTGGGAGGCTTCGGATAACACCTTCCTCTAGGATGGGGCGCAAAGGCTTTGACCCTTAGGTTACCCATTTGTCTCTCGCGGCTCTGCCATCCCCCTCCTGCCCTCTTCGCCTCTCCCAGTCCTGCCCTGGCTTAGGCCGTCGAGTCTGAGCCCCTTCTTCAGGGCCGACGGGAACCGAACTCCCATACTCATCCATTCTCGGTCCCCTTCCATCCTTCGGGACAGGCACGGATATGCAGTAGCTCAGGTCTCCCACTCACCTCGGACAGATCTCCCCTCGCACCCCGCCAGCCCCAGAGTGCCTCCGGGCTCCTGGAGCAGGATTTCGCAAGCAACACAAGGCTGCCTTCCTGGAGAAGATTTAGGGGATTCACGCCGCGGCGCGCGTGGGCGCATGCGCGCTAGCTTCAGCGCTGCGCGCGTGCTTCCGCTGCACCGCACCGCGAGGAGCTGGGTCTCCACGCTGCAGGAGTCGCGGTTTTGGTAGCCAGCTCACCGGCTGCGACGCCTCGGGGCAAGCATCCTAAGGGGCGAATTTAGACTGCATCTACGGAGTCTAAGGAGCAATTTCCCTGGGAGGGTCAGTGAGCACCCAGCTCACTCTTCGTGGGTACCCCTCAAGGGAGGCAGGGACAGCTCTGGCAGATACAGGATTCCTTGAGGGAAAGTCACCCAATCCAGAACCACCAAGTCTCATTAGCCTGACCTGGCCCCAGAACACTAAGAAGGACAAGTGTTACAGTATTAATGAACATTTACTGAGCATTTACTTATGCCTGACGGTGTGACAGTGCTTACAAAAGTGTTAATATTTCTTTTTAAAATAACAATTATGGGGACAGAAGCACAGAGTGGTTAAGTAACAGGCACAAGGGCACACAGCTAATAAGTGAATTTGAACCACTGGCCCTGGAGCCCACAATTTTAGCCACTTTGCTCTGTGATGAAGGAAAAACAAAGACTTCCACCATCATCCAGCCTCCAAGTGGGTTGATTGGGTTCCTAGAACTCATCCCTCACTCTGTTGTTCCAATCTAATTTTTTTTTTTTCTTCTCATGGCCCAGGTCAATGTTTCTGCTTAGCATGGTCAGGTTGCTCACTCTGACAATGAGACCACTGTCTTCTATGGCCAGTTCCATTGGCCCTTTCTTACCTTGAATAATTTCCATAAGCCAGGAAGAAGTGAAACATCTAAAGGGTTCCAAACTCCTGTCCTACAGTATCAGAGAGCACTGGGCTTGGGACTCCTCACACAGAAGCCCTGCTGTGTGCCCCTGGGCAAGTTATTTGGCTTCAACGTGCCATCTTACAGATGGGGATTATGGAATTACTTGTATCTGGTTATTGTGAATGTTAAGTGGGATAATTCATCTGCTCAATAGATGCTGTTTGCCCTGTGGAGCTGCCATTCATCCTGTGATTTCAGGGGGCTAAGTCAAAGGTTATGTTGCTTCTAGAGTATGTGCAGGCTTGTGAGGAATGTGCAGTATGGTCAGCCCTTTAGCATCCTTTGCAAATTCTTCTAGTGTTCCTCTGACACCCATTGGAAGTTTACTCGGAAGGAGAAAATGGGACAGGAGAGGTGGGAACTTCTTGATTCTGGGAAGGACTAGAGGCTGGAAACCTCTAGGTTCCAGGCCAGAAACCTTGGCAGCCTCCCTCCTGAAACCATCCAGTCTGTCCCTGTCGGGTCTCTGGGACGTCTTTGCAAGGTGTTGGATCACCTCTGCCTTTCCCCCTGTAGCGGGGGAACAGCATCCCATAGGCATCCGGCCCTGGCCCAAGCGTGGGGGCGCCAGAGTTAGAGGACGCCTGATGGCTCCGGGGCTGCTGGTGGCAAGCCACGGGCCGCGATCGCCGCACACGCGGCCGCGCTCGGAGCCACCCGTGCTCTCTTCGCGCGGGAGGCAAACGGATTTCTAAATCCGCCCGCGTCCGTGGCCAAGACCAGGCAGGTCCGACACCAGCCAAGCCGCGGAGCTGAAACGCTCCCAGTGAACTAGCCGAGGCCCGGCCGCATCCTCCTGCTAGAGGACGCGCTGGGGCTTGTTGGTTTGGCCGGCGACCCAGGAGCCGAGCCCGTCACCCCGGTCGCCCTTCCCCTTTCCTCCCCTCGGACGACTCCAGCCTTGAGGACTCCTCCCCGGGGCTGAATCCGCGGGCAGCAGACACTGGGCAGCCTAAAAGGGCCCTGGTCCGGGGTCGGCCCTCAGGTGAAGGAGGCGGGCGCGTGGGGGCACAGGATCCCGACACTTTCCGGAGACTGGGCCAAAAGCTGGGGCTGGCTTCCAGAACCCGGAGCAGGTTCTGGGGGCACTTTGTCGGGAAGGGAAGTGGCAGGCATGTGCCCAGTTCACCGAAACGAGTGCAGAATCNGGGGCACAGGATCCCGACACTTTCCGGAGACTGGGCCAAAAGCTGGGGCTGGCTTCCAGAACCCGGAGCAGGTTCTGGGGGCACTTTGTCGGGAAGGGAAGTGGCAGGCATGTGCCCAGTTCACCGAAACGAGTGCAGAATCGGGCAGTAGACCTAGGGGGGTCGGGAAGCAGGTGGCCCGATGTGGGCGGGCGTCTGTATTTCCACAAACAAAGGAACAGGGCAGCTCACCCCGGAACTAGGGAGTGGTAGGAAGACAGCTAAAAGAATCGCCGACAATTTCCTTCATAAAAATGCGATCTGAGAGCATTTGATTTCCACTTTCACTCCCCCTCGCCCTCCGCACCGACACACGCACTGTCTCCAAAGACACTCAAATTGCAGCCATATGGGGCTAAAGTAATAGGAAGCAGTTACCTTATTTACTGAAGTGGCGGCGCACTCAAACTTGACAGCCGCAGCCGAGGACGGCCGGGCAATGAAATTAAGAGCAGAAGGTTCTTGTTCTTTGAAACTTTGTTTACACCCAGGGGCGCACACGGGAAAAACAGTTATCTGACTTGGAAAGATAAAAGAGGTTGTGTGTAGGAAAGAAGAGAGGTGGTGAGAACTGAGTGATGAGGAAGGCAGGTCCAACAAGAAAGATGGGGAGCTGGGTTCCTTCTTCCCTTGGTTTCTAAGTGTCACGGGCTGATCACTTTGAAAGAAGGAGTAGGGACTCAGCGGGAAGGATGCCTCTACCCACCCCCCACGCTAACGCCCTCCATGGCAGGTACAGGCAACCTCCCGCGCCAACCAAGAAGGCCCCAGCTCTGGGTCGCACCGCGACTACAAGCCCATTTCTCAGATTTCTTCTCACTTAGTCTCCAAACTCTCGGGGCGTCGAGGTCACTCAGTGACCGGTGTTCACACTCTCTCCAATCTTGGTGTCTTGCAAACAGATGGCAGCGGTGCCAGAGTCAGGAGTGAGACACACCCCCATCTCCAAACCCGGGGTTTCTCCCCCCACACCGCAGGACTGAGTTTCTATGCAGCGGACAAGAATGGGGCTTCGTCTGATTGTTCTGTTATTCTATGCCTCTCCTTTCCTTCAGGATCGAGTTCCACCTTTGCTTCGGGTGCTGTAGGAATCCCCGACGTTTGCAAACTCAGACACTTCCAAAGCGCTAATTTTGTTCAGAACAAGTGTTTTCACAACCAGGCATAAAGACAGGCAGAAAAATGGGGGAAAGCGAAAAAAAAAAAAACCCCACTAAATACCCCCTGGAGGAGGGGCGGTGCACAACAGCGCCAGGGTTTTCATTTCCCACTTGAAGCTTCGGAGGCACTTAAGCAAAGAAGAAATAAAAGAGAGTGAGAGAGGTACGAAGGAAGAAAGAAAGGAAAGAAGGAAGGAAGGAAGGGAGGGAGCGAGGGAGGAAGAAAAAGAACCAGGTATTAAATTCCAGAGTATCAGATTAGCTCTTTTGTTGCATTTTTCTAATATATAGCATATATGAGCTTGTGACACAACCCTACTAGAAATAGTATTTTCCCCAAATTAACATGTCTTGAAATATATAATACATGAAGTATTTTTAGGCAGTGGGATTAGAAAAGGAAAAAAAAAATGATAGTGTGGTGCTATTCATCATGTCCTGGCTTCCCTGCTGGCTCAGTGGTTAAAGAATCCACGTGCCAATGCAGGGGACATGGGTTTGATTCCTGGGTAGGGAAGATCCCTGGAGAAGAAAATGGCACCCCACTCCAGTATTCTTGCCTGGGAAATCCCGTGGACAGAGAGCCTAACAGACAACAGTCCATGGGGTGGCAAATGAGTCGGACACAACTTAAAGACTAAACAACAGCAATTCATGTCCAGCTGCACTTCGTCACGAGCCCTTTCACAAGAATTTCCATTCATGAAACTTCACTTTTCATTTCTCAGTGAGACTTCTGCATAAGAACACTGCAATTATAAGGAACAAGTGACTACTATACTTAATGGTATCCTGTGAAAAGGATACCATTTTCTCACTGGAGAAAAGTGGGGGAAAAAAACATGTAAGTAGAAAAAGGAATTATACAATGTTGTATGTCAATTGGAGAAGGCACTGGAAACCCACTCCAGTACTCTTGGCTGGAAAATCCCATGGACGGAGGAGCCTGGTAGGCTGCAGGCCATGGGGTCGCAAAGAGTCGGACACAACTGAGTGACTTCACTCTCACTTTTCACTTTCATGCACTGGAGAAGGCAATGGCAACCCACTCCAGTGTTCTTCCCTGGAGAATCCCAGGGACGGGGGAGCCTGGTGTGCCGCCGTCTATGGGGTCACACAGAGTCAGACATGATTAAAGCGACTTAGCAGCAGCAGCAGCAGCAGCAGTATGTCAATTACACTTCAATTTTTTAAGTATTAAAAAAAGGAAAAAAAAATACCTCCCCCAAATAAAACAGAGAAACAAAAGTCACAAGTGTCAAATACAATTGGTGAGTCTTTCTTTAAAATGTTACTGTCATTTTTAAAACATGTATTTAATTTAGAAATTTTCTTTTGAACATCCCAAATCCAGAATCAAGTGGCAGAAGGGATAAAAATTTGCTTACATACTCACAACTCTACAGTTTTTCCTAAGTAATTTGACATTTGTTCCCTTGAACATTATTGTTTAAAATTGTTCCTATTCTCTTTCTAGGTTTCATACCCCAAATCCTGGCAGAGGAGGCATCAAACATAGAAAACATGCATCACATCAGTGGTACAGGTGAGGTGAGCCAGAGCTAGTTCTACAAAATTGTGAATTGGGAGATTTTCGTCTTTGGAATTCCTAATGATGCTTTTCTGTAGGAAGCTTCCTTTATAATACTTCCTTCCTTTGGGATCTCATTGCCTCAGTCTTATTCCCTCTCTTTATCCACCTGCACTTATTCTAACACTAGAGTGTTGATGTCTGACAGTTGCGTGCCTTACCTTGTTTTGTGTTAATCTCTCACACTTTCTCAGAGGAAAAGACAAGCAATAGTCCCACTGTGGACTACGTGGCTGCCCATATTCAAGGCTCGTTTCCTGCTGAGCCCAGACACAGCCTCAGAGATCTCAGCCTTGCCTATGATCATAGTTGGCACCCGTCCTGACCTGTAGCTGCTGTTATTTGCCCAGGCCTTGAGCCAAAGAGCTATCCTTGGTGGTATTTGATTGTTACAGAACTAGTGAAGTAAGAGTCCTGGGTCTAGGGACTCTCCTATAGAATCGGTCGCTCATTTCATCGGCCTTTTTTTTTTAAACTCTCATGAACTACTTTTGCAAGAGTGCTATAGAGAATAACACTGAGTTTATATTAAAAAAATAATTTATGGATTAAATATAAAATTGACAATATATNAAGCCCGAATCTAGGCGCACTTGGCAGAACCGGAAGGGAGGGTTGTGGGCACGGGTAGGCTGGAGCATCTCCTACTCTTGCCCATTGAGTCGGTGACCCCGCGTCTGGTGGAGTTCTCCCGCCTTCTTCCTCTAGTCTGTGGCCTGTATGTGGACCTGGGAGGGAGGAAGAGTCCAGGCACCTGGCTTTGGGGCCGTGGGTCAGCCTTCTGACGCGAGGGGCTGGGCCGGTGGGCAGAGTCAGAGGGCGGGGAGTGGAGTGCAGTGCAGTGGCTTGGGGAGGATCGCAGCGAGAGGCCAGACCCCAGGCCTTGGCCCCGTCTCTCCGCCGAGACTCTCTCCTGCATTGGGCAGCCTAGTGGGCTCCTGCTTTGGGAGACAGGGAGATGGGAGGGCACAGACTCTGACCCCTTTCCCCGGCTGTCTGGCCACCACCAGCCTTGGCCTTGATCTGGTGCTCCTCCAGCAGGTTTCCATAACGTGGGCAGATGCTCTGGGAAAGACACCAGGTGTGGAGGCCTGGGCCTGTGGTGCTGCCTAGGGCTGAGGCATTCCTCTGCCTCCGAAGGGCAAGGCCATCTGGTGCTGCCACAGCCAGCAGGGAGCTTGGCCCAGCACACTTACTGGTTGAATTGGAATCTTTATGGCTCTTTAGAGAGAGAGCATTGGGTTGGTGGTTTTTTTGGGGGGGGTTCCCCCTTTGATGCTTAACAGTACAGATCCTAGTCGAGGCCCTGGGCTGTGTGCGGGAGACTCAATAGTGAACAGGCCTGCCCCAGGATTGGGGTGGGGGACTCATATTCTTTTCCCCTCTTCTCACCCCAGAGTCCCCCAGGGCCAGAGAGGGCCTGGAATCCAACTGGGGTTCGAGTTGGGGGCGTCTCAGTGCTTGATCGGGCTCTACCTCCAGCCTTCGGAGCCTGGACAGGCGATAAGGGGCTTGGGCCCGGGGCTTACTTCCTAAAAATGTGGAGACTTTTGGGGGTGTGTGTGTTTCAGAGCAGTTGTGTTGCGGGTCGTGCAATTCGGTTCTCTTTGGCAACTCGGAACCGGGGGTAGGGAATGTTCCTCACGCGTCCAAAGCGCCAGCGGGCCGATCTTCGCGTGTTGCGCGCGCCCTCTAGAGGCGATGGTCTCAACCCCGCTTACTGGCGCCCACCCACTCCCGGCGGTGATGCCTTTCTGAGTCGCGAGGGGAGCAGGGAACGTCTCTCCATCCCAAAAGTACTCTAGAGGGGGCCACCATGGGGCGACCTCCCTTCGGCCAGGTCCTCCAGATACAAAGGTAGGGAAGGTGTACAGCGGCCGGATCCGCCAGGTACTTTTCGTGCTGGATACAGGAGCGGGGCTGAGCCCTAGGGAGGCCGCCGGGGCCGGGCCCTCGGGCCGGGTCGGGCCCCTTGGCAGCCCAGCCCATTCTTCTGGGAAGGCGGTGGATTAGGCGATCAGATCAGCAGCGCAGAAACTAACAAAGGCCAGTGTGGGTCAGGGCCCCCGGTACACGTCTGGCTGTTGCTCTGTACAAATGGGCTCGCCACCAGGAGCCGCGCGGGTTGTTACTCCTTTAGCCTGCTCTTTCGTGGCCATCTCCAATCCCTTCTACTGCCCTCAAAAGCCAGAGGACAGGACGACTAGGGTCATCCCTGCCCACCTTCTTCAAAAGAAAACAACACCGGCTTCCGAAGACACAACAACAACAAAAAACATGCCAGTAGCCTTCCCTGCAAGAATGATTTCAAATTCGCAGGCCTTTTCTGGGGCCGGCCAGAGCTAGGGGAAGAAGCATTTTTGTAGTGCGAATCTCTTCCTGAACTAAAACATTCAGGCCTTCACCCCAGCTAGCCTTTCAACCAGTGGTGGCCAACATCCAGGCCCAACTTCTCTTTACTTCAAAGGGAGCTTCCTTCTCCCTGGAGGCTGAAATTTATGAATAAATTCATGCTGAGGGTAATGCAAACCTTAAAGGACCAGGGAAGGTTATATAATAAGCAAACCGTCTCTTTATTATGAGCCATGGGTTAGGAATCACAGTAGCACCACTGATTCAGATTCTTGTGCTTCGTGGCTACTCCCCTGAATTTTATAGCTGTGTCCTTTTAAAGTGTTACCACATGTGGTGGATTCAAGGGGTTGAGTAGCTTTCCAACACAGGATCATTATGATACTCAGGGTGGGGTGTGCATACGCACATGTGGAAGTTTTGGTTTGTTTTAAAGTATTAGTTTCTGGGAGATGTCTCAAAGTGAGCTTGACTTGTGACATACTACAGCATCCCTGGCCTGTATCCACTAGATGCCAGTAGCAATAACACTCACTCCTGCCCCCAGCTGTGACAACCACACTCATTGCTAAATGTCCCCTTCAGTGTCCAACTGCCTTCTCTGGGAAATGCTGGTGTAGGGACTCATAATCAAATCCACCCCTTTGCTTAGAAAAACGTTCTTTTGACCCCATTAAAGTGGCTGAAACTTTTGCAAAGCCTTTAATTTTTTCACTCCATGATTCAAGTTGAGAGAAGTATTTTGCGTCAAGAAAGGTAAAGTGAAGAGACTTCTGGGTATCACTCATGACACACACCAAGCAGAAAAGTTAAGAATTTATTGATATACCATAAGAGTTAACAAAAAGTTAAGACAAAAACCCTCTGACACCATCTGCTAATGACTCTCCCCTACAAAATAAATTAACATCCATCTAAAAAGATCAGCAACCTATTGCTAGTGTTAGTTTTCAAAAACAAACAAACAAAAAAACAAAACTAGAAAATCCACAGAATCTTTAGATGCATGTGAGCAAAGATCTGATCCTCTAGGCACTATCTTCCTCTCCTCCCACCATTCCCCTCTCAGTTTGAACTGTTGTGAGTTTCCTGGGGGAAGTTTTTCCTTTTAACTAGTTGGTCCCGATTGAATATGGGGGCTGGGCTGCTGTGCTGTTTCAACAAAGATCTTAAGTTTCCCAAGGCAATAACATATCCACTTTTGTTCTCTTTTAAAAAAGCAAACAAACACCCATAGTTTAAAGTAATTAGAGGTGGCATACATGAATGATTGGGCTTTTTTTTTAAAATTAAAAAACACAAATGAAGTCAGTGATTGGCAATGGTCCAAAACGCTGGTCCTCCCCCAAAGTTCTCTCCTAATGAAACCTCTAGGCCTAGAGCCCTCTTAGTCAGGTCAGAATTTTTGAATGTAACCCCAAACAAGGAACACTCTTTTTGGTATGAAAAAAATATATATATAAAAATATGCCAAATCCCCTATAGAAGACAAGACTGGCCACTCTTCCTATCCAATATGAAAGCAAACTGTCAAAACAGGATTAAAACAACACTCAATATACATTGTGATGCAGTTCAGCACAGGACACCCTGCAGGATAAAGAAATCAGTTAGATGTGTGACCAATGCCTAGCCACACACACAGACACACACACACACACACAGCAGCAGCAAATGAAAAAGTACTGCTTTTATTTATCAGTAAACATAACAACCAACTCTGAGCATATCTAATTCTTCAGTTGAAGGCTGTCAAGCCTACACGTGTGTATACACACACTGAGACATGAACCACTTGGGCTCACAAGCACCAAGAAAAAACATGCAACACAGCAAGGCAAAGTGGCTGGGAGTAAGATGTTTCCAGATTCAAACTTTGGGATTGAAGTAGCTGGTAAACAGAAAGGCACCCAGTCGGGGTTTGAAGACCTGGCAGCTGGAGCTGTGTGGTTAGTCCAGAACAGGGGTGCCCTGAGAGCGTATAGGGGAGAGCTGCTGCTGGCCAGGCTCTGCAGCCTCTAAGGCAGCACAACTTGAAGGTTATGAGCTCCTCTGATGGGGAGGCAGCCCAAGTCCCTTTAGTCATACCCAGGGGCATCTGGGGACAGGAGTGAGGCTGGTGCCAGGGGCCCAGTGCGCTGGCACCCCTTTCTTCCAGATGGGGCAGTGCACTGGCATCTCTCCATCTCTGGCTGGGGTAATGGAGAGGGCATTCTTCTCCTTTACGGCCCACTTTCCAGTCTTAGCCTGGCTGTCTGGGACCCCCAGCCCTTGGGTCTGCCCAAGTGGGCACCATTCCAATTGCAGATAGCATGGCTATCACACACGAGTCGGAAACTGCATCTGGACACCCCTCAACCAGGTCTTGGATGTGGATCCGTCCCCAAAGGCACACTGTTGAAATTGATTTGGCTACACAAAAGCCGTATCTTCCTATTTGGTGCGGAGGGTGAGGGAGTGAGGGAACTGGAGTTCTGGGAGGCCTACCCTTGGACACTAGAGCCCAGTGTCCCCTGCCCTCCGGGTTATGGGACACCTGCTGGCTGATGTTAACCGGTAATTGAAGCAGAAATAAAGTTCCCTGCATTCCCACTTCTCTTTTTGGCATCAAAGACCAGTGACTCCACTCACTGATGCACCTCTCTGCCCCAAGTCACTAACAGCAATTCTGTTGTTGGCTGGAATTGCCAAGACCGCTTCTGGACTCAGCCATCTCGGGGGAGACAGTCGGGCTGGCAGCTCCAGCCTTTCTGGAGACCCTCTGCCAGGTGGACCACTCAGATTTGTCCCACTTCCCAAATGGTACAGAGATACAGCTTCTCAGCTGGGAAAGAGAACACGGAACCCCCAGAGGTGCGGGGGTTGGGGGATTGTCGGGGGAGGTAGGTGGGAAGTGCAGGAAGCCAGCAGAGAAGGGAAGCCTACTTCCAGCAACTGCCCACACGGCCCAGTTTGCGGGGCCATGATTAGGACTAAGGCAGTCCTTGCACCAGGTGGCAGAAAGACACCCTTCTCATTCTGTCCCGAGCTTGGGAGGTTTGGGCGGCACAGCTCTGGGACCAGTCCCCTCCCTGCCTGTGTTGGACTCTGGGTCAACATGTGGGTGGCTGTTAATCTGAGTCAGGGTGAGACGGCACCCACACCTACCTCTCTAGGGTTCCTGATCCCAACTGCCATGCCTGATGGCTAATGCTAAGGCCACAAGCCCTCAGCCGTCTGAGGTGAGAGCAGAGACAGGGAGGTGAGTAGTGTTCTTACCCGTGCCGGCTCAGGCATTGCTCTGAGTAGGGGGTTCTGACCAGCATGCCCCCTTCCCCGCTCCTCCCACACCCTGAGCAGAGTCCTCCCAGGAGTGGCACCCCCAAGGCCTTAACTCCCCCCAGCCTTAAGCAACCCTCTCTTCCAGCCACTGGCGAGAACAGCCAAGCTGGAGCTGGAGAAGACCCTTCCTCTTAATACCTATGCCCTGGGGAGACGGGGAGGCAAGCTGACCACCGCTGTATCACAGACCACAAAGGCAGTTCAAATAGCGAACGTGGTCGGACTTAAGAAACACAGGATGCTCTTGGGAACACTTCACTGAACCTCAGGAGGCCACCGAGACTTCCTGAGGCAAATGGGGAGCAATGCAAAGGCCCAGAGGTAGGAACAAAGGTAAAGGCCAGGCAGCAAGGCATCACGGTGCCTCCCCTGCTGAAGCCACAGGGAAGGCTGGGCCCAGGGGAGTTCCCACCCAAGCCTTCCCCTGAAGGAGGCTACCGGCCCCTGGAGAGGATCTGGGATGCGAGCCATGTATCAAAGCAAAGCCAGAGGCCAGAGGAGGGCAGGGGAGCCAGGGCAGCCGGGCGGCGTCAGTAATGTCTCAGGCTGAAGAAGCCCACACTGGTGGGAGACTCCCTCACCGTGACGGTGACAAGGTTGGCGGTGACGTCGGTGACGAAGACGTGCTCGATGAGGCTGCGGGTGGGTTTCCAGTCCTGGCTAGTCTGGACAGACACGGAGAGGTTCTGCCCGGCGCTGGGCAGGGAGGCTGAGTCAGGGTCTGAGTCGGAGCTGCTGTTCTCCTCACCGGTACTCATCTCAGAGAGCGCAGCTGTCTTCCGTGCGTCTCCCGATGTCGGGTGGCCCTCCTGCCCGGGGGCTGTGCTGCCCTTCCCACAGTCCCTCTTGCCTGCAGGGGTGGGCATGGCAGCCGCCCTGGAGACCAGCTTCTCACCCTTGTTGACATCGGTGGGCAGGCTGGTCCCACTCCCTGCAGTGGGGCCGCCCCCGGCACCCTTCCCAGTGGCTGGGTTGGTGGCAGGAACGCCCTTGGTGGCTGGGGTGTGGCGGGCAACCATGCCCCCTGCTGGCGTGCCATTCTTGACACTCTGTAAGTCCAAGACCTGAAGGCTTAGCTCCTGGGGTGGTACAGGCTGGGGGCTCAGGCACCCAGCAAGGACCTTGTTGCCACTGTGGACGTGCGGGGGCCCTCCTGTGCTCCCCATTTTCTGCTCCACAGCTCCACTTGGGGCCTTTGGGACTTTGCTTCCCGGGGGGCTTATCCCCAGCTCCCCCTTCTGCGTCCTCATCTTGAGGTCCAGCCCGAGGCTACACTTGCCGGCCGCCGGGGCCCTGAGCGCCAGTCTGCCGGCAGCCTGGGCCTGGCTCTGGCTCATCCGGTTCATGTAGTGCACGATGGAGCTCTGCCAGCTGATGCCCCCACGGCTGGGGCTGCCAGCCATGCCCTTCACCAGGCTGGCCAAATTCTCCGGGGTGGCCATGGCACTGGGGCCACTGCAAGCCTCCTTGGCATGGGCCTTCAGGGCCGCCAGGCCGGCCACGGGGGCGCTGAGTGGAGGGGGCAGCTTGCCTGTGGGTGCCCCCAGGTCCTTCCGGGCTGTCTTTAGCACCTTGGCCAGGCTCACGGGCCTTCGGGCCGCCTTCTGCTCCGGGGGCAGGGGCTTGCGGCCCCGCTTCTTCCGGATGGGGTCCTTCAGTTCAGGCTTGGCTACCAGGATCTGGGCCTTCTTTTGAGGCACTGGGTGAGTCTCGCGGCCCCGTGGGCCCCTCTTGGCATCTAGGTCGCTGTCCTCCTCCTCCTCTGAGGAGGAAGAGGAGGATGTGGAGGAAGAGGAAGAGCTGCTGGATTTAGATTTGGAAGGGGCATCAGACTCCTGCAACAACAAAGGATGAAGTGTCACTTCTAAAGCCTGGTCTCCAGGGGCATTCATTGGACACCTTGGAGCCAGCCCCTCCTGCGGCTTCCAGACCAGAGAAGCGGCCAGGAGGGAGCGATCTCACAGTCTAGTTCTGATGTCCTAAGCAGTGCAGTTAGAAATGAAAGAGAACAAAGAAAAACAGGTGGCTCACAAAGAGAAGCCCGAGTGATGGACAGAAACATTCGCAGGCTGACACTGGGCCCTGGGCCTTCCAGGGGCCCGTGAGAAGCTCCTGGCCCTTGGCAGACACCTGGCACAGGGAAATTCAGAACAGCACGATTCCTGTGTCTCAGAGGGGCAGGCTGGAGTGAAGCAGTGTGTGCAAAGGCTCTGCGACCAGGACATCTTGCTTCAATCTTTCCATCTCCAAAGATGATCCCATCAGACCCTTCCAGCACATAGAAAAACAAACCACTGCCCTCCACATCCTCCGGGTGTCAACCCAAACACTAACTTGGAACACCTTCCTGGTTCTCAGGTCCCTGTGTAAAGGGGTGCTTTAGGGAGACTGAGTCAACACCTGCTCTTGGCCACAAAGCTCTTCTGCCCCAAACTGGGGATGATGGAATCAAGCCCAGGGAGTCTGGGGTCTCCTTGCCTGGCCGGCTCCCCACCTTGGTGCCGCTTCTGAAGCCAATGTGTGCGTTCAGGCCTGGAGGGCAGTGCCTTCAAGAGAGAAATCAAAGACGTGTCTGATCCTGCAGCTGTGCCATGGAGCCCTGGCACGTGTGCAACTGTGAGCTGTGCCTACTTGGCACACTTATGAGCACCTACTGTATATATCTGTCCTGTTTTTTGTTTCTTGTAAGCCACTGGAGGTGAGAAGGTAGCACAGAGTGGACCTTACCGGAGTAGGGAACCAGCTCGGGTGGGGGTGGTGCTCAGCCACCCCAGAGGGACACGGCAGGAGGTGGAGAACTGAGGTTCACTGTTGCCCCCTGCTGGCAGAGCCTCAGAGTGGCAGTCCAGGGGAAAGAAGAGCCAAAGTCTTCCCAGCAAGGGAAAGACTTGCTTGGAGATGCCAGCTGGCCTCCTTCCCCCAAACCCGCAACCCTCCTGCCACCACTTTTCACTGGGCTGGCAGAGAGCCAGCACTTGGGGGTAAGCCGCCAAGTCCAGGGAAGTAGCCACCCACCTTGAGCTTGGAGTGTCGGCTGCAGGAGGACATCACGGTGTGCTTCCTCGGCCTGCCCCTAGGCCGCTTGCCTCTCTTCCGGTTCTGCACCTCCTTCTCGTGTTCCCTGAAGACAATCAGCAATCAGAGTCACAGACTTTTCCTTCGGCTATCCTGGAACCCTATGGTTTCAAATCCCCCCAGGTAGCTTATCACGTTTCCCTGCAAAAACATACCCTGTTAATGAACACATCCAAGGCAGAGGTGCAGATCCATTTCATTTACATTTCAGTAAAGACAAGTCAAAGAAATTCAAGCAAAGCTGGGAAAGGAATTATTCCCAGTTTTCTTTGACTCCTCTTAAAACAACTTTGTGCAAATCTGCAGGGAGATGGTACAGCAGAAATTCTACAACGCCACTACAAGGAGCTTTCATGGTCACGTGGTCCAACTTTCTCAGTCCAAACAAGAGTCCAGGGCCAGGGAAGTGAGGACCACTGTCCTCCACTCTCCATCTCTCTACCTCCTGCATAAAATCTCAGTCATGGGAACACCGGGGTAACCAAGGGGTCATCTTCCCCACAGTCTTACCCAGAGCCAGTGCTCCCAGCATGTATTTCTTTCTCTGTTTCCTTTTTCTGGTTCTTTCCGTTCCTAGACTCTGCTCTTGATGGAAGTACTAGCGGCATCTGACTGTGTGGTGGCTGGGGCTCAAGGCAGGACAGTGTTAACTAGCTCCATGACTCAGGATCAGAGGCCCAAAGAGCAGGCCCTACCCACCACCCCCAAAGTGTGTATTCCAGGCTACCCCAGGGGAAGAGGCTCTATCTGAAGTAGTTTCCTGGTAATTAAAATAGGCAAACACCATCTCATCGGCATCTATAAGGTGATCTCTTAGAGCAGCCCCAGCCTGTCTCCTAAAAGGACAGGAGCACTCATGGGTCTCCGCTGACACATTAACCTGTACCCATGGGCCCAGAATCTGGACTTCCCCTGACAGTCAAACACCACATCTCCACACCAAGCAAATAACCACCAGTTCTTAGATCCCAGGGGACTCTCTGGGGGTGAAGAGAACAAGGCAGAGCACCCACCTCCCAGTTTTATCTCCCCTATGATGTAAACCAGAGCACCCCATGGTTCTTTCAAACTCTTGCATCTATCTCTGTGACATCTGCTAACCTCAGCTCCTGCCTGTGTGTAAAAGTGAACTGAAGGACACACACTCTCTGGACAATCAGGACACTTACAGAAAAAGGTACCAGCTCCCACCCCTTGGGACCTACAGCACTTGAGTTATGAATTAAATAGCAGACAGCAAGCCTGCTGTTAAGTTTTCCAAAGGTATTGAGCCAAGCATATGCTCATTGTCTTCTCTCTCAACCCACACCGAAATCTCTTACTTTTCCCCTCATTGCCATGGTCCATCTGAGAAGACCCAAATTGTCTTGCTAGAGCAAAAAACATGTTGGACATAGGTTGAACCAACAGAGAACAGCTGGCTGGATTGACCCCATCTGAGAAAGCTTTTGGGCACTTAATTTATCAACCTCTACCAACAGGCAAGGGGTTTCCCTGGTGGCTCAGTGGTAAAGAATCTGTCTGCTAATGCAGGAGATTTGGATTCACTTCCTGCGTCAGAAAGATCCCCTGGAGAAGGAAATGGCAACTTGCTCCAGTATTCTTGCCTAGGAAATCCCATTGACAGAGAAGCCTGGTGGACTATAGTCCATGGGGTCGCAAAAGAGTCAGACACGACTTAGTGACTAAACAACAACAACCAATAGGGCAATTCCCACACCTTACCCCCCCCAGCCTGCTCTGGAATTCCCTGGAACCTTATGCCATCACAAGCCACTCACCACACTTTCCCCTGTATCTCAAACAGGCTTCTCTTAACCCAAGTCTCCTACCTAAAAATAGATATGACATCTTGAATTACAGAAGCAAATTCAGCCCCTGAGACTGGTGAGGGGGCCCCCATGGTGCTCATTTGGGACCAGCTGTTTTGCAGCACAGAAAAAAAATAAACGTGCTGCTCTTGGTCCAGACACACCATGGTAGGCATAAGTTTCTGCTGTGTGTTCCTGTTCCCTCTGTGAGCCTTCTTTTGCTCAATCCACTCATGAGCACTGGGAGGCCAGGTCTGCATTTCTTAGGGCAAACCTGCCATCCTGGTTTTTATTAGTGCTGTTTGCAAACTAGTCAACAGCAAAGGCCAAGAAGAGAAGCCAGAATTTTTCACAAAGGATGTCCAAGAAGGTTCATTTTGGCAAGTCTGTCACAAAGACCAACAGCAACATTTACCCAGGGATTCCCAAGATCTGGACACAGTGCTGGCCCTCCGAGGGAAGGGAGGGAGAAGACGACTCACCTACAAACTACAGCCCAAGCCCAGGAACTCTGGAAGGCCAGCACCGCCCTCAACGACCATGTGACAGGCCAGGGTCCCCCCAACTGGCTTCCCCCTCCCACAGGTTGATTAACTTTCTCACTTCTTCTGGAAGGCCAAGAGCAGCCTTGGGTCCAGGATATTTTCCTCTGGCTCCCAGCTGTTGTGTCTGGAAAAGCAAAGAACAGGACATCTTAAAGTTCTAGGCAGCGACCAACCACTTACGAAACCAGCCCAAGTGGGGTTGCCCCACTGTTCTCTGATGCCTGCTGGCAGCCAGGCAACCGGGGTATGGGGATTGTTCCCCAAGGTCTCACCCATGTCCAGGATGAACTCCTGGGACACTGAGTTCTGAAGCCAACACCTTGTCCTCAAACTCAAAGGAAAACCATTGCCTCCATCCCCAATTAACACCCGGCCTCAGGAGGACTCTACAGCCTCCCACAGGAAGAAAACAAATCCCAATAAAAAGGAAAGTTGCAGAAAGGGAAGACCCCAAACCCTGGCCCGGAGCCAGGGAGGGAAGGGAAGGCTCCCTACAGGATGCTGAGACAGGGACGCTTAGGGGCACAGAAACTCAGCGCAAAGATTAAGAACAATGTTGCTGGCATCCAGGCCAACGCCGGCCGGGGAACCCGGAGGGGAAAGCAAAGAAAGAAAAGTGGGGTCCGGGAAGAATGGGGAACTGGGTCTGCGTGTATCGCCCGTAAATAGAGCCCCTTCCGGGATGCCAAGTTCCCTCCCTTCCATTAAGAGGGGAAAGAGAAAAAAAAAAAGGGAGCCCTACATCCATGAATAGAAAGCTCAGGTTACAGTCAGGGAAAATACGGACTAGAGGAGGGGGGCTGGAGTCTCGCGGGGACGGCTGAGGCGGGCGGGGGCGTATGCAACAAATGGGCGCGGGAGGAACGCGCGGCGCCGGAGGGGCGCGGGCCAGGCGTGGGGAGAGGCGGCCCGGGAGCCCAGAGCGGAGCTGGGAGGGCCGGAGGGGCTTCCGNATGGAAGATGGTGAATTTTACTCTAAGTACAGTATGCCTTAATAAGTCTGACTAAACAAAACAAAGATTTTAACATATTACAAAAAAAAAAAAGAATTAGCATGAATTCTGGGACACTCATTTTGGTTCTCCCACCTCTTAGGTGAAGAATGTTGGGTACATTCCTTACCACGTCTGTGTCTCTGTGTCTTTATATGCAAAATGTAGGTGATAATGCTGTTGTTTCATAGTTTTCTGAAAATTACAATTTGACAAATGGTAGCATTTGATTCATGCTAAACATGTATATAACACAGTGGTATTCTTTTATTAAAAGGAAAAACTATTAGGTGAGTATGATTTCTTAGAAGGCATCCAAAAGAGAGTAAATTGGATTTCTTTTTTTTCCAAGGACAACTGGGGTTAGTGAATTGACATGACAATTATTAACAGTGATTCTATGGTTAACAGAATGTGATATGGAAAAATATAAATGAGCTTCTATTTATAACTGAGTTGTATTTATGGAATTACACATGATTATGCCTGAAATTGCAAATGGTTTTACTCAAGCTTGTTCTTTATAGAACAGTGTGTTGTTGTTTAGTCGCTAAGTCGTGTTCCACTCTTTGTGACCCCATGGACTGCAGCCTGCCAGGCTCATGTGTCCATGGGATTTCCCAGGCAAATATACTAGAGTGGACTGCCATTTCTTTTTCCAGCAAATCTTCCTGACCCAGAGATTAAACTCACATCTGCTGCATTGCAAGTGGATTCTTTACTGCTGAACCACAAGGGAAGCCCTATAAAGTTGTGTAATGTTATAAAATTAAACTTTATATATGATGTAGACATTCATTAACACCTCCAATTGAGACATTTCTGAAATATATATTATTAAAATGCTTTGACTGGATAGATGTTAGGTCTCAATTAGTTCTACTTAATTCATCTTTTGATATAATCTTTTGAATGAGTTATATTAATGAATCTCAAACTTAATGTACTTTGGAATTGTATACAGGGCTAATCAAAACACAGAATATGGACCTCCTTTCAGAGATTATGATTCAGAAGATTTGAGATGAGTTCTGAGAATATGCATTTTTGAAATTTGTAGAATATATAGATGCTAACAGTTGAGGCATATCACATTTTGAGAATGACAAAACGGTTAAAACTATGTGGGAGTGTTCTATGGGAGTCTTCCCAAGGCAGATTCTATTAGAATCTTCTCCAAGCCAGAATACTGGAATAATCATACTGTTGTCTATGGATATAATTATTTCTTCCTTCTTCATGTCTTGCCAAAGTTCTACTCGACTTTCAAGACCATTTCAAGTTTATTTTTTCAAAATTACTTTTACATGTCTCATACCTGTAATGCCCAGTTCAGTTGAGTTCAGTTCAGTCACTCAGTCGTGTCTGACTCTTTGCGACCCCGTGAATCGCAGCACGCCAGGCCTCCCTGTCCATCACCAACTCCCAGANGAGCTTTTCTCCATAAAAACAAACATCTTTGCAAATATAACTTTACATCATTGCACAGTTATTGCAGGCTAATTGTCATTGTTGATCACTTCCGTGCTAGAGACCGTGACAACACTTTACAGAAGTGAGCTTGTTTAATCCTTGTCTCACACTAGTTCAAGAAGCAGGTATTAATAAAATAATTATTCCCACTTTAGCAACTTTAAATTTCCTGTTCTGGCTTGTAGCTCCTTCCTGCATCTTCCGGGTTAGCCTTGGAGCATTGTCTGCTGCTTCCGCTGACCTCTGCTTCCCCCATCACATCTCCTCCTCTTCACTCCCACACTCCTGCCGTCTTCTTTCATTTATAAGAACCTCTGTGATCACACGGGCCCATTGGATAATCTGGGACCATCTCCCATCTCAAGGCCCTTAACTTTATCTCATCTGCACAATCACTTTTGCCTTGTAAGGCAGTGTATTCACAGCCTAGGGCTTTCAGATGTGGACATCTCTGGGGGCCATTATTCTACCCACCTCACTTGCCCATATGACATGATGTAAGTGATTGAGGCCAGGCTCCTCTTGGCTGACACCCTGTGATCTGTTGGATCTCTGCATATTGTTGGTTGCTGCTGCTGCTGCTAAGTCGCTTCAGTCATGTCCGACTCTGTGCAACCCCATAGACGGCAGCCCACCAGGCTCCCCCGTCTCTGGGATTCTCCAGGCAAGAACACTGGAGTGGGTTGCCATTTCCTTCTCCAATGCAGTTCGATTATTTCCCATTATTTTAACATTGAATAAATAATGCTGTGACAAGCATCCCTGAATAGAAAAAATTTTGTAATTTGAATTATTTCTGTATAGTATATTTTTTGGAGGGAGTCTTAGGATCAAAGGGTACAATCATTTCTGTTGTTCTTGATACTGAGTGCTTTCCAAAAAGGTTGGCCACTGCCCACCACCAATAGCACCATATCAGAGAATTCTAGCTCACACTTTTGTCTTAGAGCTGAAACAGCAAAAAGTGAATCCAGCTGGCATAAGTGCCCAGGCAGGGGACTTCTGCTTAGGGTAGGGGCTGAAAATTCCTGCTCTCAAGTGGAACCTGGCCCATAGATCTCCTCTATTTTGCTCGCACACTTTAAAAAATATACACATAATTCACCAAGATAAAATTCACCATTTTAAAGTGTTCATCTTTTTAGTCTATTCATAAGGCTGTACAATCAGTTTAGAGCACTCCCATAATTCCCAAAAGAAACTCTGAGTCCATCAGCAATCGATCTCCCTTCTCCTCTCCCCCCCAGCCCCTGGCAACCACCAGTCTACTTTCTCTCTATGGAGTTGCCTATTCTAGAATTTCATTTAGTTGGAATCGTACAGCATGTGGCCTTTTGTGTCTAGCTTCTTTCACTTGAGCGTTATGTTTTCAAGGTTCATGTTTCATGTGTTTGTGTCACTGTTTCACCTCTGCTTATGGCTGTGAAGGTGGCTTTATTTGAAAAACTGGGTCTTTGAAAAAAGATATGATTAAATCAAAGATCTTGAGATGAGATCACCCTGGATTTCACCTGGGCCCTAAATGCTATGTTAAGTATCTTTATATGAGAGGAAGGAGAGGGAGATTTGAGGCACAGACACAGAGAGAAGGCTGTATGCTGGCAATGTAGAGACTGGAGTGATGAGCTTACAAGCCAAGGATTGCTAGTAAACCCAGAAGCTGGACAAGGCAAGGATGGACTCTCTCTCTCTCAGCCTCCAGTGGAAAAACAACCTGCCAACCTTGGTTTCAGACTGCTGGCATCCAGAGCAATAGGTTTTTGCTGTCTTAAGCCCTCCAGATTGTGGTAATTTGTTAACAGCAATCCTAGGAAACTAACACGGCTTGTGTGAGAGCCTTTTAGTGCTAAACCCAGGAGAATCCAGCACAGAGAAGGGTTGGTGAATCTGACCCTGGAAATACTGTTCATGTGTCTAATTTTTAAAAAATTTAAAATAATCTTGTCATTTAAAAAAGAATGTTTATTTAGATATTTTTGGCTGTGCTGGGTCTTTGCTGTGCAGGGTTTTTCTCTGGTTGCGGAGAGTGGCTACTCTCTAGTTGCGGTGTGTGGGTTCTCATTGTGGCGGCTTCTCTTGTTGTGGAGCACCAGCTCCAGGGTGCGTGGGCATCAGTAGCTGTGGATCCTGGGATCCAGAACACAGGCTCATTAGTTGTGGCGCCCGGTCCAGTTGCCCCGCAGCATGTGGGAGCCTCCCAGACAGGGATCGAGTTCATGTCTCCTGCCTCTGTCAGGTGGATTCTTTACCAGTGAGCCACAGGGAAGCCCTTAAGTTTTTAAAATTTCGTGTTTTACTATGATGAATTCTTTTTTTGTTTTTATTTGTTTACTGGCCACACCACGTAGCATGTGAGATCTTAGTTCCTCAACCCGGGATTGAACCCATGTCCCCAGCAGTGGAACCTGCGTCCCCTGCGTTGGAAAGCAGATTCTTAACCACTGGACCACCAGGGAAGTCCTCCCACCATGTTTTTTTAAACTCAAATCAAAACACATGAGACAGCTCTGGCTCGGATGACATGTTGAGCTTCTCTTACTTAGATCAGGACCGGTCACTCTTCTGCGTCTCAGCTCCTCCTTCTGTCTGTCTCTCTGTGTCCAGCTTTTGGTAGCATAGGTTGGCCATGGCTTCCAGGAAGTAGGAATGGGCAGGGGGAGCCTGTGGTCCCCTCAGCAGCCCTGCATGTCTTTGGGAGTATGCAATCCCACCGCATCTCAGCTTCCCTCCTTTGAAAAAAGATGTTTCTGGCCTGGGTTATATACATGATCTGGCTTCCAGCTGAAAGATGCAGCGGATGACAAAGTGCCAAGTGGTCCTCACCTTCCCGGGGCTTGTTTCTGAGCGGAGAGACGCTGGTGGTTTCACTTAGGAATGAAACAGCCAACATCTGGTGGCAGCCGGAGCCCAGAAGCCCTGTACTGTGAAGAGAGCTGAGCTTCCTTTTTTCTATTTCCTCCTGGATCAGATCAGCAGACCCACTGATGATCTAACCGGGGAGACAGCCTGAGAGAAAGGAAGAGCTCTACGCTTCCCACCACCCGGACCAGATTTTCCTGATCGTCCACACAGGTGCCCAGGGAGCTTCTCCCAGGCCTCTCCGGGACTGACTCTGCAGCTGTGAAGAACAGCCAGGAAAAGCATTTTGATCTTAAGACAGCTGGGGTCTCTCCTGGGTTCATCCCGAGCTCTCCTGTCCTTCCAACTGTAGTGGATCGCCGGAAACCTCCTCCGACGTTCTGGAAGCCTCCCAGGAACCCCCTAGAGCCGTTTTCCTCTGTCTCCAGCAATGCAGAGTTGTGTGACTGAGGCCTGCCCCTGGATGAGGCCTCTGGAAGAGCACAAGCAAGAATTCCTTTTGATCTCACAATTTCTCAAGTGCAAGTATTTAGAAATGACTCTCGCCCTGAAGCTGGTGGCCAAGTGCCAGGAGGGCAGGCTAGATGGAGGAGTGGGGCAGGCTGGGGAGCGGTGCAGATTCCTCCAAGGCCAGGCATAGAGGAGGGAACCAGTTTGCACGTCGGGGGGCGGGGTGGTGCAGGAGGCAGAGGCTGGAGGGGCTCTACTCTCTCAAGAGTCTGGTCTTCCATTTTCCTTTCATACTGTATTGTCCATATACATAAAAGTAATACATGCTCACTCTAAAGGAGGTATTTCTATTTTGTGTCTTTAATATATACTTAAGAGATTTTTAAATGTGTTTTTATATATTTTCTATATATATATATGTGCAAGTAATACATGTTCATGGTAAAACTATATTTATGGCTTGTCTTTTTGAGTATTTTTAATATATTGTGGTTTTTGTGCATGGAAAGTAGCATATGCTCACTAGTATGAGCTAGACTAGCAGAAATAACTTGTAAAATTGAGATATAACTTACATATCCTAAAAAGTATGGATCTTAAAGAAATTGCTCAGTATATTTTCACATTATGTATGTATCTATGTAATTATCACCGTGGCAAAGGCTCCCTTGGACCCCTCCAAAGAGGTCACCTCTATTCCAACTTCTAACACCATAGATTAAAAAAAAAAATTACTTATTTAGGGTGCTTTTTGCAGCATGAACTTAGTTCCTTAAGGATCGAACTTTTGCCCCCTGAAGTAGAAGCTCAAAGTCTTAACTACTGGACCAGCAGCGATTCCCTGTCTGGCTTATTTCACTCAGCATTAGCCTGCAAGGTTCAGATAGTGAAAGTTGCCCAGTTGTGTCCGACTGTGACCCAGGCCAGAATACTGGAGTGAGTAGCAGTTCCCTTCTCCAGGGGATCTACCCAACCTGGGGATGGAACCCAGGTCTCCCACATTGCAGGCGGATTCTTTACTAGCTGAGCCACAAGGGAAGCCCTACATTTTTATAGATGAAGCCAAATTGGTCTTCTAGAAACTTTCACCAATGCCTACGTGCACCAACATTAGGTGAGAATGCTTTAATTTAACTTTAAAATAGCTGTCCCCTCCCTTTGCTTTGTGTTGCTTTAGTTGTGAAGCTAAGTACCTTCTCTTGGATTCATTGACCATTGATTTACTTGCGAAAATTCTTTTCTTCACTTATTTTTGATTGTGTTGGGTCTTCATTGCTGTGCAGACTTTTCTCTAGTTGCAGCGGGCGGGGGACTGCTCTCTAGTTGGGTGAAGACTTCTCATTGTGGTGGCTTCTCTTGTTGCAGAGCACGGGCTCGAGAGCGTGCGGGCTCAGTGGTTGTGGCTCCTGGGCCCTAGAGCACAGGCTTAGTAGTTGTGGCGCACTGGCCCAGTTACCCCATGGCATCTGGGATCTTCCTGTACCAGGGATTGAGCCTGTGTCTCCTGCATTGGCAGGTGAATTCTTTACCACTGAACCACTATAGAAGCTCGATATACTTCTTTTTTGAGGATTGTCTAAATATTTTATTAAAATCCTTTCTGTCATTCATCTTTTAAAAATTATATTTGTAAACACTCTTTGTATATTGCAGAAAGACCTTGTATTTGAAAGACATGGAAAGGAAATAATTTTATATCTATAGCAAAACAGAGGAGGTTCTACCGATGTTAGTTTTTTCTTTTTGCTGCTCGGACTATGGATCAAACTTGTGCCCCCTGCTGTGGAAGCACAGAGACCTAACCGCTGGACCACCAGGGAATTCCCTCTGGGGATGGTTTTGAAACTCAGCTGTCCAACCACACTCTTCTTTTGCTTGTATATTATACCTTGATCACACAGTATCAAAATGAGGTGTTTAAGTTTGATTTTGGTAAGTGCTTTGGAATAAAATAAACCCAGAACTGGGAGGCACCATCACTTCTCCATTTTGACAGCATGCTTTCCTTCTGAGCATACAATGGGCCTCAGAATCCTTCCTAACACAAAGCTCCATGTAGCCTGTGGTGACTTGAGCTGGCATGAGTTGAAACCTCTGTGCTTCCACGATGGAATGACTCCTGGAAGTTACCTGAATGTAGTGATGCCCAGTAGAGGTGGGATGGAGGAGCTATTGGGGTTTGTACTGGTTTCATCAGGCTGAGGGCGGGATGATAGAGCTCCAGGCTGGGACTGCAGGGATTCTGCCCAGAAGATCTTGCATGGCCAGAGTAGGTTCTCACTGAACAGCTGATGAAATGTTGGTGATGAGGTCGTGTCTGGATTTTGCAGGTGAGGAGAGGGAGAAGGGGAGATTGGTGGCCCAGGGGGTTTCAAGATAAATGTAAAGGATCCAATTTTGGAACAAGAGGTACATTGACTGCATTTGTCTTCGTTCATGCTTGTTGCCCCTGCAGGTGAGTTCCCAGAACTGGAGGGAAGGAAGCCTGGATGGCAGTGGGGGACAGCTCCTACTTCCCTTCTCCAAAGTCTTTGCTGTCCTTGTTCTAGGCTGGGCTGGCCGGGTTTCAGGTGTCAATAGTGGACTTTTTAAGCGCCTTGTGTTTCAGGCTGGAGATCTTGGGAAAGAAAATGTATTTGGGCATTTTGCCTATTCCTTTTCCTGCACAGAGAAGCCTCCCCCATCTGCCTCCAGGTGGCTTTGCAATTTAAACTTGAAAATGCTGAATTCTTTTCCCACAGCCACTTTGGGATGACTTCGTTACTTTCCACATCCTCCCAATTAGTTCTCTGGCTTCGTGTATCCCTCAACATCCTTTCTCATTCCACTGCGAAATGAAATGTTTTTACGCAATCTGAGGGAAATGTTTTAACATCCATGTCACCACAAGTAGCCTCTCTGGACTTCTTCATGGAACTGAGTGGATGATGTTAGGTACCTTGAATGTACCTCCTTACCAACCCACCCCTCTGTGTATGCGTGCACATGTGCGCATGTGTACAGGCTCACACAATTCTCTGTATATACAATCCTTTTGTATCATGTATACTACAGACATTGCACTGGAAAACCAAAACATCAAATGACATGTGTTAAACCTACTTGGAGATAGGTGGTAGGCTGGATGGCAGGGACCACCTGGCAATCAGGGTTGCTGCTGGCAAGGAACTTTGCTCAGTTTCTGGACTGGCGGTCAGTGGGCTTCATTTGGCCCCCACATAGGATGGGTGCATGTGTGCTTCATTGGTCAGTCGTGTCTGACTCTGCAGCCCTGTAGATTGGAGCCTGCCAGCCTCCTCTGTGCATGGCATTCTCCAGGCAAGAATACTGGAGTGGGTTGCCATTCCATTCTCCAGGGGATCTTACAGCCCCAGGGATAGAACCAGGTAGGTTCTCCAAGTAGGTTTAACGTATGTCATTTGATGTTTTGGTTTTTCAGTGCAATTTCTGTAGTATACACGATACAAAAGGATTGTATATACAATTGTTCAATTCCCAGGGATTGAACCAGGTCTCCTGCTTTGCAGTCTGATACTTTATCATCTGAGTCACCAGGGGAAGCCCATACTGGTAGTATGAAACCTTTAGCTTTACTACTTGTCCTGTGATGTGTGGCCCATGCTTTGTCCAAGCTGGGTCTTTTCAAAAATGTAAAAAGTTTAGTTAAGATGTACATAACATGAAATTTACCCTTTGAACCCTTTCCCCCCTTTTAACCATTTCTAAGTGGACGATTCCGTGGCATTAAGCACATGCACATCATTATGTGACCATCACCACCATCCATCTCTGGAATTTTTTCATCTTCCAAAACTGAAACTGTGCCCATTAAACACTAATTCCCCATCCTTTTCCCCCAGCCCCTGGCACCCACCATCTACTGTGATCTGACTCCTGCAGGTCCCTCAAAGGAGCAAAATCAGAATATTTGTCCTGTGACTGGCTGATTTCACTGAGCATCATGTCCTCAGGGTTCATCCACATTGTAGTAGGTGTCAGCATTTCATTCCCTTTTAGGGATAAATAATATTCTGTTGTATGGATAGATCACATTGTTTTTATCCATTCATCCATCGAAGGATACTTGGGTTGCCTCTACCCCTTGACTTTAGAGATAGTGCTGCTGTGATCATGGGGGTACAAATTGCAAACAAGACTTTTTAATATGTGGAATTAATTGTCAACATTTAATAATTGGGAAATTTCACCCCCAGAATATCTGCTGTCCAGTTCCTTGTGAAAAACAAGGCAATCTGGCCATACTGGCCTGCTGTCCTGAGTGTCAGGCACTGCAGAGGAGGTGGGAACAGCTCTTGATCCTGGGATGATATCATCCAGACACTGAGTTCAGAGGTTGACTGCTCTATGTTATTGGGCTTATGCTGTTGTTTTTCTCATAGTCGAGTTATGAAGAAACCAAAATATTTCTATTACTTGTGTCTCTATCAAAAGTGGAAAATAAAAAGCAGCTGGAGAGGTCTCCGTGTTCTGGGGAAAGAGGACTATTCTTTCTTATTGAACATACAGATGGGGTAGATCTGTAGGCAAAGAGCCCAGAGGATTCATTTCGTGTTATGAAATAAGCTAGCCCCTTCACCCATTTTAGGTCCCTGCTGGGCATGCCAGCTGACCTCTGGCTGGGCTTGTAGGAGTGCTGGCTAAAACCAGCTGGTTTTAGGAGTGTATAGCTCTGTCCTTATTAATGGGTTGGTAATCCCTCTGGATGACCATACCCAGTCACCTCCAAGGCAAAGTTATTAGATGTATAAAGTAAGCAGGTCGAAAGACGTGTTTTAAGTCCTAACCCTCAGTACCGCTGAACGTGAGCTTTAATGGAAAAAGAGTGTTTGCAGATGTGATTAGGGATCTGGCGAGGAGAGGAGGTCATCCTGGATGAACCGAGTGGGCCCGAAGTCCGATGACAAGTGTCCTTATAAGAGACAAAAGAGGAGAGACGCGGACGGAAGGGAAGGTCACATGATGAGGAGGCAGAGACTGGAGTGAGTGGTCACAAGCCAAAAAATGCTGGCAGCAGGGGCCGGAAGAGGCAAAGGAGCCGTCTGCCCTAGGGACTTCAGAGGCAGCCCTGCCGACACCTGGATGTCAGACGTTTGGCCTCCAGAATTGTGAGAGAATAAAGGTGGGTTGTTTGAAGCCATCCAGTTTGCTATGCTTTGTTACAGCCACCGTGGAAAACCCAGGTAGCTGGATTGTCTCTGTGGATGAAAGGAAGCTTACTGGTCAGTAACTTCAAGATATAGTTGAAGGACTTCCCTGGTAGTCCAGTGGCTAAGACTCCATAGTCCAATGCAGGGGGCCCAGGTTCGATCCCTAGTCAGGGAACTAGATCTCATTGCTGCAACTTAGAGTTCAAATGCTGCAACTAAAACTAGTGGGAAGCTGCTGTGTAACACAGGGAACCCAGCAGGTGCTCTGTGATGACCTAAAGGGGTGGAATGGGAGCGGGGAGAGAGGCTAAAGAGGGAGAGGAAATATATATATATATATATATATATATATATGTATAAAATTATGACTGATTTGAGTTGTTGTAGGGCAGAAACCAACACAGTATTATAAAGCACTTAACCTCTAATTTAAAAAATTAGATTTTGCATGCCACAAAAAAGACTGAAGATCCCGCATGCCACACCTAAGACCCAGAGCAGCCAAATCAATAAAGTAATTAACTAATTTAAAAAGATTCAGTTGAAGATACAAAATACAGAAATATTTTTGGCTTCACACTGGCCTTTGTGGTCAGAATAGCAGGAGAGCCAGGGTCTGGTTGGTCTATGTAACTTGCACTCCCTAAAGTGCCAAAACCACAGAGAACCCCATTTTAAAAAGAAGAAATTGGGCATGTAGATGTGATGATTTGCCCAGGGTCTCATACATAACTAGTGGCAAAACTCGAGGCAGAGCAGAACCAAAGAAAAAGTGAAAGGTGGGCGATGACTGATGCTTCTCATCCGGGTGAGTGGTGGCAGGACCCTTACTTTGTGTTTTATCTTAAAAAACAAGTATTAGGCCCAAATATTAAAAGCATCCCTGTGCTGTTAGAACTTGTGGCTCCTTAGAAAGGATGAACATCCTTCCCTGTGCTTGTTTACCGGTGCTTTAAATTTCTTTGCAGAATTTATTTACCCACGTTTCATAGGAGAAAAACAAACCTCTTTTGAAAATGCCATAAACAAAAAACGTCAGTTGTCTAATAAAGTCTGAAGCGTAGTCATAGTAAGAAAATGAATGACCAGAGCAGATCCTCCCATAGGGGAGGATGGAGGGATGAGCGTGCTGGAAAGATGTGGCATCCTTCCTATTGCCTGGGCTGGATGTTTATAAATTATGTGCTGCTGCCCCTGACCTGTTTCTTTAGCTGAAGTTTCCATGTAAAACATTGGATTTCCAGAGGGGTTTTCTCTGTGGTGTGGTTTGTTCAAAAAGGTTGGCTCTTGTATTTGTTCTCCAGAATGACTTTCTCCCCAGGAACTGCCGGTGAAAAGAACCACTTCCCCAATTAATTCCAGATGTGGAATACATCAACCTGCATCTTTTCAAAATATTCACAAGCTTTTAAGAAACTTAATTAACTCTTTTGTTGTTGTCGCGCTGGATCTTCGTTGCTGCACACCAGCCTTCTCTAGTTGCGGCAAGTGGGGGCTACTCTGCACCGCGGCTTCTCCTTGTGGTGGCTTCTCTTGCTGTCGAGCACAGGCTCTAGGCACACAGGCTTTGGTAGTTGCCGCACGTGGGCTCTAAAGCGCGGAGTTCCTTGCATGGGCAGGCGGATTCTTATCCGCCGTACCACCAGGGAAGACCAAGCTGCAATTTTTTATTAAGACGGTGGGAGTATTTAAGTTGTACTCTGTTTAAAAAAACAAAAGCAATCTGATGATGGCTTGAATCTGATGATGGGAAAATGTCATTTTCCATGTTGAACCACCAGGCATCAAATCACCTGGGGGGATTTGGCTGACACCCTACAGCTGGAACCCAGAACAGCAGGAATTCCCAGGGGCTCCTTGGAGCATCCTTATGCACTGTCCCTGAGCTTCTTTCACAGAGGAACCAGAGCTTCAGCCAGGTTCCGGTGGGAGTTGGGTAGACTTCTTCAGAGTGGGGACACCCCAAGCTGTTCTTCCTGGCTCCCCTGTGGGTGCCTGCAGCAGCACTTATTAGCCATGCAGGACACTGGGACAGTGGGAAGACAGCTAAGCAAACTGGATCCTCTGTTTAGACTTCATGGCCTGAAATATGAACAATGTGCAGGCTCCATGCTTTTGTTTCTTTTTTGGTGGAGCCCCAGGATCATTTTGTTTCCTAAAATACATACAGCGTGAAACATATCATTTTAACTATCTTAAGTGTATAAATCAGTGACATTTAATGCATTCACAGTGTTGTGTATCCATCACCACTGTTTAGTCCCCAAACATTTTCATCACGCCAAGAGGGAACTTGCGCTCATGAAACAGTCACCCCTCCCCATTTGTCCTTCCCCTCAGTCCCTGGCAACCACAAACTCCTTCCTGTCTCCAAGGATGTGCCTCTTCTGGACGTTTCATATAAATGGAACCAGGTAGCACGTGGCCTTTTGTGTCTGGCTTCTTTTACTTACCATGTTTCCAAGGCTCACCTGTGTTGCCACGTGAGTCAGAGCCTCACTCCTTCGTGTGGCTCAATGCTATTTCACTGTAAGGCTACATCGAATTTCATTTATGTTCTTCTGTTGATGGGTATGTGAGCTGTTTCCACCTTTTGAAGACTGTCAAGAATGCTGCTCTGAACATTTGTGTACAAGTGTTTGTTCGAACATTTGTTTTTAGTTCTTTGGGTGTATACACCCAGGTGTGGAATTGCTTTGGTAATTCTGTATTTAACTTCTTGAAGACCCAGTAAACTTCCATAGTGGCTGCACCATTTTGCATTCCTACCAGCAATATACGAGGGTTCCAACTTTCCCACATCCTTACTAACATTTCTTATTTTCTTTTCTTTTTTNCCTCTCCAGGAGCACCACCTGCCAGGCCCTGGGTTGCAGAGGACCGCTGGAGAGAGTTCGAATGCCGGGCGGGGTGGGGGGAGATTCTGAGCCTCCATGTCTCTGAATTCTCAGCCCCAAAGATCAGTGGCCCAAAGAAGGAGCCTCAGTGAAGACCCAGAGACATGAATGGAGGCCCACGCAAAGGGGGCAGAGCTTCAGCCAAGGACACGCTCTGGGCTTCTTTCCATGGCTGGGTGCCCACACGTCAGTACTTCTTCCCTAGAATCCTGCCCCTGCTCTGCATATTGCTTCCCTCTCAGCCTCCCTGAGCTCTCTCACCTCTTCTGTGTCACTCTTACAGTTAGCCTTCCCACTTTACCCTATATATGCATGTGCACACACAAACACATGTATGCATGCACACCCATGCACACAGGTACGCAATGCATGTACACAGCCCAATTCCTGTCGCATGGTGTGGGTGTGTCCCTTTGGAGGCTGACACGCCTCAAGTTGGGGTCTGACTAGAAACAGGGGAGTGCTTTCTACAGAACCGGAGAGACTCAGCAGGGCAGAGACGTGCCTGCTCCCTGGAACTCACCCCGTGGATGACGTAACCTGGGTCGCTGAACATAAGCAGAGGGGTGACCCGGGGGTGATTGGCGTAGTGGAGGGATTTGGGGAAGAACTCCTTCTTGTAGACGTGAAGTCTGGGGTGGGCGTCCTTGAGGGCCTCGTACACCTTCTCCAGCATTCCTTCCTTGGGGAGCAGCATCCCGTTTGGTCCGTAGTCTAGGAGCTCGAACTCAATGTCCTTGAAGCTGAAGTTGGAGAACTTGTGGAACTCCACCAGGTCGCTGGCCGTCTTGTTGACGGTGGTCATGCCGTGGTCGGACACGATGAGCAGGTCGAGGCTGCTCTCCAGGCCGCTCTTCCTGATGCTGTCCCGGAGGTAGCCCACGGTCCTGTCCACCTGCATCACCATCTCCTTCCTCTCCTGGGACTCGGGGCCGTACCTGTGGCCTGTGGAGTCCGGCTCTCCGAAGTAGAGGGTGACCAGGTCCAGGCCCTCGTCCGTGAACCACTTCATCACTGTGTCGATGTTGGCCCTCCACTCCGCCTCGTCCTTGTAGTTGTGTAGGATGCCTTCCTTCCGGCTCAGCGTCACGGCCTCGCCTTGGTAGGTGACATTCCCGCCAGGGTAGAAGAAGGAACCGGTCTTCAGGCCCTGTGGGGGGAAGGTGCATCAGGGCCGTGGGCCTCCTCCCACTTGTCCCCTGCTGAAACATCTGCCCCAACCACCTGCCCCCAGACTGCACGCTCACCCATCCCTGCTCCTGCCTGCAGCCACGGGCCTTCGTATTTTCTGAAATACCTTTTATAGCTCTTATCTTATGTTATTAGGGCTGATACTGATTTTATAGAGGCCAGTAGACTCAGCACTAATCAGATAGTGGATATAAAAGTGTTCCCAGATATGCTGTGTCCTCATCGTCACTGTGGCCGTAGGTCACGGCGCTGCTCTGTGAGCTCTCCCTTCCGACCTGCAGCCCAGCCTCTCCTGCCACGCATCCATCGGCCCCTCCACTGCCTGCCCTTCTAGCCTTCAACCCGGCCATCCGTCTGTCTTTCCATAAACCAATTGCTGTTTTGTTTACAGATCCATCTGTCCTTGCTACCATCTGTCCACTGCCTCAGGTCATCATATCCACCTTGAGACGTCAGTTCTTGGCTACGCTTTCTGCAAGCAAGCCTGGTGTCTGGTAGATCCTTCTGAAGTGAGGGGACTCAGGTGTGAGTTGGACGCCCTGCCTGTGAAGTTTATTCTGGGCTCACCTTGAAATCATCCATTTGAACTTGTTGTCAGGAAGCCCAGAGCATTGCAAGAGGCTGGGGTTCTGGGCTTTTCACTGGGATGACCCACCTCTTACTCTTATCTTTCACCCTTTAGAATTCGACTGCCAGGCCCTGAGAGGGGATCCAGGATGAAGCTATTTCATTGTTACCTGCCTGTTAGTGGAGTGACATTATTTTCCCTGTGGCCCCCTTCTCACCAGTGCCGAAGCCCAGTTTTGATGCAACAATCCCTCTGGGTCCCAGGGAGGACAGGGCAGCCTGTGCACCCACTGGTGGGTCCTCATGGGCACCTGGCTCCCAGCTCCCATGGGGCCCCACCCAGCACCTCTCCCAGGCTGGGAGCATTGAACTCCTGGGTCCCGGCTTGTATGTCCCGTGGTCCCGCCATGGACACGGCCTGCTTGGCCAGGTCCCCCTCCCGCCTCCTCCGTCTGTCCAAGTGGGCGTGGGTGCAGCATTACCTGCCTCTGGGCGGTGATCCAGATGGGTAAGCTGCCATTGTCCCACCATTTCTGGATGCCCAGTGTGGTGTGGTAGGGCCACTTCAGCTTGCTGCTTGTGTTGTAGAACATGTTGTGAACCACCCCATGGTTCTCGACGTATTTGCCTGTGGGATGGCAGAGGGGGTGGTGGGAGGGAGGGCACAGCCAGGGCAGGGGGCGGGGAAGCACATGCCCTGGGAGCCGGGCTGGGCCACCACAGCCACGTACCCCAGCCCAGAGATTCTGCCTCCACTTAGAGTAGTTTATCCTGCCGCTGAACTCTTACAAAGGTGTAAATATACACGTTCCGGGATATCGTTTGCAGCCTCGTTGGTTTTAGCAAAAGATTGGGAGCAACTTGGCTCGCTATCTGGAGAGAACTAATTAAATCAATTATGGCCCAACCATGAAATAGAATCTCAGGCAGGAAGACAAATGAACCAAGAGATGGTGTCTTTTTTAACTTATTTTTTTCAGGTTTTCCCTGGTGGTCCAATAGTTAAGATTCCGCCTTGCAATTCAGGGGACATGGGTTTGATCCCTGGTCAGGGAACTAAGATCCCACATGCCGCAGAGCAGCTAAGCCCATGCACTGCAGCTACTGAGCCCTCGAGCCACAGCTAGAGAATCTGCGTTCTGTGACGAGAGATCCCACATGATGCAACAAAGACCCGGTGTACGACAACTAAGACCTGACACAGCCAAATAAATAAATAAATAAAATTAAAAAAAACACAACCCCCCACCCCCACCCCAAAGCACTATGCTCTGTTGGAAGCCTTGTGCTCTGCTGGAAGGAACGTGAAATGGTGCAGCTGCTCTGAAAAGCAGTATGGTGGTTCCTCAAAAATTAAAAAAAAATTTTTTTCTCATGGCAATGCCTCCATGTGAGTTCAGAAAGTAAAAAAAGGGGTGTTGAAGAGTCCACCTCCTTCCTTCATATTCCCTATTGTCATGTAGTAAATAAGGAGGTGACATGCAAAATGGAGCATAAGGGGCCTCTGCTTGCGTGTGGAAGGAGCCTTGGTCATGAAGACACTGGTGTGAGAATAAGTTGTCTGTACAAGTGACATGCCTTAAACTCATGCTTCCCTGGCAGCTCAGATGGTAAAAAAGATCTGCCTGCAATGTAGGAAACCCTGGTTCATTCCCTGGGTTGGGAAGATACCCTGGAGAAGGGAATGACAACCCACTCCAGTATTCTTGCCTAGAGAATTCCATGGACAGACCAAGTCATGTCCAGAGCCTCTGAATGTGACCTTGTTTGGAAATAAAGTCTTTGCAGATGTCATTAGTTTTGTTAAAGTGGCGGCATCCTAGGGACTTCCCTGGTGGCAGGGTGGTAAAGAATCCGCCTACCAATGCAGGGGAAAGGGAAAGTGAAAGTCACTCAGTCATGTCCGACTCTTTTTGACCCCATGGACTATACAGTCCTTGGAATTCTCCAGGCTGGAATACTTGAGTGGGTAGCCTTTCCCTTCTCCAGGGGATCTTCCCAACCCAGGGATAGAACCCAGATCTCCTGCATGGCAGGCGGATTCTTTTCCAGCTGAGCCACAAGGGAAGCCCAAGAATGTTGGAGTGGGTAGCCTATCTCTTCTCCAGGGGATCTTCCCTACCAAGGAATCGAACCAGGGTCTCCTGCATTGCAGGCAGATTCTTTACCAACTGAGCTACTGGGGAAGCCCTCCAATGCAGGGGACATGGGTTCAATCCCTGGTCTGGGGAGATCCCACATGCTGTGGAGCAACTAAGCCTGTGTGCCACCGCCACTCCGGAGCCTGTGAGCCACAATTACTGAGCCTGCATGCTGCCACTACTGAAGCCTGGGCTTCTTCAGCAAGAAAAGCCCCCACAATGAGAAGCTCACGGCACTGAGTGAGGAGTAGCCCCTGCTCACTGCAACTAGAGAAAGCCCACGTGCAGCAACGAAGACTCAGTTCAGTAAAAAAATAAACAAAATTATGTATAAAAAAAAGATGAGGGCATTCCCGATCAGGTGGGTCCTAAATCCAATGACCGGTGTCCTTAACAAGAAGAGGAGAGGTGCATAGAGGGGAGATGGCCGTGTGACATGGGGCAGGGACTGGAGAGCTGCGGCCACAAGTCCAGGATCACCTGGGTCCCCAGAAGCTGGGACAGGTGGGAGGGATCCTCCCTTCCGGCCTCTGGAAGGAGTGTGGCTCTGTGACACCCGGATTTTAGGCTTCTGGCCTAAATAGAGCAATGGTGGGTTTGAGGGTGGCTGGGAGCAAGCAGTGGAAAGAGCAGGAGCCTCAGGCTCAACTCTCCTGACTTTCTGAATCCTGGCCACACACCTCCACCAGAAGTCCTCCTGGGTTGCCACCCTGGGTGTGGTCCCCACTTACGATGAGACCTCCAGGTGTTTTTTATCTGCCTCTATCACTTGCCCCCGACAGTAAGGGTTCCTGACATCCCCTTTGGCTGGGTCATGTCTGCCCAGTGAGAGTGTCCCCTCCTTGGCCTCACCGTTGCCCTGGCACTGTGTGCCCCCTGGGTCGAGGTTCCATGCCCACACTGTGGTTCGCTTTGTGGGTTCCCTGGTTTCTCGGCTGCCCCCCAGTGACCCCAAGCCCCATCTGAGGCCAACACTCACCAGTGACCAGAGTGAAGTGGCAGGGGCTCGTCAGGGTGATAAAGGCTGGGGTCATGTAGCGAGCTTTCACCCCGTCCAGGGCCATGGCATCCAGATTGGGGGTGTCCACGTCCTGGTCATAGTTCCAGCGGAAACCATCGAAGGATACCAGGAGCAGCTTGTTCCGGGAGGCCTGCTGGCGGACGGGCGCCCCTGATGCTGGAGCCAGGAGGGTGGCCAGGGCCACGGCGAGGAGGACAGCTGGGGCTCCCATGATGGATTTGCCCGAGATGCACGTGCCGAGGGAAGTTTTCTGCTGAGGAGCAGAGCAAAGTCCCAGGGTCACTGAGCAGCTCATCCTGTGCATCTTTGAACTGAGACCATGCAGGAACCTCAGAGAGCCGCCCCTGGCTGCTGTGTCCGCACCGCCCTGGGCCGGGCCCTCGAGCGCATCTGCCTTTATTGACAGTGGATCTCCTGCCCCTCCCGCTTCGTGCAGAAGTCTCTTTCCAGGGAGGATGGTGACCATTTTGGAAGGCGTGGCGAACAGAATCGACTCACTCCATCTGGAAAGCCCGTGTCCCCAACCCCAGCTCTTATAGAGACTCCGGGTCCCTGTGCCCGGCTCACTCTGTCCCAGAGCACCCGGATGGGGCCCCTTCCTCCAGACTATAATTTGGGGAGGCCTTTGGACCAGGGCTGTGGGTTCAGGGTTCAGGAGGCTGGCCTTGTCTATGGGGACTCCCCAGCCTGGGGGAGCACCTCTTCCCCTTCCCGCCCATGCTAAGGGGGCTTCTGCAGTGGGGCAGGCAGAGCTCCAACCTGGATTAGTGCCTGCTGTGCCCTCCTTCTCAGGCCTCAAGGAGCCCCAGAGGGTACAGGCATGGGCAACCTCACTGTTGGATTTCATCAGCAAGATGGTAAGCAGTGTGGCCTCCTTTGTTACGCTGAGCTCATGGAGAGGGCGGTGTCGGGAGGGACCACTGATTTCATTGTGCAGTTTTCTGTCTCTCTCACTCACTTTCTCTCCATCTGTCTCCTTGTCTCTCTCGCTCCCTATGAAACATGTTCTGCCAGGCAGGTCCCATTCCAAGTCCTGCGGACACGGCAGTGAAGGAGACAGACAGTGCTTTTGGCTTCTTTCAGTTTGGTTGGGGACACACAAATGAATCAACAAGTAAAGCAGTAGAATAGTGGGAGTCAGCAAAACGAAAGAAAGCAGGGAAATAAAGAGCGTCTGTCTGGCGGGTGGTCAGCCGGGGCCTGGTGAGAGGATGACTGTGAGGGAGTGATCTGGGGGTCATCAGTCTGGGGAGTGGATAGGAGCAGGTGGGAGGGCGGCATCCTGTGGCTGTGGTGTGGAGTCTGGCATTCTTGTGCAGTGCAGGGGGAAATGCCATGGGGTGGATCCAAGCATGCGAGTGATATACACTGACCTAGCATTAAAAACAAGAAACTTCACTCAGGCCGCTCCATTTGCAGGACTGGACAAAGGAGGGGGGGCGGTGCGGCGCTCCACAGGGAGTGGACTGCTGGTGTCCAAACCAGGATGGGGGCTGGGGAGTGACCGTTGTGGGTAGTTTGGAGGCTCTCCTGGAAGGATTTGCTTCCAGACTTCATGCTGGGGAGACGGAAAGGGAGCAATCGAGGGAGACGTCCGGGTTTCCTGCCTGGAAAGCTGGGGTGATAGTGTCTTGCAGCTATCCCATAGGGTGGTCAGAGGTCAAAGGGCAGGTCGAGGGCAGAGCATTCTATCTTGGCCATGTCTACCTGAGGGGAGGTGTCGAATAGTTGGTATGTCCCGAGTTAAATTGTCTTTAGCTGTTGAACTGCTGAGGGCGGTTCTACTTAGGACTCTGCTCGGCTGGTGAGAGGGACTATTGTCAGGCGATCCCCAGGGTCTCAGAGCCACCCGCAGCCTCCTCTGCAGTGAGGCAGTGGGGCTCCGGGGTACAGATTCTTGGGCCCTTCCCCCCATCTGAGGGGCCACATCCTGGAGGCCACACACAGCGCCGCCCCTCATGAGCCTCTCGGAGGCTGGAGCCCGAGAGATGGAGATGGTCCCCGACAACCAAGATATGTAGGGACTGCCCTGTGCCGGCCTTGTGCAGGGCTGGGGCACAGAGGGCAGGCTTTCCTTCACTGAGCTCATGGCCCAGAGCTCCACCCGTGGACCTGTGTGAGGAGCTGCCAAATGTACCACAGAGGAAGTGTGGCTGTCTTAGGAGAGGGCAGTGGGGACCACGTTCATTCTAGTGCTGGAGTGGGGACCTGAAAGACCCTCTGAGGATTCAACATTTCATGCTGTGCTGTGCTGAGTTGCTCAGTCGTGTCCCACTCTTTGGGACCCCATGGACTCTAGCCCACCAGGCTTCTCTGTACGTGGGGATTCTCCAGGTAAGAATACCAGAGTGGGTTGACATTTCCTTTTCCAGGGGATCTTCCTGACCCAGGGATCGAACCCAGGTCTCCTGCATTGGAGGAAGATTCCTTACCATCTGAGCCACCAGGGAAGCCTATGACTACTAGAGTGGGTAGCCTATCCCTTCTCCAGGGGATCTTTCCAACCCAGGAATGCAGGGTCTCCTGCATTGCAGGCGGATTCTTTACCAGCTGAGCTACCAGGGAAGCCTGCACAGATCTATAGGATGGGTTTAGCTGGGAGATTGGAGAAGGAAATGGCAACCCACTCCAGTATTCTTGCCTAGAGAATTCCATGGACAGAGGAGCCTGGTGGGCTGCTCTCCTTGGGGTCGCACAGAGTCAGACATGACTGAAGTGACTTAGCAGCAGCAGCTGGGAGATACATGGGCAGGAAAACCTTCCAGGCAATGACAGTGATGAGGTGGAAGAGGGGACCGACCAGGCTTGAGGCTGGAAGGCAGGCCTGGGGGACTCTGGATTTTATGTTAGTTATTCTAATGTTTGTTCTCCTAATATCTTCTAACATGTATTATTCTTCCTTTCGTCTATAATAAAATGTCTGCCAAGGATAAAGACTACATTTCCCAGCATGCCCTGCAGTGCAGTTTGGCCATGTGAGCATGTCCTGGCCAATGGGTTGAAAGAAAAAATATTATGCGATAGCCCTGTCTCCTCCCAGCACCAGCTTTGCCCCTCTTTGGATTCTTTCTCCCTCTGGTGCCTCAAGCTCAGAGGCTGCCCGGGGAACTGATGATAAGGGGCACTCTGAGAGAGGTTACACAGAAGGAGCCTGGTCCTCCAAGGCATCCTGGGGAGTGTGGCCAGCCCGCCTTGAATGGCTCAGCCCCTGGGGAACCCTCGCAAGGGAGAGTTACACACACCCTCTGCTTCCATTTCCGTTATTTGGGTTTTCTGTCACTCTCAGCAGGACCTAATCTGAGGCGATAATAGGATAATGGCCCTGGGAGGCACTGCTGGTCTTTAAGCATGTGGAGTGACATGATATGCTGGCTGCTGCGTGAGGGGTGGGAGGTGGGAGGTGAATAAGGGGCTGATGCAGTGGTCCAGGGGTGAGGCTGGGGCCAGGGGCAGAGGGGCACAGACCTGGGGTACAAAGGCGNGATGTCAATTGGTGCAGCCACAGTGGAAAAATTATGGAGATTTCTCAAAAACTAATACCATAGGACCCAGCAATTCTACTCCTGGGTATATGTTAAAAAGAAACTCAAACCCTAATTTGAAAAAGATACCTGCACCCCAATGTTCATAGCAGTATTATTTACAATTGCCAAGATATGGAAGCAACCTAAGCGTCCATAGTGAATGGATAAAGAAGACAATATATATATGTATAGATATACAACGGAATAGTAATGAACCATAAAGAAGAATGAAAATTTTCCATTTGTAACAACACAGGTGACCTTGGAGAGCGTTATGCTAAGTGAAATAAATCAGAAAACATACTGCATGATACCACTCATACGTGCGTGGTGCTAAGTTGCTTCAGTCGTGTCCGACTCTTTGAGACTCCATGGACTGCAACCCGCCAGGCTCCTCTGTCCATGGGATTCTCTAGGCAAGAATGCTGGAGCGGGTTGTCCTTCCCTTCTCCAAGAGATCTTCCCTACCCAAGGATCGAATCCGAGTCTCTGTGGCTTCTGCATTGGCAGGCAGGCTCTATACCATCTGTGCCCCCTGGGGAGCTCATCATATGTGGAATTCAAAAATACAACAAATGAGTGACTATAACACAAAAGAAGCAGACCCATAGGCATAGAGAACAAACTAATGGTTACCAGAGGTAGGGGAGGGATATACAGAGGTGGAGGGGTGGGAAGTACAAGCTACTGGGTGTAACATAGGCTCAATGATGGATAACATGGGGAATATAACCAATATTTTCCAATAACTGTAAATGGGAAATTATCTTTAAAAATTGTATAAATTAAAAAACAAAAACAAAAACAAAACATGGTCCATCCACATAGTGGACTCTTATTCATCCCCAAAGAGGAAGAAAATTCTGACATCTGCTGCAGCATGGATGAATCTCAAAGGTACTATGTTAAGCAAAATAAGCCAGCCACAATAAGACAGATACTGTACTATTCCACTAATATGAATTCCTAAAGGAGTGAAATTTATAGAGACTGAAAGTAGAAGAGGGGTTACCAAGGGCTGGAGGGGGGAATGGGGAGTTATCCTTTCATGGCAACAAAGCTTTAGTTTTGCAAAATGAAAAGAGTTCTGGAGATGGGTTGCAGAAAGCATGAATGTAAATTTTATGTTTTGTGTGTTTTACTCCAAGTGAAAAATTTTTAAAATTAAATTAAAAAGTTGATCTTTTAAGTTAAAAACTTAAAAAAGATTTAATTAATAAAATAAAAATCAAAGGAATCCTAGGACCTTTCAGAGATGGCAAGAATGTCAGGGGTGATTTAACACTGGGTGTAGAGAATTCTGCTTCCCTGGTGGCTCAGATGGTAAAGAATCCTGCAATGCCAGAGACCTGGGTTCGATCCCTGGGTCAGGAAGATCCCCTGGAGAAGGAAATGACAACCCACTCCAGCATTCTTGCCTGAAGGACAAGAATGGACAGAAGAGCCTGGTGGGCTACAGTCCTTGGGCAAAGAGTTGGACACGACTGAGTGACTACCTCTTTCACTTTCACTTTTGAGAATTCTAGATTCTGTCTTAGAGGCAGGGAGATATTCTCTAAAATGTAGGAAACCACAGGGAGACCTGCTCTGTGTTGGGAACTTCGATACAAAGATAAAAAAGATGGGGTCCCTGCCCTTGCTGGAGAGCAGACACATTGATTGAAATCACAATAAAAGCTTTATCCCCTCAAATTTAAAAATAATTTAAAAAATTTAAAAGTTCAAAACTAACTTAGAACATAATTTTGGAAAGAATTCAAATGTATTTCAGAAAATTTGGAAAATACAGAGAAGCATAGAGAGGGAGTTAAGAGTAATTTTTTTTTTTGGCTGCAAGGCATATGGGATCTTAGGTCCCTGACCTGGGATCAAACCTGGGTCCCCCTGCATTGGGAATATGGAGCCTTAGCCACTGGACCACCAGGGAAGTCCCAGGGTTGCTTCTTAAGCCTCCAGAGTCCAGCACCTTTCCCCCTTCCCCCGTAGACCTCCGCCTGTCTCTGACCCTCACCCAGCTCAAGTCTTCCCCTCCTTGGGCCCCTCCCTTTGTCGACTCTCTCCCTGGGGCTCCCGCTGTGGTTGTTCAGCCCATCTTCTTGCTCTCACCTTCCTCCTGCCCTCTGTTAGCTATTCCACACCACGCTCCTCCCTGCTCACACATCACTCCAATATTTATTCCATGACAGCAGCTCCCCATTAAACAGGAATTAACTTCCAGGTCCTGACTGATGGAGGTGCTCAGACAGTGAGGAGGGGCTCACCTTAGAGAGGGGTCTTGAGCTGGCGGGCCAGGTGCCCAGACTCACCTCTGGGACCCTCCATTCAGGGGCCTGCGGAGGCAAGTGGGAGCCTGTGGGTGAGGGTGTGTACCTGAGTCCTCCCTGTGCCCTGGTACCCTTCGCTTGTTGAGCAAGCTTGCTTTCTGCGGTTCTGTTTGGCATAAAGGAAACTCCCGTGTTTGTGATTCCTTCAAGAACCTCAGCAGGGTCTGGGGCACTGGCCAGGCTTGGAAGCTCGCCTGTTGGGCTCTTGGGAGTGACTGGCATCTCTTTAGAACAGTCTAGGCCCTCCTGATCCCTCCTGCATCTGTGAGGAGAGGGGTGGCTGGAGGTCATTTGTCAGCCAGGCACTTGCCCTGCGTTCCCATTGAGATGAACCAGCAGAGAAGGACTCATTTGCCCGGGGAAGATGCAGGTGGGACCTAGGGCAGGTGGCCCTGGGTCCAGCACTAGGGCCCAGCCCAACTCTCCAGGCTGGCGGTCAGCTGGGCGGGGAGCAGACTCTGCCCTTTAACACAGGCTGCTGGCCTCTTGGTCTTGGGAGCAGAGTCCCTCTGGACATGTTTTCCAGTAAATCTGCCTGCTGCTGCCTTCATAGAAAACCACTGATTTGGGCACTTCCCTGTGGTCCAGTGGCTGGGAATTCGCCTGCCAGTGCAGGGGACGTGGGTTTGATCCCTGGTCTGGGAGGATCCCACATGCTGCAGGGCAGCTAGGCCCGTGCTCCACAACGACTGAGCTTGCCAGCTCTCTGGAGCCTGCGAGCTGCAACTAGAGAAAGCCCGTGCGCAGCAAGGAGCACCCAGCGCAGCTCTCTGCCAAAATAAATAAATAAAATTTAAAAAGTAAAAATATCAGCCAGGGAGAGGGGAGCAGCTGAGGTGCTTAGCCTGCGATCTGGGTCATGATGGGATGGGCTAGTCTGGCGGCGGACAGCTAGCTGGGGACCAGCTCTTCCACCAGGGACCCTGAAGCTGCAGTGTCCCTTCAGCCCGAGAATCTACCGCAAGGAGGCCCCTCTAGCTTGCAAGGCTCCCCCTGGAGCTAGCAGCCCCCCGGGAGGCCCACTGCAAGGAGGACAATGAGACACAAGTGACTCCTGCCTCCTCTGAGGGGTTCCTGCGTCATTGTCCTTGGAGCAGTGGTCCTTTCCCTGGGCAGCAAGGCCTGAGTGGGTCTCTCCCAGCCCTCCTCCTTCTCTGGGTATGAGCACCACCTTCTCAGAGCACCCCCAGGAGAGGTATCAGGGTTGTAGGGGTGGGCAGGGGATCCAAAGCAGCCTTTGCTAGTTGGGGCAGGGCGTCAGGTTTGCTGGCATCTCTGTTCACCTGGATCCCCGCCCCCCCGCCAGGTGACTCTGAGGTCTCTCAGCTCCTGACTGCCTGGGGGACGGCCAGAACTCTCCTTTCATGACCCCACTGGCCAGGGGCTCACGATCTTTGTTCTGTATTTGGCCGAGTCCCCCCAGCCCCAGGAACCCATTGCCTGGGGCGCCCTCCTCTGAAAGTCAGCATCATTCAGAGCTCCTTGGGCCCCACAAAACTTGCCTACTGGTGCTTTTAGTTAAACTTGCTTTGTCATTGTCCCCTCATTGTTTTGGGTATAAATCTTTTCCCCTCTTCTCTTCTTGGAACTGCAGCTGGTCTGGTCCTCTGCCACCAGCCGTGGTCTCCAGGGGCACTCAGGACTCAGGCCTGGAATTTTCCAAAAGGGTTTTTTTTCCTGAGTGCGTTGGTGCATACAATTTCCCCTTCTTGTTCCAGCGGCTGAGATCTGATAGGCAGGGGAAGAGAAGGGGCACAGCTCCAGGGGTTAGGCCATGGGACAGTGTCTGAGGTCTCTTTATCCCTTCCAATGGCACCTTGGGCACCTGGGCACCTTGGTGGGCTGGGGGCTCTAAGAGGCATAAGGTGGTGGATTGGGGTGGGAGTGGCGGGTCCTGAAGGCCAGAGCTGGCGGTGGACTTCCAGACACTGTGGACAGATGACATCTCTGTTTATTGCAGCATCTTCTCCCTTGAGACTTTTGGATGACCCTCTATCTCCAGAACCGTCTATTACATAACTATTTGGATGCTGTTTATGTGCTGATAATGAAGAAGGAACTTTCCAGGACAGATAAGGGACTACCTTTGACCCTGCTGAGCAGATAGCGGGTGCCTAGCATGTCACTGCCAGGCCTGCTTCTCCCAACTCATCATCCTTATCTGGGGACAGGAACAGTGTCCCTTTCGTGCCAGCAAAATGCCTTGGGCAGGTCCTTGGGAATCCTCACCTGCCTGCGTGTCTCCACAGCGTTGTTGATGGTAACAGGCTTTGTGAGTCAGGAGGCTGGGTGACCCCTGGAGGTGTGTGGAGTGAGCTGGGGCGGTGGACAGATAAAATCAAGAACTTGCATTCCTGGCAGGGAGGCAGGAGCAGGGCTGAAGTGGAAGAGAGCATATGTGGGGGGCCCTATCTCCCACAGGGCTGCTCAGGCTGGGCCTCCTGGGGTCGGTGGAGTGCTGGTGAAGGAGTGGCTCTGTCTCAGGGGATTAGTGCAGCCTGCCTGGCAGGGCTGGTTCACTGCGGGTTTGACCCTGCTCCCTGCTAAGGGTGGAGGCCAAGCAGGAAGGGAGGTGAGGCGTGGAGGGACGTGGCTGATGTACCAACTGCCCCCAAACCACCAAGGTGACTTTCTCAGCCCCTCTAGCTCCCCGGACTCCAGCATCAGATGAGCCTCGCAGAGTGCACAAGCTTCCTGTGGCTGCTGTAACAAATGACCGTAAACTTGGTGGCTTAAAATAACACGCATTACTCCCTATAGTTCTGGAGGTCAGCGTCTCACTGGGCTGAAATCAAGGACTTGGCAGGGCTGCCTTCTGTCTGTAGGCCTGAGTGAGGTAGCCGTGGTCCTGGGCCCAGGGTCCCCAGCTATACTGCATCCTTCCAACCTCTGCTTGTTGTCACATCTTCTCTGACCTCCCAGCCTCTTAGAAACACCTTTGTGATGGTGACTCTGGGCCCACCCAGATAACCTACCCTCCCAGGCTCCTTAGTCACATGTGTAAAGCCCATTTTGCCACAGGTACCATATTCACAGGCTGCAGGAACTGGGATGTGAACATTTTGGGGGTTATTGCTCTGCCGACCACAGAGAGGGAGTGTAGGGACCCCAGGACCTCTGGGGGATCTCCTTCCCCAGCACAATCTTGAACTGGGTCTTAAAGTCCACAAAGGCTGTGCAGGGGATGAAAGGCATCCAGGATCCTTGATGGGGATCCAGTAGAGACTTCCCCCAGGTGTCCAGCCCTGCAGCGAGAGCCCCATGGGCTTTTGGGTACAGGAACCATGGAAGAGTAATGATAATATCATAGACTTTCTCTCCCCCAAGTGAATGTTCCCAGAGCAAGAGAGAAGGTGAGGCTCAGGGATATAAGCTGAGTCAGCTTCTGCAACTTCTAAAATTTCTACAATGTCAGATGAGGTTTGTAGGAGACAGGGCATGTCTTAATTTTTTTTTTTTTACAATGGAAGTTTTCAAAATCCTTTAAGGACAAACTAGCGCAATAAATTCTCATGTGTGCATTACCCCAATTTGACAGTTATCAACATGATCACATTTACTTCATTTACTACTGTTTTCTTGTCCTTTGCTATCCTCTGGCTGAAGTATTTTCAAGCCTGTTAGCAGATATTCTGTAACTTTGCTCCTATGAATATCAGGATGCAACTCTCCAAATATGGGAGACTTGGTGACATAATTACAGCTCCATGAGCACAATGTCATAATTAACAGTAATTCCTTGGTATCAACGAATGCCTTATTTATTACATTTATTACATTTCTCTGATCGTCTCAAAGAGACCTTTTTGCAGTTGGTCTGTTTAAATTGGGTTCCAGACAAGGTCCACAAGTTAATTGTTGTGTCTTTTAAAGTTTTTCTTAGTCTAGACCAAGACCCTCCTCCCCATTTCCCTCCAGCTATGACTTGCTACAGAAACCAGATATACTGTCTTGCTGATCGTCACCCATATTCTGGATCTGATTGCTTCCTTTCGGTGGTTTAGTCGCTAAGTTGTGTCCAACTCCTGTGACCGCAGGGACTGTAGCCGGCCAGGCTCTTCTGACCATGAGATTCTCTAGGCCAGAATACTGGACTGGGTTGCCATTTCCTTCTCCAGGGGATCTTCCCGACCCAGGGATCGAACCCTGGTCTCCTGCATTGCAGGTGGATTCTTTACTGACTGAGCTACAAGGGGAGATTGCTTCCTTTTGGTGTCACTTCATCTTCACCTTCCCTGGAAATGGGAGTTTAGCTCTAGAAGCTAGATTCAGGCTCACCTTTCTGCCAGAATCCTTCACGGCTGGGGCTCTGAGTTGGATTCTTAATCACTGGACAACCAGGGAAGTCCCAAGAAATAATTATTTCATGAAAGCTTGCAAATATGGTGCGTTCCTCCTAGAATCGCTGTTTTACACGTGACATCGCTCAGTCGACGACTCTCTGCGACCCCATGGACTGTAGCCTACCAGGCTCCTCCATTCATGGGATTCTCATGTTTTACGTGGAGCAATGAGAATTCTGTTAAACAAACCTTCCCTTATCAACTGAGTTATTGGGTTACCCTGAAATAGACTTTAAAAAAGGGGAATCACAAATGGCTTTTCTTCTAGTGAGCAAAAGTTTTTCTGAATAGAGTTAGGTCTGACTGACTTTCAGCGAGTGTCCCCTGAGGTTTTGCTTGGGTTCGTTTATTCCCCACGTTACGTTTTCCTAGTTCATGTGTTCTGTTGGTTTCAGCCAGTTGTGTTCACTCTTCTTTCTTGGGCTTGATTTTCCTCTTTGGCCAGAGATTTCTGATTTTTTTCCCCTCCAAAGGCAGGCCACGGGTGCCTATCACATCAGTGATGGGAGGAAGGGCTATTCCCTTGGACAGTGGGTAATGGACAGGCTAGCACTGGCTTGCTAACCAGAGGCTCTTTCTTTGGGGGATTTATTTTCCTGCCTTGTTTGACGTGCCTGGGTTGGGGCTTCTGATAATGAGCCGTGTCTAAGCAGAATCCGATGAAACGGCAGTGGATTCTGATAGTCACAAGCCATGCTGGGAAAAGCGGAAGAAATCTCAGAACCGAAACAACAAAAAAACGCCTGGCTATGTAGTCTCCAACATGTCCACCAGGTGGTGCTGTTCAGCCACGGCTCTGTCGGCTTTGGTCGCAGGCTGTCGGCTTCGGTCGCAGCGGCCAGCTGGTGTCTCTCACACTTTGTCCCCACTCAGTGCCACTGCCCGCCCCCTCCAGCCAGGCTAGGGGAGCCAGGGGAGGACAGATGCTGTGCCCTGCAGGGTGTGCAGTGGTGGGCTTGGTGGTGCTGTCCCCAGCCTCAGCAAGCTCCTGCCAGCTTCGGTGACAGCTGCGAAGCTGGCACGGCTGCTCCCACTCTGCTGCCTCGGACTCGCCCCACATGGAAAGCAGGCGTCTGTGTGGTTGTCCGGCTGAGGCTGGGGGGAGCACAGATGGGCGTCACCGAAGTAAGCTGACCAGTTGGTGGGTGCGCTGGGGGCCTGAGGGCCCAGGCCCAGACTCCTGCACCCGAAGGGAATGGGGGGTGGTCCAGCGTGGTGGGCCGTGGGAAGGGCACCCACCCGCTCCAGGGTGCCTCGTGGTGAGTGGTGTGTCAGCAGGAAGGATCACGCTTGGTAAATGGACGCTCTTCCCAGGGGCCTCCCTCAGGAGGGCTGTGTTGGGGTGGCAGATGGGGAAAGGCCCGGCGGCTGCATGCTCCTGGGGCTGGAAAGGGACACAGCACAGCTGAGGGTTCTTATCCTCCAGGGTCCTGCCATCTCCTTGCTGGGTGCCACCTGGGGGCTATTTTCAGGTTGGGGAGGAGGAGGTATGGGACCAGACAGAGGGAGCTCCCTTGCAGGGAGCAACCTGCAAGGCTGCTCTCTGTGGCTTGCAGAATGGGGTGGCCTCAGTCTGACCCGCCAGGAAGAACCCAGGCACATACAGGGCGTGCCAACAGAGAGCAGGAAGATCCCCACGTCCAGGGAGGGAACCAGCCAGGGAGGAGCCAGCCCCACTCACCGAGGACGACTCCTGTGCCCGCTACGTCACCTGAGGGGGAGCAGTCATGTTACCCGATGAGGGGGTCCCGGGAGGAGACGGGGTGGAGGGTTCATGGACAAGGGGGTCGTGAGGCGGAGACAGGGGCTGAGAGCGTGCGTCATCGCCCGACCTCTGGGGGTGCTCTTGCTGCAGCTGACACTCCTGGGCTCGGCTGCCACCTCCCGGGGGCCCGAGAGACGCCCTGTAGCCAAGGTGGGTCCCCACAGGAGGCCCTGATTTCCTCTGGGCAGACGGCAGGGGCTCGGCAGGTTGGGGTCGCCAAGGTGGGGCCTGTATTTGACTGAGGGCCCTGGAGGCTGCTCTGGGGCTTCTGGCGTCCTGCTCTTGCCTTCCGTCTTCCTCTCTCTGCCCCCTCAGTTGTGAGGCAGAGTCTGAGAGGTGCCCCCTGCCCTGGCGGGGCTCTGCTGTCCCCTGCCCCTCTGGGGTGCCACATGGGCCCATCCAAGCAGCCAGGCCTGCGCTCTGGCTCCTGCCCGCCCCTTCCCGAGGGCCCTGCTGGAGCCGGGAGGAGGACCAAGCGGGCCGGGCAGATGGTGGGCCGCGAGGAGGGGCTGCCCGGGCAGACGGGCCGACTGTCAGGACAGATGGTGGGCCGGGCAGGGGTCCGGAGCCCGGCCCATCTGTTCCAGGCCCCCGGTGGGGCTTTTCTCGTCCACCTGGGGCTGAACTGGGATGAGGCCCAGCGGTGGCTTCTGCCCAGGTCCGCTCACGTCCTCCTGGGTCATCTGTCCCCGAGGCTCAGGGCTGGGTGTCCCTCCTGGTGCTGATCCTCCTGGCAGGTGGCATATGGCCATGCTCACAGAGCTAGAGGGGTTCCC
>SJYV01043863.1:0-35813 GCA_006410875.1 Neotragus pygmaeus
ACTTCACTTTCCATGTACCTTCCTATCGCTTCTCTAGGGGATCTTCCCAACCCAGGAATCGAACCAGGGTCTCCTGCATTGCTGGCGGACTCTTTACTAACTGAGCTATCAGGGAAGCCTTTTAACAAACCAAATGAACCTAATTAGTTTAATATCTATCTGTGAGAGGCCCAGGGCCTTCTCATATGGTGGTAGTGGTAAAGAACCTGCCTGCCAGTCCTGCCAAGGCAGGAGATGCAAGAGACACAAGTTCAATCCCTGGGTCAGAGATCGCCTGGAGTAGTACGTGGCAACCCACTGTAATATTCTCACTGGGAAAATTCCATGGATAAAGGGACTTGGTTGGCTACAGTTCATGGGGCCACAAAGGGTCAGACACAATTGAGTGACTGAGCAAATTGGGATGCCACTGAGGCATCCCAAAGTTAGCTAGAGGTCAAACAAACTTTATTAGAATTTGGTCTTAGGAAGTTTCATCAAAAAATATAGAGTTTAGAACATTCAGTGAGACAGGATCATAGGTCACTGTGAAACTGTAGTTACTCATTCAGCCAAAGTAACAGTGAAAGATTTCAAAGGTAAATATAGAAGAGGTCACTTAAGAGGTAAAGAAACTTACAGTTTGGTATCAAAGGTGGTTCAATATCTCAAGAAAACTTGTATGATGTGCAAAATACTTTTCTTGGGGTCCACTTTCCACAAAACTTTTTATCATTCTCTATATCCTTTATTTTATTTGTCCGTTCAGAAACAGCCCCCTGTAAGTCAGATTTATTTCCTTTTCCCTTAAAATGTAATTCTTTCCTCATAACTTCTTTGGCAGCCGTCTCCTGCTTCCATGGGCTTCCCTGATGGTTCAGTTGGTAAAGAATCCGCCTGATATGCGGGAGATCTAGGTTCAATTCCTGGGTTGGGAATATCCCCTGGAGAAGGGAAAGGCTACCCACTCCAGTAGCCTGGAGAATTCCATGGACTGTATAGTCCATGGGGTCTCAAAGGATTGGACACAACTGAGTGACTTTCACTTCACTTCCTGCTTCCTTTACATATTGAAATGTTTCCCTTATTATTTGGTAGCTTTAATTATGTGTTGTCATTTTTAACACTTAAAAAAAACCCTCTCTCTAGTGAGAAACAAGAAGAAAGCAATTGTGAACTGTTTGTCATATTGGCATTCTTTGATTAGCAAACTTAAGAACATGTTCTGTAACCTCCAAAACATGCATTTTCCAAAAGCATAAATTCTTTTCTCAAAGTGGCACAAGACATGTTTAATAAATGCAAGCATCCTTAGTTTCTCTCTTTCAAGAAGACATAAGTAGGTAAATTTAGATTTGTTTCATTTGTAAGCACTTACTTTTCTTTAAGCCAATTAAGTAGAGCTCATTTGCACATTAACCTCAGCAAAGATAAAGAAACATATTGAGAGATACATATATCCAGACAGAGATCCATTTCATTTTTTTATATTTTTATCAGGCATTGTAGTTAAATTTATTATTTATAAATAACAGAATAGTCAAATTTACATATTTGATTAAAATTGTTTTTCCCCCTTGGCTTGAAGTTCTAATAAGTATCCCAAGGCTGATGTCCCAGGAAAACTGGACTGTATTTGTACTTCAAGGACATGATAAGAGTTAACTTCAAGTTTTCTTCTGAGAATATTTTTATTCTCTGAGAGTTAGTGTTCTGAAAAAATGTATCAAGCGAGCTTTCTCTAACTGCATATGCAAAAAGAACCAGTCCATTNAAGGCTGATGTCCCAGGAAAACTGGACTGTATTTGTACTTCAAGGACATGATAAGAGTTAACTTCAAGTTTTCTTCTGAGAATATTTTTATTCTCTGAGAGTTAGTGTTCTGAAAAAATGTATCAAGCGAGCTTTCTCTAACTGCATATGCAAAAAGAACAAGTTTGGGAATTTCAAAACAGTTTCATCTCAACTCATTTTTTCCAGAGCCTAAAGAATATTGTGACCACATGATGTTATTTTTTCCTTATTTATAAGTTTATAATTATTGGTTGACCAGTCTGCAAAAATTTTCTAGGGGGTCTGTCAGATGAAATTCAAGCACTTCTCATGTTGAGTCAAATTATTACTATATACTCATGGCAAAACCAAAGGAAAGCAAATCCTTGCCGGCCAAACAGAAGCCAGAAAGCAAAAAAAAAAAAAGCAAAACTCAAATAGCCCAAGGCTTAAATTGGCTTCCAAGTCCCCCTAAGCCTGTGGCCATAGTCCAAGTGGCACCTTACAAACAGGATGAAAAAAATCCTCCAAAGGGAACATAAGGTTCGCCAAACAGACAAGGTCAAGTGGCCTCAGAGTGTATGCTGGAGGACTTACCAAAGTGCTGTCATGACATCCATAAAAACTACTTTTCTCCTTCCTCAGAATATTTTCTCAGCAGGAAGTCAGGACTGTTGTGGGCAGGAGAGTAGGATGTCCTCAAGGGAGAAGTACCTTTGGCAGCTGCTAGGGAAGCCTCTCTCCTATCTTCCATCCCTGCCCCATACACCAACTACCAAAATGGTAGTCTGGATATGATTGGGACATGGCCCTGTGGTGGGGGAATGCCTGGCCATTTGGCCTCCAGGGGAGNGAGAGTAGGATGTCCTCAAGGGAGAAGTAGCTTTGGCAGCTGCTAGGGAAGCCTCTCTCCTATCTTCCATCCCTGCCCCATACACCAACTACCAAAATGGTAGTCTGGATATGATTGGGACATGGCCCTGTGGTGGGGGAATGCCTGGCCATTTGGCCTCCAGGGGAGTCTCCCAACCACCCTCTGTCCCCCACCCCCCAGGAGGCTGGCTTGGAGAAAAACTCAGTCCAATCAAGCCTAGCAGCCCCACAGAGCCAGCTGCCCACCATTCAATCCCAGACGAGCCCCCAAATTCTGTTGCCAGAACTCAGCCTCTGTTCACTGGTGCCAAAGAGAAACATAGAGACAGTTTTGGGTGTAGTAGAAAAGGGTAGCTTTTATTGCTTTGCCAGGCAAAAGGGGCCACAGTGAGCTAAGGCCCTCAAGGATGTTGAACCATCCTTCCCCCACCCCACAGCCGGAGAGGTAGTGAGAAGTTTCATTTTTTAAGGAGAAGAAAGTGATCAGCTCAAGGCTAGTTCTTGGATTGGTTGGCACCAAGGTGAAGTTTCAAGCATCTCCAATTTTGTTTCAGCCAGTTCAGGATCTATGTTCTTGTGGTCAGCAATTTTTATCTGGGGGTGGAGGCTGCTTCCTGTAAAAACAATCTAGGTATATGTATCAAGTCTTTATATCCTTCAGGGAACTGGGAATTCAGTAACTGTGCTATGTGGCAGAATTATAGTCTAAATTGTTACCAGTTCCTTAGCCCAACAGCTATTCTTTGTTTCTACATCTGCACATTTCCCAATCACTAACTCTTGAGTCAGCCTTTTGCTTCAAAAGACAACGACACAGGGGTTTGTCCAGTTTCAAGGGTAGGGGTGAGTCCAGAGGTCAGGCTGGAGGGGTGGCTTAGGTGGTTTGCCCACCCAAGTGGTGCTGTGTGCAGGGGGCATGTACAGTATGCTGCCTCGGCTCTGGGCTCTTCAGAAGTAACAGTTGAATTTCTTGGTCTCTTTTGTTCAGAATTTGCCCTACCTGTGCTTGCATTTTTAGTCCCATTTAGTTTCTCTGTATTCTGTTGCTGGAAGAGAAGCATGTCGAGTTGCAAGCACTACAGCACTGCAAAAAAGGATCCCAGCCTGTCCCATTCTTATGTTGGTAAAAGTGAAATTGTTAGTGGCTCAGTTCCTTCTGTCAGACTCTTTGTGACCTCATTGACTTAGCCAGCTGGGCTCTTCTATCCATTGGAATTCTCCAAACAAGAATACTGGGGTGGGTAGCCATTCCCTTCTCCTGGGGAATCTTCAGAACCCAGGGATGGAACCCAGGTATCCTGCATTGCAGACAGGTTCTTTAACTTCTGAGCCAAGGACATGCCAAAGTTTAACCATTCCATTCCCAGTCAATGGACATTTAGATGTTTTCCAATTTCTGCTATTACAAATTTGTGGTAAATAAATTTTGCCTGACAGTTTTCCTACAGATTAAATTATGTCCTCATGATAAATCCTTGCAATGAAAAGAATTGAAGAGTTATGCTCATACTTGCGTTCTTATTTTCCAAATTTTACCCATTAACTCCTACCTACAGTTAAAGTAAATTTTCCACTGAACTCTCCGAAGCACATTAGAAGAATTCTAAGTTTTGTGCAGACATTAAAATATTTTAGAAATAGTTACTTCACATACAACTTTTGAGAAACACAGCAAGCAGATCTCTCATTTTCAACTTGCCTCTACAAATTCTCAAACTTACGAAGTATAAAAGCAACTGAACTCATAAAGTCATGGTGGAAATGCGGGAAGTACAGAATTAAGCAATAATTACTACCAGTAACAGGTAATCAGATGTTGGGCATGCATGCAGACAGGCAACAAAGGCGTCTAATAAAATTTAGACTTAAATTCTTTTCAAAACCTTCGAGTGGGTCTTTTTGGTAAGGCTATAAGTGAAGAAAATGAGAACACATATCTGAACATAAGTGGACTTTTTACAGGTTTTTTTGAGTGTGAACACTGGAAAACAGTCAACCATTCTATTTCACTAACCTACTACCTGAGAACATCTTTAAAAGTTCGATAAAGTATCACTGGTCTAGGGCCCAAAGATACAGTTGGCCGGACCTCGGCTCCTAGACGTACTGAGTCAGGGTTCTCCAGCCTTGCCAGCTTTCTTCAGGTCAACCTTAGCCTTCCTCCTCGGGTGCGTCAATACAGGCTCTGAGTGGTGGCTGACATGGTGAACAGGTGAGTCGGGTAAAGGCTCCCTCAGATTTCTATTCTGATCTTAGTCTTCAGCTAAACAGCCAGATTTCCGACCCGTCGAAGAAAAAAGCACTGCTAAATTAGTGTGCATTAACACTCAGCCTTGAAAGTTAAGACTTATCAGTAAGCTTCGCTTCCACAACCACACAGAACCCACGCCTACGCCCTCCTCGCCATCCTCGTCCCTCTCCTTCCCTGTGAAACAGGACGCAGCCAGTCCTCCGCCCGGCGAGCGGCAGTGACGTCAGCATCAAGGAGAGCCGAGGGATCTTTTCCCCGCGCTGTTCCATTGCCTCTTCGGGAGATTTCGGTGTCGGCGGAACTACAGTTCCCAGCAGCCCTTGCGGCGGGGGAGTAGGCCCGAACCACAGTTCCCAGCGGACTTTGCGGCGGGGGCGGGAAGCCAGGGAGGCGCGAGGGAGGCTGGGCGTCGCGGGCCTAGCGGGCTGCTCTTCCCGGGAAGCGGCGTGCANTACAGTTCCCAGCAGCCCTTGCGGCGGGGGAGTAGGCCCGAACTACAGTTCCCAGCGGACTTTGCGGCGGGGGCGGGAAGCCAGGGAGGCGAGAGGGAGGCTGGGCGTCGCGGGCCTAGCGGGCTGCTCTTCCCGGGAAGCGGCGTGCATCTCTTTACGCCCGCGGCGTTGGCGGCCCGGCGGCGTAGTCGGCGGCTCAGCGGTTACGCGGGAGCGGGTCACGGCGGTGCGGGGCTGACGGCCGGCCAGGCAGGGGAGGCGGCCGCGGAGACCGCAGCGTGGGTGCCGGCGGGCGGGCGGTCGCGGAGATGGGAGACCCAGGGTCTGAGGTGAGTCGCGGGCTGGGCCGGGTGTGCTGTGGGCTCAGAGGGTGCGGACTGGGCCCTGGGGCCGATGACCCTGGGTCCGAAGCCTTGGAGCCAAGGGCCGTGGGCCGGGGGCAACAATGGCCGCCCGGCCCGGCCCCAGGGCCGGGGTTGGGCCCGGGCGCTGCGCAGGTTCCGAGGCCCGTAGGCCCCGCGGGCAGGCTTCCTTCCTCGGGAGAAGGGGCCGGCGGGGGCCTGCAGTCCCCAGCGCCAGCGCTGTTCTCTCGCGGGTCGCGGGGGCTGGGGCTCTGGGCGGTCTCCTCGAGAGCTCTGCCTTTTCATTCCCTTTGGAAGAATCGCCTCCTGCGAGCGTTGACTGTCTGGATAACCGTGTTTTGGCTTATTTTATAGATAATAGAATGTATCTCTCCAGCTGGGCCTGAGGCGTCCGAGTCAACCGTGGAGGAAAACGAAGATGACATCCAGTTTGTGAGTGTAAGTAGCAGCGGTATTTGGGTTTTTCCGAGTCAGAGATTGTGCGGGACAAGCCGCGATGTGATTTTCCTCGCCTGTTCACTTATCGTCCAGCAAACGTGTGGACGTCTCATCCGGATTGGACAGTGTGGAGCAGGGCGCAGGAGTGGGTATCAGACTGGATACCGTGGAGCCGGGCACAGGAGTGGGTATCAGAGTGGTAACTGGAGCAGGGCACAAGAGTAGGGATCAGAGTGGACACCATGAAGCAGGGCACAGAAGTAGGGATCAGAGTGGACACCGTGGAGCAGGACACAGGAGCGGGTATCAGAGTGGACAGCGTGGAACAGGGCACAGGAGTGGGTATCAGAGTGGTAACTGGAGCAGGGCACAGGAGTAGGGATCAGAGTGGACACCATGGAGCAGGACACAGGAATGGGTATCAGTCTGGACACCATGGAGCAGGGCACAGGAGTAGGGATCAGAGTGGACACCATGGAGCAGGACACAGGAATGGGTATCAGTCTGGACACCATGGAGCAGGGCACAGGAGTAGGGATCAGAGTGGACACCATGGAGCAGGACACAGGAATGGGTATCAGTCTGGACACCATGGAGCAGGGCACAGGAGTAGGGATCAGAGTGGACACCATGGAGCAGGACACAGGAATGGGTATCAGTCTGGACACCATGGAGCAGGGCACAGGAGTAGGGATCAGAGTGGACACCATGGAGCAGGACACAGGAATGGGTATCAGTCTGGACACCATGGAGCAGGGCACAGGAGTAGGGATCAGAGTGGACACCATGGAGCAGGACACAGGAATGGGTATCAGTCTGGACACCATGGAGCAGGGCACAGGAGTAGGGATCAGAGTGGACACCATGGAGCAGGACACAGGAATGGGTATCAGTCTGGACACCATGGAGCAGGGCACAGGAGTAGGGATCAGAGTGGACACCATGGAGCAGGACACAGGAATGGGTATCAGTCTGGACACCATGGAGCAGGGCACAGGAGTAGGGATCAGAGTGGACACCATGGAGCAGGACACAGGAATGGGTATCAGTCTGGACACCATGGAGCAGGGCACAGGAGCGGGTATCAGAGTGGACACCGTGGAGCAGGACACAGGAGCGGGTATCAGAGTGGACGCTGTGGAGCAGGACACAGGAGCGGGTATCAGACTGGACACTGTGGAGCAAGACACAGGAGTAGGGCGTTTGCCCAGAAAGAGGTCTCGGCCGCCCCCTTAGCCATGGCAGAGACTGTAGCCATGGCAGAGACTGTGGCCTGCCGGCCTGTTGGAGCCTGGATCCCGCCTCCCTGTCTCCTTTGCACACGGAGCCGCTGGTGTGCACAGGGTTCTGGTCTCCTAAGACTGTGTTTGAATTGAGACCAGAGTAACTTCTGAAAGATGGCCCCCAGGTTAGGGAGAAGGGGCTGCTAGTGATGGGGAAGGAGGCGGGCTGCAGGAGGTCAGCATCAGAGCCTGTGTGTCTGTAGAGTGGAAGCAGGTGCCCTGAAGACCTGACTGAGCTCTGAGGTCACCCTGTTACATCACAGTCCCACAGGGCAGGTTCACAGTGAGGGGGCCTGCATCATAGGAGCATTCTGTATCTTTCTGTATTTATCCCCTTCTGACAGAGTTTTCAAGCATTAGGGAGTGGAAGTGTGCAGAATCCTGCTCCCCACTCCAGACCTATGGAATCAGGATTTGTAGGTAGGGCCCAGGAATCTTCATGTTGGTGCAGGGATATAGCTCTGAACACAGATAGAAAAACATTGGTTGCAATAACCGAAAGAGGTGCTGTGATATATTGGGATAATTTCCACCTCAAACTGTTAAAGTTTCATAAAGATTCTGCTTAAAGTAGTATTTTAGTATCCTTGTTAGCTGGAGAATTGTACTGTAAAGGATTCTTTTTGAATTCTGCAGTTAGTTGAAGTTTTATTATTGAAGGTGTATAATCTTTCTTTTGAAGAAGAAAATGGCAACCCACTCCAGTGTTCTTGCCTGGAGAATCCCATGGACAGAAGAGCCTGGCAGGCCATGGTCCATAGGGCTGCAGAGTGGGACATGACTGAAGCGACTAAGTATGCATGCATGCAGTTTTTCTTTAATTTCCTGTCGGATGTGTATTTGTGTATTTTGGTTCTTGGGCAGTTTTAGTTTTGAAAGATTGGTTATTAAACAGTGTCCTCTATGCACCCCAACATTAGACCATTGTGATGATCTACTGTTGTGTTGTGTTTCAGTGGGTTTGTTTAGTAGGAGTCTTTCACAAGATCATTTCTTGGCTTTTTTTGCCTTTGCCCATCTATGTGGTATGCTGTCCTTTTCATTTTAAATTTTTTAAGTTTTGGGGGATGGTGGTAGAAGAAATTGAACTCTGAAGTTTGTTTGACTCTTTAGGATAAATGTTTCAGGTTCTCCCTGAATATGGCAAAATTTATGAATGGAGAATATTTACTTTGGCATTTTGTGGAAATTAAAGAGAGACATACTTCTTCATGAACTATAGGGCTTACTTTGAGAGTCACAGATGGACTCTACAAAAATAAGACTAAAAAAATATATATATAGGTACTCAGTCGAATGGAGAATTGTATTGTAGCTTGTTAGTACCTACTATAAGCTTGTGTTACTAAATTGAATATTCTTTTAAGTATTACTTTAAATGTAGAAAATCTGTTTTATCTTTGTATCCAGAATAGAAAATATACAACCAATGTAATTGTGTTCAATTTGATGCATTTTGTATTCATCTCTCTTTACAAATATAAATTCAAAGGTTTGCTAGTTCCAAATGGAGAAGTGACTTACATGTATTAATGCAATTACAGTACCAGAAGAAGCCTATTACAAACATTCCTTCTGCCTTTTTGGTGATAAAACTTCAGTGACAATAAAAACACGTTAGAAACAGAATCTTTTACTTCACTTTGTAACCCAATCTTATATTTGACAGCTCTGGATATTGCTTGTTCAGTAAAGATAATGACTAGTTCCCTGCTTAAGATTTTTTCAGATACAAAAAGCACACTGTGATGCATTTTCTTGATTTACTCTGGCTTAGATTTATTAGTTCATTCTTTGTCTAACTCTCCCATCTTTAATCCGTGTGTGTCCGCCTAGTAGCACAGTAGTCTGTGTGTGGTTTGGAAAATTCAGAGTTCAAAACTAAACATAGCATGCTGAAGGAAAGGAAGGCTATAGATGTGGAGGTGCAAAATTGAGCCCTTTCACTTAAATTTTATTGAGAATTGCACAGTTCGTAACTGTACCCTCTGATTTTTTTCAGAGCCAGCACACCTGTGTAAACAGCGCTTAACTCAGGAGACAGAATATTATCATAAGGTGGTGGTTTAGTCGCTAAGTCATGTCCGACTCTTGGACTCTTGCTACCCAGTTGACTGTAGCCTGTCAGGCTCTTCTGTCTGCGGGATTCTCTAGATGGGACTACTGGAGTGGGTTGCCATTTCCATCTCCAGGGGATCTTCCTGACCCAGGGATCGAACCCCAGTCTCCTGCATTGCAGGCAGATTCTTTACCAACTGAGCTATGAGGGAAGCCCAGATGTTACCATACACACTTTTCATTTAGGTTTTTTGCTCTAATTTTCTCTAATTTAGTGATATTTCCTTTCCCTTTTTCAGCCATCATCTTTATTCTCTGCATCCTTTGAAACTGCAGATATGTTAGTTAATTTACTCCCAGAGAACCATGTTAACTTAGGGCTAATGAGATGATCTTTCACAGATAAAAGATATACTTTAGATAAGAAGGTATCAGAACTCCTGAGGCAGCCTGTTATAATGTTGATAACAACATGTGAGGTTTAGGCTTCAGCCAAAATGATTGGTGTAATGTGGAATCATTGAACATGTGGAAATAGGGAAGAAAATCCAGGTATATTTTCATAAATTATTTTAAGGGGTCTTGGACAAATAGTGAGGGTGATTTTTGGCTGAGTGTCTTGGGGTTGTTAACTAGCTCAATAAATGTTGAAGCTCGTAATATGTCAAGTCCTGAATGAAGTACTTTAGAGCTGCAGAGATTAGCTGGAAATAAATCCTACTCATAAGTGTCAGTGTTTCAGTGTGAGAGATGAGATAGGGAGGAGGACTTTGTAAATAGTTGTAGGAGAGAGTTCTTTTATAAAAAGTAGATGGTGCAAAAAAAAAGTACATATGCTATTAAAAAAAGACATGATTTTCAGTTTGTTACTTTTCCACAGGGAGCATTTTGTTTTTGTATGTGTTTAAAAGGGTATTTTGAGAAGAAACAAGTCATCAAAATGAGAAAACAATTATGCTGAGTTCTGGAGGGTAAGTTTTTTGTTTTTAAATGGGAGAGGGGCAGTGGGACAGATAGCATAGATTTTGAATTGTGGACTAAATTTGAATTAAAGTAGGCATTTGGGAATCATTTGAAATGTTTGAATCAGGCAGGACTGTAGAAGTTCATTATGTCTGGAACTTTTCTTTGTGTGGGAAAATATATCAGTTATTTAGAGTTTCAGATTAGATTTTTGCATCTGTGCTTAAATTCATGTTGTTTGTTTTAGACTGAGGTAGACTATCTGCCTTTTCTGTAGAATGTATTTTAGTATATTGATGTCACTTTTCAGTTAGTAGGTAACTGGTGTCGGCATTGTATGAGAATCAGTTTTCTAATAACAAGACGAAAGCTTTTTTGGAGAAGGAAATGGCAACTCACTCCAGTATTCTTGCCTGGGAAATCCCATGGGCAGAGGAGTCTTGTGGGCTGTAGTCAGGGGGTTGCAAACGAGTTGGATAGGACTTGGTGACTAACCAGCAGCATCATCTCATACAGGTACAAAATTAAAGAAATAGAAGACAAATTAAAGATGAAAGCTTTTTATTTCTTTAAAAATATTTTTTAAACCTTAGAATATTAAACCATGTTCCTCAACTGTTTTGCTTCTGCCTGTGCTCCTGCCCCTAAATTGTTTCGCCTTGGAATAGAATTCTTTGACTTTGTTACTGTATTGGAGGGAAAGAGTTGATAGATGGAACAAATTTAAGAAAAAAAAAATACCTTGTGATTGGAGAACCACATGCGTTTATACTTTTTGATATAAGCAGACATTGTAAACATAATAAGAAATTACCTTTTCTTAATATTGGTATTACAAACATTACTGCTTCGGGAGAATTAATAACTTATCTTTTGGTCAGTTTTATGAGTTATTCAGAGTTGGGAACAAGAGCAGATAGTCTTTTTGCTCATATTAAAGGAGAAAGTAGCTTATCTTAGAAGCTTAGGAAATAAGTATTAATTTAAAAGTAGTGTGTATACTTTGGACTGGCTCAGAGTTGGTGCGACCACACAGCCAGCGTTGTGATTACAGAATCAGGGGGGCCTCACTTAGTTTTCTCCTTTGTTACATGGCATAAAGGCCAAGTAGTGGGGGATTGAATGGAACAGTGCAAGTGAAAAGTTTAGCACCATTGCCTGTATGAGGCTCAGTGACAGATGTTCCCGATTAGAGTGAAATAAATGGAGTGCCAACGGGTTTTGATTCCTTAGGTTCATTATGATGGAAGCTTGTCCATATCCACTGTAAAAATTAGCTGGAGTGTAGAGTGTTTGTAAGTAGTATTTTCCTTTGGGATAGTTACCTTCTGTTTCTTCCGCTCAGCCTCTTCCTTTTGGGGTCTCAAACACATGCTGTCTTCTTCTACCCGTCCGTCACTTATAACTCCATAACACTCTTTGAGTGAATGAATAAATGACCCCTGCTTTTTCTCATTTATGGGCCTCAATCCTGATTGTTTATTCTGCTGGGAATCCTAAGTCGTTGTCCTTGAGTAGTTCAGGAGTGGGCTTCTGTCAGTGTTGGGGCTGACCCCAGTGGGGCATTTCTGCTGCTCTGATCTCTCCTTATTCCCACCTTTCCTTCTGTTTCTGCAGCTGCTTTTCATCATTCACGGCCATTGTCCTGATGGTGGTGTTTTCTGCGTGTCCCATTGTGCTTTGTGCCCTGTTAGCTTGTCCTCTCCCTTTTTTCTCTCCCTGCTTTCCCTTTGTGGAAGCTCTGCCCCAGCCTCTGTGTGTTCCTGGTTTCTGGTAGCTCAGGGACTTTCTCGGTGTGCTGTCTCAGTGGGCATGTGATCAAGTTCCTAATGTGCATTTCTTGAGGAGAGCAAGTTATTATAGTTTTTCTCCTCCACCACCTTCTTGGCTTGACTGTATGACTTTGACAATCTTACGACAAGTGGCAGGTTTGGGTCTTAAAGTAGGTGATTCACCTCTGTGATCCCACAGAGGAAAATATTCTTCTTACCCTCTTTGTTTAAATGTCCATTTTTACGGTTTAGGCAGAAATCCTGATTACTTTATCATGTGACCCCCCTGCCCAGTTTTGCTGTCTGGTTTTATCTTAGCGGCTGAATCACCCCACTGTGGGCTTCCCTTGTGGCTCAGTTGGTAAAGAATCTGCCTGGAAAGTGGGAGACCTGGATTCGATCTCTGGGTTGGGAAGATCCCCTGGAGAAGGGAAAGGCTACCCATTCCAGTGTTCTGGCCTGGAGAATTCCATGGACTGTATAGTGTTTGAGGTTGCAAAGATTGGACACAACTGAGCGACTTTTCACTTTCACCCCCCTGCAGGGATAGCACTTTCCTGCTTGGGAAGGGATGGAAGCCTTGGGGAGAAGCAAGCTGTCTGTAGGACTGGATGCCATGTCTCAGAGAGAGGATCTTTACCTAGATGTTATCCTCTGTCTCCTGACCCCAGGTCTTTTTCTGTTAGTTTTTCCACTGAACATATCACTTTGGCTTCCCAACAGCCATCTTTCCCAACCTGAGAAATCTTTCCCCAGCCCTAATCTCCCCTGTGCTCCTTTCTCTTTTTTCAACATAGACTTTTTGAAAGAATAATCTCTCTTGGCCTTTGCTCCTCATTTTCTGCTTAATGTTGTAGCCTGACTTGTATGCTCCCTACTTTCTTGAAAAGTGCTCCCTCAAAGACATTTTAAAATCTCCTTGTTGCTAAAATCTGTGGCTTTTTTTTTTTTTTTTTTGGTGCTCAACATTTTTGGTCACATTTGCACTGATACCTTTTCATTGAGGTTTTCTCTATCTTTAGGTTCTTTGGATTTGTGCATTCCTGATTATTCCTAGATCTCTGATTACTTACTTAGCTCTTCTTAAATCTTGAAATTCCATCATTTCCTCAAGAACCTCCTCAAAATTCTTCTTTGTCCTCGGTAATATCATAGTTCCAGTTTAGTTCTAGAGTTAATAATTTTCTAGGGGAGCAGCTTTCCAGTCTGCATTCTCAGTAATGTTCCTGTACCCAGATTACAGGCCTGCATTTCCAGCTGTCTGCCAGTTGCCTCTGTCTGCCAGTTGTACATCAGCCCATTATGGCCAGAAGAATGCCAGCCTTCCATCTCTATGTTCCAGATGTATACCTTTAATGTGATTGTTGTTTAGTCATTCAAGCTTGAAATCTTAGAGATAGCTCTGACTTCTTGTTATTGTTTGACTTCTGTTTTTTATAGTTGATTATTTTTTGGTGTTTGTTTCCACCTCACCTTTGTATCCTTTTGTATATGCACCATGAAAGTGAAAGTGTAATCGCTTAGTCATGTCCAACTCTTTGTGAGCCCTTGGATTGTAGCCTGCCAGGCTCCTCTGTCCATGTATTTCTCTAGACAAGAACACTGGAGTGGGTTGCCATTTTCTTCTCCAAGGGTTCTTCCCGACCCAGGAATTGAACCTGGATCTCCTGCATTGTGAGCAGATTCTTTCTTTACGGTCTGAGCCACAAAAAAAGCCCTCCTGTTATTTTTGCCATCTCCGCTATTTAGTTTTGCATTATTATGTTGTGGACTGATAAATTATCCTGCTCCTTCTTTTCTTGCAGCCGTACTTCTCTGTCTTGACTGATGTTATTCCCATCTTAGTATTTATTGATTGCCTTTTGCCTACAGAATAAGATCTAGGCTTTTAAGTTTCATGTTCAAGACTTGATCTATGGTAGAATCAGAGTGGATGGAAAGAAAAGATTAAGGAGAGCCAGGTTTGATGCGCAACTGCAGGAGGCTGAGATACAGCCCANAATACAGTATTGTTAACACTAATTGTGAAACACTCATATTTTCACATGCAAAAATGCCTTTTATTAAAACGAGATATGCTAATAAAATTTCCTTAGACTCCTTCATTAATTTATAATCATCTGGTGAATTAAATAAGCCCTCACAATAACTCAAAGAAGCATTGTCCTCATTTTCACAGTGAGGGAAGGGGGTAAGCACAGAATCCAAACCAAAAATTCAGAGAGGGTTATATTTTTAACAAATTTCTCTTGGAATGCAAAACCCCAACAATCTCACACATTATAAATTAACTCCTAATTAGTTCAGTTGCTCAATCATGTCCAATTCTTTAGGACCCCATGGACTACATCGTGCTAAGCTTCCTGTCTGTCACCAACTTACGGAGCTTGCTCAAACTCAAGTTCATTTAGTTGGTGATGCCATCCAACAATTTCATCCTCTGTTTTCCCTTTCTCCTCCTATCTTCAATCTTTCAAAGCATCAGGGTCTTTGCCAATGAGTCAGGTATTCATATGAGGTGGCCAAAGTATTGAAGCTTCAGCTTCAGTATCAGTCCTTCCAATGAATATTCAGGACTGATCTCCTTTAGGATGGACTAGTTGGATCNGAAAACAATTATGCTGAGTTCTGGAGGGTAAGTTTTTTGTTTTTAAATGGGAGAGGGGCAGTGGGACAGATAGCATAGATTTTGAATTGTGGACTAAATTTGAATTAAAGTAGGCATTTGGGAATCATTTGAAATGTTTGAATCAGGCAGGACTGTAGAAGTTCATTATGTCTGGAACTTTTCTTTGTGTGGGAAAATATATCAGTTATTTAGGGTTTCAGATTAGATTTTTGCATCTGTGCTTAAATTCATGTTGTTTGTTTTAGACTGAGGTAGACTATCTGCCTTTTCTGTAGAATGTATTTTAGTATATTGATGTCACTTTTCAGTTAGTAGGTAACTGGTGTCGGCATTGTATGAGAATCAGTTTTCTAATAACAAGACGAAAGCTTTTTTGGAGAAGGAAATGGCAACTCACTCCAGTATTCTTGCCTGGGAAATCCCATGGGCAGAGGAGTCTTGTGGGCTGTAGTCAGGGGGTTGCAAACGAGTTGGATAGGACTTGGTGACTAACCAGCAGCATCATCTCATACAGGTACAAAATTAAAGAAATAGAAGACAAATTAAAGATGAAAGCTTTTTATTTCTTTAAAAATATTTTTTAAACCTTAGAATATTAAACCATGTTCCTCAACTGTTTTGCTTCTGCCTGTGCTCCTGCCCCTAAATTGTTTCGCCTTGGAATAGAATTCTTTGACTTTGTTACTGTATTGGAGGGAAAGAGTTGATAGATGGAACAAATTTAAGAAAAAAAAAATACCTTGTGATTGGAGAACCACATGCGTTTATACTTTTTGATATAAGCAGACATTGTAAACATAATAAGAAATTACCTTTTCTTAATATTGGTATTACAAACATTACTGCTTCGGGAGAATTAATAACTTATCTTTTGGTCAGTTTTATGAGTTATTCAGAGTTGGGAACAAGAGCAGATAGTCTTTTTGCTCATATTAAAGGAGAAAGTAGCTTATCTTAGAAGCTTAGGAAATAAGTATTAATTTAAAAGTAGTGTGTATACTTTGGACTGGCTCAGAGTTGGTGCGACCACACAGCCAGCGTTGTGATTACAGAATCAGGGGGGCCTCACTTAGTTTTCTCCTTTGTTACATGGCATAAAGGCCAAGTAGTGGGGGATTGAATGGAACAGTGCAAGTGAAAAGTTTAGCACCATTGCCTGTATGAGGCTCAGTGACAGATGTTCCCGATTAGAGTGAAATAAATGGAGTGCCAACGGGTTTTGATTCCTTAGGTTCATTATGATGGAAGCTTGTCCATATCCACTGTAAAAATTAGCTGGAGTGTAGAGTGTTTGTAAGTAGTATTTTCCTTTGGGATAGTTACCTTCTGTTTCTTCCGCTCAGCCTCTTCCTTTTGGGGTCTCAAACACATGCTGTCTTCTTCTACCCGTCCGTCACTTATAACTCCATAACACTCTTTGAGTGAATGAATAAATGACCCCTGCTTTTTCTCATTTATGGGCCTCAATCCTGATTGTTTATTCTGCTGGGAATCCTAAGTCGTTGTCCTTGAGTAGTTCAGGAGTGGGCTTCTGTCAGTGTTGGGGCTGACCCCAGTGGGGCATTTCTGCTGCTCTGATCTCTCCTTATTCCCACCTTTCCTTCTGTTTCTGCAGCTGCTTTTCATCATTCACGGCCATTGTCCTGATGGTGGTGTTTTCTGCGTGTCCCATTGTGCTTTGTGCCCTGTTAGCTTGTCCTCTCCCTTTTTTCTCTCCCTGCTTTCCCTTTGTGGAAGCTCTGCCCCAGCCTCTGTGTGTTCCTGGTTTCTGGTAGCTCAGGGACTTTCTCGGTGTGCTGTCTCAGTGGGCATGTGATCAAGTTCCTAATGTGCATTTCTTGAGGAGAGCAAGTTATTATAGTTTTTCTCCTCCACCACCTTCTTGGCTTGGCTGTATGACTTTGACAATCTTACGACAAGTGGCAGGTTTGGGTCTTAAAGTAGGTGATTCACCTCTGTGATCCCACAGAGGAAAATATTCTTCTTACCCTCTTTGTTTAAATGTCCATTTTTACGGTTTAGGCAGAAATCCTGATTACTTTATCATGTGACCCCCCTGCCCAGTTTTGCTGTCTGGTTTTATCTTAGCGGCTGAATCACCCCACTGTGGGCTTCCCTTGTGGCTCAGTTGGTAAAGAATCTGCCTGGAAAGTGGGAGACCTGGATTCGATCTCTGGGTTGGGAAGATCCCCTGGAGAAGGGAAAGGCTACCCATTCCAGTGTTCTGGCCTGGAGAATTCCATGGACTGTATAGTGTTTGAGGTTGCAAAGATTGGACACAACTGAGCGACTTTTCACTTTCACCCCCCTGCAGGGATAGCACTTTCCTGCTTGGGAAGGGATGGAAGCCTTGGGGAGAAGCAAGCTGTCTGTAGGACTGGATGCCATGTCTCAGAGAGAGGATCTTTACCTAGATGTTATCCTCTGTCTCCTGACCCCAGGTCTTTTTCTGTTAGTTTTTCCACTGAACATATCACTTTGGCTTCCCAACAGCCATCTTTCCCAACCTGAGAAATCTTTCCCCAGCCCTAATCTCCCCTGTGCTCCTTTCTCTTTTTTCAACATAGACTTTTTGAAAGAATAATCTCTCTTGGCCTTTGCTCCTCATTTTCTGCTTAATGTTGTAGCCTGACTTGTATGCTCCCTACTTTCTTGAAAAGTGCTCCCTCAAAGACATTTTAAAATCTCCTTGTTGCTAAAATCTGTGGCTTTTTTTTTTTTTTTTTTGGTGCTCAACATTTTTGGTCACATTTGCACTGATACCTTTTCATTGAGGTTTTCTCTATCTTTAGGTTCTTTGGATTTGTGCATTCCTGATTATTCCTAGATCTCTGATTACTTACTTAGCTCTTCTTAAATCTTGAAATTCCATCATTTCCTCAAGAACCTCCTCAAAATTCTTCTTTGTCCTCGGTAATATCATAGTTCCAGTTTAGTTCTAGAGTTAATAATTTTCTAGGGGAGCAGCTTTCCAGTCTGCATTCTCAGTAATGTTCCTGTACCCAGATTACAGGCCTGCATTTCCAGCTGTCTGCCAGTTGCCTCTGTCTGCCAGTTGTACATCAGCCCATTATGGCCAGAAGAATGCCAGCCTTCCATCTCTATGTTCCAGATGTATACCTTTAATGTGATTGTTGTTTAGTCATTCAAGCTTGAAATCTTAGAGATAGCTCTGACTTCTTGTTATTGTTTGACTTCTGTTTTTTATAGTTGATTATTTTTTGGTGTTTGTTTCCACCTCACCTTTGTATCCTTTTGTATATGCACCATGAAAGTGAAAGTGTAATCGCTTAGTCATGTCCAACTCTTTGTGAGCCCTTGGATTGTAGCCTGCCAGGCTCCTCTGTCCATGTATTTCTCTAGACAAGAACACTGGAGTGGGTTGCCATTTTCTTCTCCAAGGGTTCTTCCCGACCCAGGAATTGAACCTGGATCTCCTGCATTGTGAGCAGATTCTTTCTTTACGGTCTGAGCCACAAAAAAAGCCCTCCTGTTATTTTTGCCATCTCCGCTATTTAGTTTTGCATTATTATGTTGTGGACTGATAAATTATCCTGCTCCTTCTTTTCTTGCAGCCGTACTTCTCTGTCTTGACTGATGTTATTCCCATCTTAGTATTTATTGATTGCCTTTTGCCTACAGAATAAGATCTAGGCTTTTAAGTTTCATGTTCAAGACTTGATCTATGGTAGAATCAGAGTGGATGGAAAGAAAAGATTAAGGAGAGCCAGGTTTGATGCGCAACTGCAGGAGGCTGAGATACAGCCCAGCTTCTAGTCAAAGATCCCCATCTCATCTGAAAAGCATTGGCTTAGAGTATCTGTGTTCTTGCAGCACTGTTCCTGTGTTACTAATCTTCTCCCCAAGGAGTCAGCACAGTCCCAATGCCCTTCGTGGCTTGGGCTCTTTCAGGTTTTATCATTTATTAGTCATGGAATCTGGGGATTTTCCTCTGCATTTGTTCTGATTATTTTGTACCACCCATAAGTTTTCCTCTTCAGAAGAGTTCTCACCAGTCAGTTCCAACATCAACAACAAGGATTGCCTTAAATGCTAATTTAGCTTGAGTAGCTCTGCATGATTTGTTAGTTTGTTCATTCTTTTCTAGGAAGGACCATTGAGACCTGTTCTAGAATACATTGACCTGGTCAGCAGTGATGATGATGAGCCCAGCACCTCTCAACGTGAGGTGAGTACATTTAACTTGCATTTCTTTGCTTTTCATAGTTCAGAGACGTCCTCTAAAGGGAGTCATCAAGTCAATGTTTAGGTGCTGTTGTGCTCTAGGAAACGGCCCATTTCTGTTGGAATAGCCCTGAGAGGTAGTCCAGGGAGTCCTTAGCCTGGAAGATCTGCTTCCAGCTTTGTTCCTCTACTTCGAGCGAGGATGTGAAAGTATTACATGACACAGGAGCGTCCTAAGCCTTGAAGGTGGTATCTGATGAAAGGGAAATGGAATAAAACCACAAGCCTTTTGGCACCCTTTTCCTTTCCTGTCTTCCCTCAGATGCTCTATAGAACTGGATCCTTTTCTTCCAGAACCACGTGACCACAGAAAATTTATTCTGTTTGGAAGAAAGGCTGTGAGAAGCTCCTTTAGAAATGGAGTGTGGGGAAGGCTGCTGGGTCATTTCAGGCATTGTTCCTCTAACCGCCTCTCCCCCTAATATTTGGGGTTTTCTCTGAACTGTGGTTTTTTTGGCTGTGTGTTTGACCCTTAAACTAATCCTTCCCTTACTCTGAGAGCCAAAGTAACTGAGCCGTTTGTATGTCTTGTCTTGCTTTTGTCTTAGCCCGAATTTCTATTACTGGACTGTTTTCTTGATGGATTAGAGGACTCCTGGCTGTGTGTTCAGGGTGGCCTATGATACATAAGGATTGGGACTGGGACTCACAATCAAACTACCTAGGTTTTAGCTCCCGCTTAGCTCCTTATTATTCTGTGAATTTGGATCAGTAGCCTTTTAACTTTAGTTTCTTTATCACATAAGAATAATAACCTACCTCACAGGGTTGTTGTGAGGATGCAGTAAAGTTACAAAGCTCCTGAAAACGACAAACTATAGAGGAGAACTGCCCACCTGGAAAATTTGGTTATTTATGGTCAGTGAATGAGAGTTTTTAAAGGGACCTAAAAGTGTCACTGCAATGGGCACTTTTAGAAATTTTTTTTTTTCTCTTCAGTGAAACTTTTCCATGTTCTCTCTGCCATTATTAACTTCTGCTTGTTGCCTTACACATGTTCAGTGGGATTTAAAAAAAAAAAAATTTTCATCAGCAGTCTTGTTGCCTCTTATTCTAACATGGAAATAAGCAGCAGGCTAGGATGGCGCCCCTTGAACTGGGCTTGGTTTTGCTCTTTTTTCATAGAGTGCCAGGTTAATGCCAGTAGTTGGTATTGGGCTTTTGGGGTAATGAAACTTGTGGATTTGACTTCTGTGATCCCCTTGCTGACCTGAAGTGGATTGTATATTTCATTGTTAATTATAATAATTTAAAAAGTTGAGTTCTACTTACTGGACATGCATCTCTGCACTTGAAAGTTAACATATTAAAAGCGTATTTTCTTTCTTCCTTGGTTCTCTTGTTCACGTGGATAACCCAGAGAATGCCTGAGTCTAAGGTGCCATCCTCAGAGAGTCGTCGCCCAGAAATGTGCTCTGGCTGCAGTGCTCCTCCTCCCAGTGGAGACAGCAGCTCCTCCTCTGGGCGCTGCGCCAGCAGTCCTCAAAGGATGGTTTCTCACCCTTCTTCTGTTGAGAACCCATTGGAGACCCAGAGAAATGATCACAGTAATTCAGATATTAAGATCTCTGAGACAGAGACACTTGAGCCATCACAGAATTACCAGAGTCCGCCTCCATCTCCACTCCTGGTCCCCCAAGAGTCTATGGCCTCCTCAGAGGTCAAGGAGGGTTTGCCCGTAGAGTCTCCAGCTTCCCAGCATGGGCGGGATGCCCTCCTCTATCTCCAGACACAGGTGGCTGAGATGTCCCGAGTGATACGTGACCTGCAGTCCAAGAGCTGCTTCCGATTTCATCATTCCCGCACAGGTGAGGCCTCCTCAGTTCCTTGGGACATCTCCACCTCCAGAGAAGAACACTTAGCTGCAGTCGAAGAAGAGGCTGGGTGCAAGTCCCCCTCGGCCGACGACAAAGGGCAGCCAGCTGACCCCAGTCAGTCCAGCTTCACAGGGCTGTTGAAAAGAATGGAACAGAGAGGTGTTATCAAGAGAGTCACCTTGCAGTCAGAAGCAGAACCATGCGAGGGGAAGCCTGACTGTGTGACCTCCAAGAAGCGCTTGGTCCCTCCGTTGCATCCTCTTCTGAGAATTGCCACTGCGGAGGTTTTCAAAGACCCTGCTGATTGCCATCCTTCTTCTTTCATGGGACACAGGGTGTATCCTGTGGCTAAGGACACCTCTCCTTTCCAGCCAAATCCCCCAGCAGGGGGCCCCATCGTCGAAGCACTAGAGCACAGCAGGAAAGGAGGCACCACGTCGCCCCTGGATTCCACCTCAAAGGAGATGGAGGTCATGGGCTGCAGGTTCTACCATGCTGCTTCCATCGCGGCCCGAGCTGCCAGCTACATGGCCTACATGACGCAGTATCAGCGTAAACTCTGGGAAGACATGGAGGACCTGGTCCATGACCCCGAGTTTGATCGTGGAAAGGCAAGATGCATCATATCTGATGGCATGGATGCAGGCCTCTGGCAGCTGTGTACCACCAGGGACATAATGGACTCTGTGGTCAGAGTTATGGCAATGGCAATAGACTACAGAAGGCAGGCTTGGCTTCGGCTCACATCCCTCACAAAGAAGACCCAGGAGAAGATCTCACACTTGCCCTTTGATGGTACTTGCCTCTTTGGACAAGATGTGAATGCTGTTGTTGCAGAAGAAAACAGTGTGAAAGAAAACGACTATAAAGACCACAGTAAATACTATAGCCAGCATCGATACTTCTACAGTCACGACCAGAAAGCACATTGCCACAGTCGTGGGTACTCCCGAGGGGACTGGTACAGACCTCGTAACCACCCCTATAGACACAGAAAAAGGGCAGACTCTCTGGAACGCCATGGGTACAAGAATTAGTGACCCATTCATGGTCTGTAGTGCAGCCATGCACAGTGCCCCCTCCCCCACAGGACACTGAACACGTGTCTGGGATGATCACAGCTGACATCGAGTTCTAGACTTTGGGAATGAAGTAGATAATACAGAGACTCACGCTTTCTTGGCCAAGTGAGCAGTAGAGACTTTCAGTTGGATTGAACAAAGGTTTACACATTATATCTAGTCCAAAATAAGTCTAGAAGTGGGTCCTCAGGAATCCAAATCCTTTTATGATTAAGGAAAAATATAAAGATTTCTTTCCCCTCAGAAAACTCTCACTGATAAACTGATGGTGAGCAGATTTTGGATCTGGAAATAACCTACTATTATCTCTAACACCAGAGGCAGATCATTCATTGTTAGATCCTCAGTGCTTCCTAGTTTAGGCTTCCATTTGTCAGATCGTCGCAAAAGATCTTTTTGTCCACAAAACGACAAATCTGTTTTAATTTCTCTGTATCAAGGTGATCAGCTCACCAAGTGTCCATACTGCTGTCAACCTCTGTAAGACTTCAGTATCAGCCTTGAAGCTATATGTCAAGAACTGGAATTCAAATCAAAATTTGCCAAATCCAGCCCCTACCGGTGGTGTGGCTGGATGTCCTAGATTGTCTGTGGACACCAGCTGGAAGAAGACTTTGCTGTGATATCTCTGGAAACTTTCACAGTAACTGTCTTCACCACCCAGAGCTACACGGAATTCTGCAGTTGTCACTTCTAAGTCTGTCAAGCATCAATAAGCTGTGAGACCTGATCATGCTGTTCTCGCAGGATAATCTGGACATTTCACCAAGGTGACCTTGACTGCTTTCTAAACTTTGAGCTTGATGATTTATCAAGCTCTAAATACAAAAAAAGAGAGATTGCACATTAGTGCCCTGGAAATCAAGGATTTTACACCGTCTTGGCATGCAAAATCTGAACTCTTGAAAGAGCAAGAATTCCAAACATGCCTGACAGTCTTGTCCTCTGATTGTAATAAAGGAATGCTATCAGTCTAGATTTTACTGAGAAATCCTTCAGATTCAGAGTGTAACTGTGGATGTAGTAAAGAGTACATTTCACACACTTCCTTTTCTAGATTCCATTAACAATTTCTTGAAAGTCTGAAGTCAAGACTTCAGTGATGTGTTCTTGGTTTTTTAGTCCCTTAACCTAGTCACACTCTCCCATGGGAGACAACTTATATTTTTGTTCCCAGTTCTTCGAGGTATTGTTGCCCCATCAGAGTGGAACTGACAGCAGATACCTAAGCTAAACATCCTGTAGTACTTTTATCTTGAGGCAGTGGCTGTGTGGTGTCCCAGCCCTTAGACCCTTGTCTTCACAGCGTGACTTCAGAGATGGAGAAGATGCCAAATTGCAGGGGTCTAAATACATCATCCAGTATTATTTGCTTGGCCAAATAGAAAAAAATTTTATCAACAGACTGATAATTTTATAATTTCTTGCTTTGTTAAGCATCTGCATTTTTTTCCATCTGCTTGACCATAGTATTTTGGGTCCACTGTTAGTGGACTCTGACACAGTTTTCGCATTTATGTGGTTTCTGTTTCTCGCCTGTATAGTGGTGCCTGATGTTTTCCTGGTGTTCCAGTTTTTAATGGCTTATTGGAAGGCCATCCTCTCTCCTCGTCATAACCACCTTCAGCACACTTTTTGTCTGCTTTTTCTTCCTTTCCTTGTGTGTGCTGTAGCAGTCAACGATGCATATATCCCTACTTGGAAGCTACTTTATTTTGTCAGATAATTTCAGGGATAATTTATAACTGATTCTGTTTGTCCTATTGGTAGATGAAGCTTAAGTTGCAGTCTTGATAGTCTCCTCTTGGCAAATTTGGTCAGGGCATATCTAGAGTTAACATTTACCTTTCATTTTTCTGTACTTTTCACCAAGTTTTATTAACGCTGTTTGAGGCCCATGCTCAAAGAAGCTGTCTTTCAAACTGAACCCTAGAAGAGCACTGATAACTGGCTGAAAGAACCAAAGGCCTAAGAAATCACACGAAGATGATAATAGTTCACTATATTTGGCCCACTAGCTCAGCGGCCTCACGTGCCCTTGCCATGACCTTCTAGTTTCTTCTGTAAAAGGATAGCCGTGGGAACTTGAGAGAGAGAGAGACCTTGAAACTCCGGGATGGCTGCCCGAGGTTTTCCCAGTTAGCTGAGGCTTCTTCACACTGCTCCTGCTTCTCCATTTCTCTCCATCCCTTCCCTGAATTAGGTGCTGGGTCACAAATTTGATGATTTTTGAGAACTCTTAATTTTCCAAAATTCAAACTAGAATTAATGGTGCTTGAAGACCCGATTCTGAGACTGCTCTGGCATTTTCACCTAACCTGCTCTTCCTTTAAAACTTTTTACTTTTAATGGTGTTTAAAAAAGGACACAATGTAAAATTTACCATTGTAACCAGTTTAAGTGTACCTTGGAGTAGAGTTAACTGTTCACTTTGGAGTATTCCTCCTTTCCTTGCTGCTCATAGCGCAACATTTCTTTTGTCTTCCTTCTGCATTATGTTTGGTGCTCCATAGCAACAAGATAAGTAGCATTTCTTTCCCACTCTCTGATTGATATGCCCAAGGACCTCCATAGGTCTTCCCTAATGAAAAAGTATTGAGAAATCATCACATTAGTGGTCAGGTAGCAGACTTCTGAGGGGTGCGGCCATTGTGTGGGGATGGAGCAGAATGCAGTAGAGTGGGAGCAAGTTTAGTTGTAGGTGATGCGATTGCAGAAGAAGCAATATCCTTGACCTGTTTTTTTATTATTGCTATTTTAAAGTCTTTCTCTGGCATACTTGAATGATGATGGTGTTATAAAACTAAAAATGGGGACTTGGTCTAGGGAAACAGCCGCAGTAGTATTTGGAACTCATAATTAGTCAGATAACAGGTTTTTAGGTCACGTCTGCCGTGTGCAAAGCCGAGATCCTCCATCAGGCCAGCCTCTGATGTTTGAACGTCGCTGGGTTTTCTAGGAGGCCTCATCATCACAGGTTGAGTGATGTGGTGTTCCTAAAAGGGATCCATCTAATGATCCTTTAAAATGTCATTGTTTGACTAGATGTAAAATGTATGTGGAAACTAAGATTTCTTGTGTTTACTCTGTGTACACAGAAATACTGTTTCCATTCATTGTTATATGAAGTGCCTTTTAAAATTTTACCCTATTGTTTAAAACAACATTTTAATGTCTTGCATATGTTGCTGGTGATATTTATGTGAATTCTGTGTAGTGATTTTTTTTTATCTTGTAGTTTATGCCTCATCTGTACAATTGCACTATCTAAGGGTACTCTCCTTCTGAATGTTACTTTATTTTCATTACAGCACTGTTGATGCATTTCAGAAGGACTTGGAGAGTATGTCCCCCTGCCTTTATTTAATAACTTAGCGGTAGCTATTTTAGTTACTAGTGATTGGCTCAGTTTTCTGGGCACTGAGGCAGCTTTCTTTTCTGTCTCTAGGTTCTAGGTTTCTGATTGAAGCGTTTGTCTTATGTCTGACCTTGTTCATAGCCATAGTAACACAGCTCATTTGTAAGTGGGTGTGTTACTTGGTAATAAGAAACAAAGATATTTGGAAACTGCAGTATATTTGTTGACACTTTATCTTTTTTTTCAGACTGTGTGACAGCTTCTTTATGTATAATTACTTACCTAGCCCTCAAAATGACATTTTGAGGAGAGCATAAACTCAGGCTACTTGGGTACTATTTAGTATATTACATTACATTACATTACCATTATACTAATTTACTGAATGATGCCTAAGTGTCCTGATTGATAATGTCCTTAAAGGCCTGCTCCATCCAGGATAACCTCTCAGGTACTGTAAACAGGAGGTTGGAATCAGCACAGTCCAGAATCTCTTCTAGCTGTAAACTTGGATACAGAGTTAAATGACATAGATGAACAAAAATGCCACGTTCAGTATTCTTGAGGATACACTTAATTGACTGGGATTCTGGTGAAGGTTAGAAATTAAGGATTAGATCTTTGCAGAAATAGTTTAAAGACTGCAATAACTGAAAACTTTTTTTTTTTAATGGCGTGAGGCATGTTTTGCCCAGACTTGCACTGTTCAGGTTCCCTTATCTTTTGAAATTCACCATTCTTAGTGGCTAATCCTGTAATTGACTTTCAGATCTGTATGCCTCTCCTGCCTGTCATTACCCACTTAGTTGTTTTTCCAAATATAACTAGTTTTGTAAACTGTTAAAATTATGATGTGGAATTTCTCTTCCTGGATGAGTGCTGAGAATATTGTTTTATTAAGTCTTTTTTCTAGTAATGATTAGTGGGATGGTATTTTTGTACTACTTTTCTTTTCATCTGCTTGACTTTATAGGAATGAAAACCTTTTTTGTAGTAGTGTTTGGTGCCATTGAGATCATTTGAGTTTCTGGTGTGATATATCGGGAAGTGATCACAGGCCAAACATGTCCTTTTGATGTTAGCATCTCAATTATTCTTTGTATTGATCTTTTCTTTCTCTTTATGTAAACCTCTTCTTAAAAGGATGTCTTATCTTCCTTAATCTCTTGATGTAGATTATATTTTTTATTCTGCCAGTCTATACTAACCAGGATTTTCATGTGGTTTTGTATGTTTAAATGTAATGCCTTCAGCATTATTTTAAGAGGTTTTCTAGTTCTCTCTTAAAAAAAAGTCCTTTTCTTAAAAAAATAAAAGTAGCCAATTCAGTGTCATACTATTTGGCTATTGAGTTTCCTCAGTTTCTAATGCCTTCTTATTTCCTGATAGAAATTTTAGTATAGTCTTCACACACATGAATTGCTAAGTCTTCACACACATGAATTGCTATACGTAATTTGTGGTCAGCTGCATCTTTTCTCTCTTAACAGAAAATTTTAAGTTCGTCACCATGAACTTACAGTACCGCTCTCACATGTACAGTGTGTGTGTGTGTGTTGAGTCACCGAGTGTCTGACTCTTTGGAGCCCCATGGACTGTAGCCCGCCAGGCTCCTCTGTCCATGGGGATTCTGTGTCCAGGCCATTTCCTTCTGCAGGGGATCTTCCCAACCCATGGGTAAACCTGAGACTCCTACATTGGCAGGTGGATTCTTTACCACTTAACCAGTAGGGAAGCCCTGACATATTTAATACCATCTCTTAATCAGTTTTCTCTAGGTCGTAAACGCTTTACTGGTTTTGTCATGGTAACTGTCTATTATTTCAAATGATCTGTTGGATTTTCTGATGCCTTGTCAATTCAGTAAGAGTTCTCAGGTTGTCTGTAGTTTTTTTTAGGACTTTGGAGATCTCTCAAGTTGCATTGTGTTTCCTAATATTCCCGAGTAGTATGTTTCTTGGTCGAAGTTACTGTAAATGGATTTTATTTGGTATTTAAAAAAAATTATTTGATCTTAAATGCTTCAAGTGTTATCTTGTAGGTTCTGTTGGTAGTCCCTTTGTAAGAATGTCATAGCTATTTTTTTTGCATGAGCTATCCTGTGCTTTCTGTTTTCTTTCATTACCCATAAAAGTGGCTCTAGCACAGCATTCAGTTTTAAGGGCTACAGTTAGACCTCTTGTTAACTCTTGCTCTTATCTGTAATGCCTGTGTTTCACACTTCCTTGATGTGCTAAAAGAGTCATGTTTGAGATCCATTTATCTATAGTGCTTTTATTTAGTGAGGCAACAGTGGTGTGGGTGATGGGGAAAAAGACATTTTCCAAGTCACTAAACACAGTTTTAAATTTTCAGTTCCATTAAAAAAAACTAACATTTAATCATAATAAGCTTCTTGCTTTCAAGTATGTAGCCCATTTCCTTCTGCCTTGGGTAGAACACTGATAATTTGTGATTAGTCTCATTTAGATTATTAGCACAGCTGGATGTATGTGCTTTGTCTAATGGCTTGTAACAACTCCTGTTTTCTTTAACTTTTGACAAAAGTTGTATTTTACAGATGTTGGAAGCCCCTTGATAGTATTGGATCTAAAGTGTTGTCTCCCTGCCTGGGAAGGAAGTAGAGGGGGAACCTCCATCAGCAGAGCTTCTGTGTACCAGGCACTGTGCTGGCCGTGGGGGACTCTTGAGGCAGAAATGCACCCTTATTTTGAAGATGAGAAAGTGGAACTGAACGTTAAACAATTAGTTCAGGTGGAGGAGCTGAGCTTCTAGCTTCCGCTCTGTTCTTAAAGTCTCTACTCAGCATTGTGCTCGGTGGCCTCCGTTTGTTTTTCAAAGCACCACTTAAAGTCTTAACCTCCCTGAGAAGCTAATTTGTCAAACAACTAGCCTTCTCCTTCCCTGGATTTTGTGTTTATGGCTGTACTGTCATTCCTTATAACTTGATGTCTTCATTAACTAATTCCTGGTTATTTCATTTATGTAATCAGAAACCTTGGTCATAGTGGACAGTCATGCTCACACTGAGGTTTTGCTGAGATGGTTCTGAATGTGTTGTCTTCCGTTTCGTGGATTCCTTATTTGTATCCTATTCATTGTCAGCACTGATCATCTCCACCGTGGTTCTTGATGCTGTTTTTTTCTTTGTTGTACCTTTTTTATTTGTTATACTCATCGTGTCTCAGATACACACTTAAATTTTTTAAAAACTGGTGTCTTGAGGATATTGGCTTAATGAAAGATGGTGGAATGATGTTAAGCATGTAGTGTTTGAAGTCCAGAGACCTTGATGTGAATGTTAGTAAGTCACTTATTCTCTGAGACTCAGTTTTCCTACTCTCAAATGATATAATAATGCCTAGAAGTACTTTGGAAACTTCACAGCCTGATACAAATTGCGTTTCTTTAGTGGTTTTACTGTTTTTGCCAAAATTTATAGATTTTTCATAACCGTGGGATAGTATTGATACAGATTCTCTTGAAGGTGTATTAAATAGTATGTAATAGTTCATGTCATCACATCATGCTTCCCTCTTTATAGCTTTTTAAGGCTGAAATATTAAGCTGCATATTATACAAGTCCAACAGTGGATTAAGGTATTGAGAGATGTATTTAAAGTAAAACAGTCTTGTAAGTGCAAGCTAAGAAATGGCATAATCAACAATAAGAAAGAAATTAAAAAGAATGTAGAGTGAAGAGCTAGGATGTGTATGTATATGTATACAATTTTTGATGAATGGTATTTTGTCTTTTTGTGTCTCTGATGGAAACAATCTTTTTATTTGTAAACATCTTCAATACCTGTTATATGCAGGCAGACCCTGAGGAAGGTCTGTGGATACTGTGAATTAATAAGAAATGGTATATTCTCTTCAGAAGAGAAGGAAATGCCAACACAACGTCCTGTTAGAGGAATGTCTGGTGAGATTGGGGCAAAAGAGAGGGCTGTCTGGAGGGCCCAAGGAAGCTTTTCTTTACCAGATGCTCGAGCTGAGGCCGGAGTGGAGGAGCAGGAGCCAGGCATCAGGTGAAGGTGCCAGTTCTGTGCAGTGTGGCGCACACGGCATCTCTGCTCTCAGAACTGCGGAGAACTGCCTTAATGGGCACAGCTGAGATCGGGTTGAAGAGGGATAAATTCCCCATGAGAATGTATTGGTTCTTACATGTTCAAAGTATACTAAGATGTATAGTTGTTACTTAATAAGGTCATCGAGGTAGTCTGTCAGGAAGTTTGTCACTATGGACATTTAATTCCTTTTCTCCCTTAGACTGAGCCGAAGGGAGGCTCTCAGATAGTGCAGCAGTCGCCCACGAGGGCTCCGGCGTTGATGGCGAGCGGTGGTGGGGATGAGCCGGGAGCTGCCCCCGGGAAGGCCGCCCTGTCCATGCGGGCCGGAGCCTGCGGGGCCAGCTGCGGGCCACAGCCCCCGTGGGGCTCGCTCCCTGTGCCCTGGCCTGCAGATGGCCTGAGGGTGCGCTTGGGCAGGGAGTGCATTTGTTCAGAATGTAGCTTCGCTGGCGGTTCGAGGTCTTGTGTTGAAACAGGGGCTGAGCCCTGTGCCGTGGCATCTCCAGCAGTAACTGGAGGACACTCTGTCAGCTTCCTTTCTGTCTTTTCCTCTGCTTTGGATTTCTTTCCCTGTTCTGGTTGCCCCTTTGACCTTTTCTCTCCTCTCCTCAGTTCTTCCTTTCAGTACGGTGCCGGAGGTAGAGCAGTGGCCCCCAGGATTGAAGCCTTGTTAACTCCCTTTTGCTTTGTTACAGCTTCTTAGTAGGAGATGCTTAAAAATTCTCCTAAGTTCCGAGGTGGTTTTGGGGGGCTTGGGGGGTGGGTCCTGTATCAAAAGAGAATCAGTCATTCTTCCTGGGAGGGGAATTTTATAAATACAGATACTGGTGATTAACCAAAAGACAAGGTAGGAAGAAGCTTATTGAACCGGTTTGATAGTACGGCCTTCTTCACCAAGTAGTACTGTACAGAATATGGTGTATCTGTATATGTGTTTTAAAATTTGTTCATATAAGGCATATGTTCCATGTACTTTGTAAACAATAGTTTGGGGGTGGGAAGGAAGTTGCTTTGTACAACAGGATTGTTTCCTGGGTTTAAAGCTTTGCTCCTGGAGTTGGTAAATAAATATTGTACTGCTTTGCTGTGTTTTTTTCTTGTGCTCTGTCTGTATTTGAATATAACATTCTTGAGAAAAATTGTTGCTTTTCAAGATGTTATTTGGGAGTATAGCTTCAGGTACAAGCTAGGTACAAGGGGATTCTGGTAAACAGAACTTACTCTGGGAGTATAAAGCTCCTGAGACCAAACCATGGACCCAAACTTTGAAGGACTGCTCAATGAGAAGCAGGCTTTGAAATTGGAGTTTGGGTGAAGTAAGGCATTGTTTCAGGAATTCTGTTCAGCCTGTTGAACTGAGAATAACTTGCCCTAATTCCTGATTAATGTGTTTTTGTTATGTTTGGGCAATAATGTAATGCAGTCATTGTACTTCTAGAGATGAAAAGAAACCCAAACGGAGAAAGTTAAATACAATTTACAAAGAAGATTATGTTCCTTTTAAAGACAAAATTTCCACCTGCTTTTGTGAAGGATAGATGTTAAACTTATATTTTTAAAAGGTAAAAAGTAGTGATTTAAACCAAATCCATTGCATTTTCCCTGGGGAAGGAAATGGCCACCCACTCCAGTATTCTTGCCTAGAGAATCCGTGGAGAGGATCCTGGTGGGCTGCTGTCCATAGGGTCGCACAGAGTCGGATACGACTGAAACTACTTAGCATGCATGCATGCATTGCATTTCCAAACAGAAGGTTGCAATCTTCAGCACTTTTTGTTGTTCTTTACGTTAACAATTTTAATGCATATTCTGATGTAGAAATATTTGAAAACAGTTTAGAAAAGGAAACAGTCCCTCTAGACAGAAATAAATACTGTTAGCATTTTGATTTTTAGCTTTCTAGATTTGGTTGCTTCTAAGTATTTTTACCAAAAATAGGATCGTTTTCATTTTAAAACAAATACAGGTGATAAGAAAGACATTGAAACATGTATGTTAGAGCTTCTAGGTGGGATTTTTGTGCCGCATCATTCGCCTGGTTAATGATTTTGCAGTTCATATAGCAGGTCACAGTTTCATAGCAACGCTAGAAATTTTAAGTTACCAGGAAACTTTTGTTAGCTCATTAAACTGATTAGTATATGAAAGTATTAATTTCTTTGGTAAAATTTTTGCCTAAATAGTGGAATTCTCATTGGACATGATTCCTGATAATCTTTTATGAGCTAAGTTCATAAAAGTTATGAGTTCATGGTCAGAACTGATTTCAAGTTTGAAGCAGTGCATTCATCTGTAGCAAAAAGAAAGATCAGGACAGTGTAGCTAGTTTTTCTGAAGGTTAAGTTTATTCGATAAGGAGACTTCTGAGGGAGGTTTTGAAGTATTAGCTTGAATTTGTGTCTTCATTCTTATGAAATAAAGACACAAATTGATACTGGTTCCCTTTTGAAAATGCGCTTACTTGACAAAATGTGCTCAGTCCTGTCCAACTCTTTGCGACCGCATAGACTGTAGCTTACCAGGGTCCTCTGTCCATGGAGTTTTTTAGGTAAGAATACTGGAGCGGATTGCTGTTTCCTACTCCAGGGTACCTTCCTGGCCCAGGGACCACCCTGTGTCTCTTGCACCTCCTGCACTGACAGGCAGCCTGTTTACCACTGTGGCACCTGGGAAGCCCCCGTACTCTGTTAGCCAGAAGAGAGAGGAGGGACGTAGCAGAATGAGTGACCCTGCCCGAGGTAGGAGACCCACCACTGAACCCCACTACTGCACATCAGATGTCAGGAGAAAGCCCTCTTCCTGTCCTGCCCAGGCTGTATGTTTTTAGACTTGGAATTTTGATGGTAACTACCAAACTCCATTAAAAGATAAACATCATCCTCTAGAGCAGAAGAATTCTTGCTTACTGTCTCCTCTATAGACTTATCTTTTGTGGATATGTGCACTCAGATTTAACCAGTATCCTTAGTCTGCTGCCATTTCTAGGACACAACTCAGATTCACTTTGTGTGTGAGAGATCTAGTGTCCAGGGGTGAATGTCGACGGGCTGCAGGGGCAGGCCACGGGAACCTGGCTTCCGAGGCTCTGCAGCCGTCTTTCTTCCTTCCTCGGTGTGGCCCTCATTCTGTAACCTTCCAGCTCCTCCACGGATCTGTATGTCAGACTATGTCATTGGAATCGTACCTGTGGTTCTCACTTAAAACCATTTTAGTTTAAAAAAGTTTTTCATAGGGACTAACTAGAATCTGCTTTTTCTGGTATTGAAACTTTCTTCTTAATTCTGTTAGGACCCTACACAGCTTCCCCAGTGGGACGGGGTGGGTATGGAAGAAAAACTGACTCAGATGTAAGGTATTGACAAACAGGGACTTTCCTTGTGGTCCAGTGGTTAAGATGCCTCGCTACCACTTCAGGGGCACGGGTTCAATCCCTAGAAACAGATCCTCTGTGCCATGTGGCACAGCCAAAAATATATATATTTCTATATGAGCATATAGAGACTCTCCCTCCCCAGTATATTTCATAGGACTTTTCTTTCCTGTGCATCTCCCCGCAAATAACACAATGGATACACTTTCTTGCTGATAATTTGCTATCATTGTGGACTCTGATGTTACTCTGTGCTGCTGCTGCTGCTAAGTCGCTTCAGTTGTGTCCGACTCTGACCCTATAGACGGCAGCCCACCAGGCTCCCCCGTCCCTAGGATTCTCCAGGCAAGAACACTGGAGTGGGTTGCCATTTCCTTCTCCAGTGCATGAAAGTGAAAAGTGAAAGTGAAGTCAGTCCGACTGTTAGCGACCCCATGGACTGCAGCCCACCAGGCTCCTCCGTCCATGGGATTTTCCAGGCAAGAGTACTGGAGCAGGGTGCCGTTGCCTTCTCCAGTGTTACTCTGCAGTAGTATTTAATACAGAAGTTAATCCAGGGTTATCACAGCAAGTGCTTCAAGAAGGATGACTGAGAATCTACAGCTGTGAATAACTTTCCAAATGAAACATGAAGCACATTGTTCTTACCAGAGCCAGTTCCATTTCTAGTTTGAGAAGTTACATATCTGAAAGCCTGACCTTTGTTAGAAAAATCTCCAAGGGCCTAAACACTTCTTTAGACTATAGGATTTTGTGGAGACTGCCAAATCTAGCTTAGGAAGAGGCCTGGAATTTTGTGAGTTCACCTTAAATTGCAAGCATTGTGGCACTAATGGAATGGTGGAAATTCCCAAACTGAAGAGTATATTAGTCCCTATTCATCTTAGTTCTACAGGAAATGTTTAAGACGTTTTCATCTAGCCTAAAACTAGTTCAGTTTCTGCCCATGTGCCTGATATGATACTGAAGCTTTGGTTCTGCAGCTGGGTCACCAACAAAATGGCCTGCAGTAAGTTTCTCCCCCCTGAGTTCTGATCATTTAAAATTTATTTCTGAACCTATTGAACCTTTGGATTACCTGTTAAAACTTCTGTCCCAAATAAGGCCTTCTCTGATCTAATTCGTGAATTCTCTAGCATGCGTTTTAATATCACCGTTCGCTCTGTTGTGGGATTAAGTGAGATCTGAGGCCAACCCTCGTCTTGGATCACTAACCACGGAAATCCCTGGGACTTGGCTTTCTGGAGAGAGTGGGTGTTCGTAGATGGCCCACTCATGCCTGGCTTTAGCCAACAACCTTGATCCCCAAACCCAAGTTTGTGGTAGAAAAGTATCAAATGAATATCACCTTGCTGCACATGGTTTGTTTCTTTACCTTTTAAGAGAAAACATTCTTGTTTAAAGTACTTCAGTTTTTTAATTTTTAAATGCAAAGATTTCAAAGTTGAAGTTCTTCCTTTCTCTAGCTAGCATTTCTTTTCATCTACTCCTAACAGATTATCTCCCAGATCTGCTTTTCTGCTTGCTTCCTTTTTTGAAAGATTTTTTTAATGTGGATCATTTTCATAGTCTTTGTTGAATTTGTTACAGTATTGCTTCTCTTGTTTATATTTTGGGCTTTTGGCCATGAGGCCTATGGGATCTTAGCTCTCCGACCAAGAGATCCAGCCCACTCCCCCTGCATTGTCCTCTGACTTTGTAAAAGGATATTTTGAAGTTGGTAGGATGCCACCTACTATCTGGTGCAGTGGTATGGCCATTGGGACGACTCCCACCCGGAGTGATCCTGTGAACACTCTATTGCAGAAATGCAGCCTTCACAGAAACCCCAGTCAGTCTTGTTCTATGTGTTCACTTCAGTGGAACTCCTGTGTGCCTGCAGAATCATACCCGCTCCTTGGTTTGCTTGATGCAGCTCAATCCCACTTTAGATAAACTTTGGTTTGTACGTGTGTAGTTAATATCTTACTAAACCAATCTTTCTGGTAGAAAACAATTTTAATAGAGTTTATTTTTTAAGAAAACTTTTATTTTAGATTCACAGCAAGAAAAGAGAAGGAGACTTCTCATATACCTCTGCCCACAATGTATAGCTTCCCTCACTGTCAACTTCCCCCAACATAGTGGTACATCTGGAATAATCAGTGAGCCTGTTGTTGACACATTATCACCCAAAGTCCATCATTTACATTAGGGTTCACTCTTGGAGTTACACATTCTATGAGTTTGAACAAATGTAGTAAGATACCTACCTGTATAGTGTCATACTGAATAGATTTTCTACCCTAAAAATCCTCTGTACTCTACCAGTTCATCCCTCCCTCTCCCATTCCCCCTGGCAACCACTGATTTTTTTTTTAATTGTCACTATAGATTTGCCTTTTCCAGGATGCCATATAGTTGGAACCATACAGTATGTAGTGTTTCCAGATTGGCTACTTTCATTTAGGAATATGTATTTAGGTGTTCTTCCATGTCTTTTAAAGATTTGGTAGCTCATTTCCTTTTTGTTGTTCAGTCGCTCAGTTATGTTCGACTGTTTGTAACCGCATGGACTGTAGCATGCCAGGCTTCTCTGTCCTTCACGTCTCCTGGAGCTTGTTCAAACTCATGTCCATTGAGTCAGTGATGCCATCCAACCAGTGATGCTGAGGCCATTGTCCTCTGTCATCCCCTTCTCCTCTGGCCTTATTCTTTCCCAGTATCAGTGTCTTTTCTAATGAGTCATCTCTTTGCATCAGGTGGCCAAAGTATTGGAGCTTCAGCATCAGTCTTTCCGATGAGTGTTTTTAGCAGTGAATAATACTCCATCATCTGGATATATACAGTTATCCATTTACCTATTGAAGGTGCTTGGTTGCTTCTAAGGTTATGAATAAAACTGCTGTAAATGTCTCATTACACAGGTTCAGTCAGTTCAGTTCAGTTCAGTCACTCAGTCGTGTCCGACTCTTTGCGACCCCATTAGTCACAGCACGCCAGGCCTCCCTGTCCATCACCAACTCCCAGAGTTCACTCAGACTCATGACCATCG
>SJYV01043864.1:0-97374 GCA_006410875.1 Neotragus pygmaeus
AAAAAGGACCTACTGTATAGCACTGGGAACTCTTCTCAATATTATGTGGCAGCCTGGATGGAAGAGGAATTTGGGCTAGAATGGGTACTTGTATATATATGGCAGAGTTCCTTTGCTGTCCACCTTAAACTATCATAACATTGTTAATCAGCTGTACTCCAATATAAAAATTTAAAAGTTAAACAAAAAGGAATAGGATCAGAATATAGGGAGAATCCACAAAGTAGGAAAAAAGAGATGCAGATTAATGAAATAGATGGAAGGAGAAACAGCCTTGATAATTACAGAAATATAATGGCTTTCTCTCAGCTCAGGCTCCTTTTATTACTTACAATATAAATAGTATACTATGTGGAGCAGAAGTGGAATAGTACAAGAAATGCATGCTTTTTGGTGATTTTTAAACTTTTGAGAACAGAAGTTAGCTTGCCTCTTCTCACAGGAGATAATTAACTGAGGCTTGATTAAACCTACTAACAAAACCATGTCCACTGTTGAGATAAATATGTTTCCCAAGATAAGGATTATTTACACCTATGATATCTTTACAAACCTTTTTTTTTTTTAAAAAAAGCAGAACTATAGGCACCTAATTATGATGATCAAACCACTAAAAAATAGTAGTTTCACAGTGAAGGAGACAGATTGTCTCAGCTGAGTGTCTAGGAAAGGCTGTAGATAAATGTTGAGCCCATATAGATTTAAGCAGTAGTGTGATTTAGGGGAATGAGTCCATATCTGAGTCCATCCCTGCCACAGACCAGACAAGTTCCTAACCTCTCTAAGCTTCCAGGTTTCTAATATGCATAACTGCAAACTTTAAGGGATGTTGGCAGTAAAACAGGCCTGCAGGAAATGATATCCATTATTTTCAAATTCCTTTCTTAGTCTTCACTATAAAACTCATGATGAACATATTTTCGTTGCTCCTGTAATTCATTAATGAAGAAGCAGTAGGGTTGTATAAATATATCAGAGACTTTCTTAAATAAGTTATAAACCTGCTGTCTTCTCTGGCCTATACTGTTAACGATGTTACTCATGAGCCANTAAAACTCATGATGAACATATTTTCGTTGCTCCTGTAATTCATTAATGAAGAAGCAGTAGGGTTGTATAAATATATCAGAGACTTTCTTAAATAAGTTATAAACCTGCTGTCTTCTCTGGCCTATACTGTTAACGATGTTACTCATGAGCCAAGCTCTGTTAATGGATAGGAATATGTAGTCATGAGCAAAATAGAGTGTCTTACTTAAGATTATTGAGAGTTTAGTGGAGGAGTCACAAAAATAAAGAAGCAGTTATCTTACAATGCAGAGATGATATGTTAATAGCAATCACAGCACATAGGTGGGAGCTCAGTGCTCAATAGAAAGGGTGAAAGGGATTGGGGATGGTTGGTAATGGTTTCCCAGAGGAGAAACTTCTTATGTGCTGTGCTGTGCTTAGTCGTTCACGCATGTCTGAGTCTTTGTGACCCTGTGGAATGTAGCCCACAACTCTCCTCTGGTCATGGGAATTCTCTAGGCAAGAATACTGGTGTGGGTTGCCATACCTTCCTCCAGGGGGTCTTCCCAACCCAAGGAGCAAACCCAGGTCTCCTGCATTGAAGGTGGATTCTTTACCATCTGAGCCACAGGGAAGCCCAAAAATACTGCAGTGGGTAGACTATCCCTTCTCCATGGGAACTTCCCAACCCAGGAATCAAACAAGAGTTTTCTTCATTACAGGTGGATTCTTTGCCAGATGAGCTAGCCAGGAAGCCCCAAAGCTTCTCATCTGTTTCTATTAGTTGCTCAGTCATGTCTGGACGTGACTGCAGTATGCCAGGCTTCCCTGTCTTTCACCATCTCCCAGAGCATGCTCAAACTCATGTCCATAGAATCGGTGGTACCATCCAACTGTCTCATCCTCTGTCGTCCCCTTATCCTCCTGCCTCAGTCTTTTCCAGCATCAGTGTCTTTTCTAATGAGTCGGCTCTTCCCATCAGGTGGCCACAGTATTGGAGCTTCAGCTTCAACATCAGTCCATCTAATAAATATTCAGATTAATTTCCACAAGGATTGACTGATTTGATCTCCTTTCTGTCTGAGACTCTCAAGAGTCTTCTCTAACACCACAGACTAAAAGTATCAATATTTGGCGCTCAGCCTTCTTTATGGTCCAACTCTCACATCCATACATGGCTACTGGAAAAAACATAGCTTTGACTAAAGGAACATTTAATGGCAAAATAATATCTCTGTTTTTTAATACAGTGTCTAGGTTTGTCATAGTTTTTCTTCCTCGGAGCAGGCATCTTTTAATTTCATGGCTGCAATCACCATCTGAAGTGGTTTTGGAGCCCAAGAAAAGAGTCTGTCACTGTTTCCATTGTTTCTCCATCTATTTGCCACGAAATGATGGGACTAGAGGCCATGATCTTCATTTTTTGAATATTGAGCTTTCAGCCAACTTTTTCACTCTCCTCTTCCACCTTCATCAATAGGCTCTTTAATTCTTCTCTTTCTGCCATAAGGGTGATATCATGTGCATATCTGAGGTTATTGATATTTCTTCTGGCAATCTTGATTCATCTTTGTTCTTTATCAAGCCCAGCATTTCTCATGATGTACTCTGCACGTAAATTAAATAAGCAGAGTGACAATATATAGCCTTGACATACTCCTTTCCCACTTTGTAACCAGTCCTTTTTCCATGTCTGGTTCTGACTGTTGCTTCTTGACCTATATACAGACTTCTCAGAAGGCAGGTAAGGTGGACTGGTATTCCTAGCTCTTTAAGAATTTTCTACAGTTTGTTGTGATCCACACAGTAAAAGGCTTTAGCGTAGTCACTGAGGCAGAAGTAGCTGTTATTCTGGAATTCTCTTGCTTTTTCTGTGATCCAAGAGATGTTGCCAATTTGATCTCTGGTTCCTCTGCCTTCATTAAATCAATTTGAACATCTGGAAGTTCTCAGTTCACACTGTTGAAGCCTGGGTTGAGTATTTTTAGCATTATTTTGCTCACATATGAGATAAATTGCAATTGTGTGGTAGTTTGAACATTCTCTCTTCTTTGAGATTGGATTGAAAACTGACATTTTCCAATCCTATGACCCCTGCTGAGTTTTCCAAATTTGCTGGCAAGTTGAGTGCAGCACTTTCACAACATCATCTCTTTGGATTTGGAATAGCTCAACTGGAATTCCATCACCTCCACTAGCTTTGTTTGTAGCAATGCTTCCTAAGGCCCACTCGACTTCTCACTCCAAGATGTCTGGCTCTAGGTGAGTGATCACACTATTATGGTTATCTGGGTCATTATGATCTTTTTTGTATAGTTCTTCTGTGTATTCTTGTTACCTCTTCTTAATATCTGCTTCTGTTAAGTCCATACCATTTCTGTCCTTAATTGTGCCCATCTTTGCATGAAATATTCCCTTGGTTTCTCTAATTTTCTTACCTGTTTTCTCCCATTCTTTTGTTTTCCTTTATTTCTTTGCATTCACTTAGGAAGGCTTTCCTTAAGATATCTCTCCTTGCTATTCTTTGGAACTTTGCATTCAGGTGGGTATATCTTTGCTTTTCTCCTTTGCCTTTCACTTTTCTTCTTTTCTCAGCTATTTGTAAGGCTTACACAGATAGCCATTTTGCCTTTTTTGCATTTCTTTTTCTTGCGGATGGTTTTGATCACCACCTCATGTACAGTGTAATGAACCTTGGTCCATAGTTCTTCAGGCACTCAGTCATCAGATCTAATCCTTTGGTTCTATTTGTCACTTCCACTGTATAATTGTAAGGGATTTGATTTAACTCGTAACTTAATTGCCTAGTAGTTTTCCCTACTTTCTTCAGTTTATGATGAAAGCATAAGGATTTGGCAATAAGTATTTCATGATCTGAGTCACAGTCAGCTCCTGGTCTTGTTTTTGCTGACTGTATAGAGCTTCTCCATCTTCGACTGCAAAGAATATAATCAGTCTGATTTCGGTATTGACCAAAACTAGCCATGTGTAGAGTCACCTCTTCTATTGGTGGATAAGTCATCCCTTGTTTTGTTGAAATTTGTTTTATGCATCTTCAAAATTAGATCTGAAAAAGTACTTTTGAAATTTTGAGGCCTTAGTAATTTAGTTGACCAATATTTTTCTGTTACCATTTGTTTTTGAAAATATGTATGTAAGAAAATGTATCATTAACATGAAAAAAAATTTTTAATTGGATTATTCATAATCCCATTTTTCAGAGATGACATTTCACTTTTTATGTTTTATGTATATACTTTAACTTATAGAGTTAACATCATGCCATATATATGCATTTGTAAGTTTTTTACTTAGTAGTAGAAGTGTTACCATTTTCCATTTTATTACTTATAATTTTAATGTTTTTAATAGTTTTATAGAATTATTTTATGTGACTAGGCTATAGTTTGTTTAACTTGTCTCATAATGTAGAGTATCAATGTTACAGTTTTCTGGAGCTGCTGTAGAAACACCATAGATTTACTGATGGGAAAATACCACAAATGTATTATCTTAAATCATCTATGTCAGAAATCTGACAGAGGTCTCACTGGGCTGAGATCAAGATGTCAACAACACTGCATTCCATTCTGGAGTGTGTAGGGAAGAATTCCTACACACAGGAAGAATTACTTGCCTGTTCAGCTTCAGAAGGCAATCCTTGATTCATGCACCCTCCCATCTAACACCCAGAAATCCATCTTCAAAGCCAACAGTGGAGAGTTGGGTCCTCACATGGCATCACTTGATCTCCTTATTAGACACAACTCTGACTCTTTTCTGCCTCCCTGTTTCACTTTCAAATGCTTGTAATTATGTTGGACCCAACTGAATAATCTACTAGTATTTCCTGGTCTCAAGGTCAGCTGATTAGTAACCTTAATTACATCTACAACCTTAATATTCCTTTACCATGTAAAGTAACATTTTCACAGATTCTGGTCATTAGGAGGTATACATCTTTGAAAGGCCATTACTCTGCCAGCCACAATGTGTTTTAATTTTTTTTCAATTTTATAAATAAGGTATTATATTTTATTGTTGTTTAGTTGCTAAGTTATAATCTTTGTTGTTGTTTAGTAACCAAGTCACATCTGACTCTTTTGCAACCCCATGGACTATAGCCTGCCAGATTCCTCTGTCCATAGGATTTTCCAAGCAAGAAGACTGGAGTGGGTTGCCATTTCCTTCTCACAGAGATCTTCTTCACCCAGGGATCAAACCCATGCCTCCTACATTGGCAGGCAGATTCTTTCACTACTGAGCCACCTGGAAATAACAATGATGCTTTAATGAACTTCATGAATTTTCAGTTACATCTCTTTTAAAAAAGTAAACAGATGGCCAACATTTTCCTGTAAATTGAATCAGATTCTCCTTACTTGTTCTTTACATGTGACTTAATATTTTATATATATTAATTGCTTGATTTAGTACTAAAAAAATGATACAGACATATATTACTTAATACTGGTTTCTGGGATTATTTTATAGAGTGTAGAGTTTCTATTCACATGTAACAATTTTAATTAACTTAATAATAAAGTATAAAATATTATTGGCCAGAGACAAGTTGGAAGTGAAAGCAAATAAAGATATGAATAATTATTTATTTTTAGTTGAAATAATTATATGGGATAATAAAAACAACAAATAAGGGTTTAGAACTTAAAGTAATATATTTTCACCACTAAAGCATTAACTCTGCCTATACACACTTCAACTGTATAATAGTATATGAGTACCCTACATACATTCACACTAATAATTATAGAATCACTTGTTAGAGAGGAAGCATATAATTCTATTAATGCATGTTAGAATATCTCATTTAATATAAAAATGTATAAAAATTATCAGTACTTTAAATCTTGAGAGAAATATATAGCAATCTGAGAAAATATAATAATTTAGAAATACATAATGAAAAATTTAGCAAGAAAACGATACTGATGATAAATTTAGAGATTTGAATGGCTGATAAATAAGCAGTAAGATGTGTATGATCTGCAAAATTATAGGCCTAATAAACTTTAAAATGAATAGGATGATATGACAACATAAACCAACTCTAGTTTGCTTATATCAATTTTAAAAATGAGAGCAATCCCTTCATCTAATTTGAAATATATCTAAAATCATAGTATGACAGGTAACATTTTAAGTTATATTGTTCAATATAGGGAAAATTTTCATTTGTGCTTTTGAAAAGTAAACACTTTGAACTATTCAGAGAGAAATAGTTCAGTGTTTATGGTTATTTGAAATCCTGGAATAATTTTAGTTGTTTTTATTGAGATATAAGCAGGTCATAACTGAATGAATCAGATTAGAGCTATATGAGTCAGCATATAAAGCTAAGTCCCACCACTAGTATTATAAAACTTTGATTACTTTTTAAGTATTCCATATAGAAGAAAATACTGTCCATATTCAAAGGGTCCTCTACACTGAACTTCTTTGCCTGTTATGTCACTGTGGACATCACATTAAAAAAGTGATTATGAAAAGTTAGTTCAGCACCCTCTTGCAATTCTGTTTTGTGTGATAAAGGAAAAGTGAAAGTGAAGTTGCTCAGTCGTGTCTGACTCTTTGTGACCCCATGGACTATAGCCTACCAAGTTCCTCCATCCGTGGAAGTTTCCAGGCAAGAATACTGGAGTGGGTTGCCATTTCCTTCTCCAGGAGATCTTCCCAACCCAAGGATTGAACCTGGGTTTCCGTATTGTAGGCAAATGCTTTACCGTCTGAGCCACCAGGGAAGTCTGTGTGATAAAGGAGAAATATTCAAAATATGGTAAATTTTACTAACTTACTGTCAATAATTGTAAGGCTGTCACAAAGTTGTATGTTTTAAGTGAAAAACCTATTATATAATGCTTCAATACATTAGCATTTTCCCATAAACTAGATAAGCCACAGAACTTGGAGATTTGAGGCAGCCAACTACTTTTCCAGTGCCCCATGAATTCTCCAGGAGTTGCCCAGTTCAGTCCGAATCAATCCATTATTTGATGTCTGCCAGATCATTTCTATAGAATTTCTGAACAATCCGTTTTGTAAACAAAGCTGAGAGTGCACTTGTGATGTTGGGTACAGAGTAAGGGCAAAATCATTTGCTGGAGTGTGCTGATATTATAAGGAAGAGAGCTCACTGCTCTGTTCACACCATGCCTCTCTGGCTATTGCCCTATTTTAATCTATAAGGAGAGGGAGAAACAGAGAGGGGCCCCTTAGACTAACAAGAATAAGCATATATTTCTTGGCTCCAGGTTCATGCAGTTCATACTGTCACTTTTGTCCTTCCTTGCCAAGAAGAAAAAACTTGTAGAGATTAGGAAAAAAAAAAGAAGAAAGAAAAAAAGATGGGGGTGGTCCTAAAGTGGTGGAGGAGTAGGACGGGGAGATCACTTTTTCCCCCACAAATTCATCAAAAGAACAATTGAACGCTGAGGAAATTCTCTAAAACAATTTTTGAACACTGGCGGAGGACACCAGGCGCCCAGAAAGGCAGCCCATTCTCTTTGAAAGGAGTGCTGTATGAATGGAGAAGTCTTGAGGCTACTGTAAGAATAACACTGAAACCAGAGGCAGGAGGCTTAAATCCAAAACTTGAGAACACCAGAAAACTGATTCCAGGGAATATTAATCAACAAAAGCTCATCCAAAAGCCTTCATACCTACACTGAAACCAAGCTCCACCCAAGAGCCAACAAGTTTCAGAAAAGACATACCAAGCTATTTCTCCAACAACAGAGGAACATAACCATAAGCATTAAAGTATAGGCAACCAAAAGTCACACCAAGCCCTTAGACACCTCAAAACTCACTACTGGACACTTCATTGCACTCCAGAGAGAAGAGATCTGGCTTCACCCACCAGAACAGTGACACAAACTTCCCTAACCAGGAAACCTTGACAAACCACTCGTCCAACCCCACCCACAAGGAAGAACTTCCACAATAAAGAGGAACCCAAAACTTCCAAAATACAGAAAGGCCACCCAATACACAGAAACCTAAACAAAATGAAAAGGCAGAGAAATATTCAGCAGGTAAAGGAACAATATAAATGCCCACCAAACCAAACAAAAGAGGAGGAGATAGAGAGTCTACCTGAAAAAGAATTCTGAATAATGATAGTAAAAAGTGATCCAAAATCTTGAAAACAAAATAGAGTTACGGATAAATAGCCTGGAGACAATGATGGAGAAGATGCAAGAAATGTTTAATAAGGACCTGCTGCTGCTGTCACTTCAGTCGTGTCTGACTCTGTGCGATCCCATAGACGGCAGCCCACCAGGCTCCTTTGTCTCTGGGATTCTCCAGGCAAGAACAGTGGAGTGGGTTTCCATTTCCATCTCCAGTGCATGAAAGTGAAAATTGAAAGTGAAATCGTTCAGCCATGTCCTACTCTTCCTGACCCCATNTGAAGCTCCAATACTTTGGCCACCTGATGTGAAGAGCCCACTCATTGGAAAAGACCCTGATGCTGGGAACGATTGAAGGCAGGAAGAGAAGGGAAGGACAGAGAATGAGATGGTTAGATGGCATCACTAACTCAATAGACATGAGTTTGAGCAAGCTTTGGGAGCTGGTAAAGGACAGGGAAGCCTGGTGTGCTGCAATCCATGGGATCATAAAGAGTCAGACACGACTTAGCAACTGAACCATAACAACAAAGAAAATGATTATAATAATGGTTTGGGGAGTAAGTTTTCAAAGCAGTGTCATCATCACCTGGAAACTTCTTAGAAATTCAACTTCTTGGTCTTAGACTTACTGCATCAGAAATTCAGAGTAGGACCCAGCAATTTGTGTTTTAATGGGTCTTCCAGGTCATTCTGTAGTACACCAATAAATAAGAATTAATCATTTAGGAAATCTACACTCCTTAAGACTGTACAGTTATAAGAAAGGGGGAAAAATGAGTGATGATGGATAACTTAAAAGAGATAGAGTATATGATTTAAAGTCTCCCCAAAAGTGAATAATTTTGTGAGTGGAGGAATTCAAGTAAGCAAGTTGTGACCAGGTGGTGCACATCAGCAACTAAGATAACTGAAGGATTTTAGAAGTGAATCAGCAGAGACTAGGTATTTTATGGGTGGACCATGTTGATGCTGAAGATGGGGAAGATCTATACAGTCAGCAAAAATAAGACCTGGAGCTGAATTTGGCTCAGATCATCAGCCCCTGTTGCAGAATTCATGTTTCAGTTGAAAAAAGTAGGGAAAATCACTAGGCCACTAGGTGAGACCTAAATCAAATCCCTTATGATTATACAGTGGAGGTGACTAATAGCTTCAAGGAATTAGATCTGATAGACAGAGTGCCTGAAGAACTAGAGACAGAGGTTTGTAACATTGTGTAGGAGGCCATGATCTAAACCATCCCCAAAGAAAAGAAATGCAAGAATGCAAACTGGTTATCTGAGGAGGCTTTACAAATAGTGGAGAAAAGAAGAGAAGCAAAAGGCAAGGTTGAAAGGGAGAGCGATCACAAACTGAATGCAGAGTGTCAGCGAATGGCAAGGAGAGAAAAGAAGGGCTTCTTAAATGAACAATGCAATAAAGTAGAAGAAAGCAATAGAAGGGGAAAGACTAGAAATCTCTTCAAGAAAATTGGAAATATCAAAGGAACATTTCATGCAAGGATGGGCACAATAAAGGACAGAAACAGTATGGACCTAACAGAAGAAGAAATGAAGAAGAGGTGGCAAGAATACACAGAAGAACTATACAAACAATATCTTAATGACCAGGATAACCACAATGNATATCAAAGGAACATTTCATGCAAGGATGGGCACAATAAAGGACAGAAACAGTATGGACCTAACAGAAGAAGAAATGAAGAAGAGGTGGCAAGAATACACAGAAGAACTATACAAACAATATCTTAATGACCAGGATAACCACAATGGTGTGGTCACTCACCTAGAACCAGACATCCTGGAATGTGAAGTCAAGTGGCCTTCACAGGCCTTAGACATTACTGCAAACAAACCTATTGCAGGTAATGGAATTTCAGCTGAGCTATTTCAAATTCTACAAGATGATGCTGTTAAAGTGCTGCACTCAATATGTCAGCAAATTTGGAAAACTCAGCAGTGGCCACAGGATGGGAAGAAATCAGTTTTCTTTCCAATCCCAAAGAAAGGCAATGCCACAGAATGTTCAAACTGCCATACAGTTGCCCTCATTTCACATGCTAGTGAGATTATGCTCAAAAATCCTTCAAGCTAGGTTTCAGCAGTACAAGAACTCTGGATATATAGGCTGGATTTAAAAGTGGCAGAAGACTAGAGATCAAATTGCTATTTTTATTGGATCATAGAGAAAGCAGTCGGGTTCCAGAAAAACACTTGCTTCATTGACTATGACTGTCAAGACTAAGCCTTTGACTGTGTAGATCACAACACTGGAAAATTCTTAAAAGAGATGGGAATTCCATACCACCTTACCTGTCTCCTGAGGTAAGGTATATGGCAGTCAAGAAGCAGCAGTTACCTACAGACATGAAACAACAGACTGGTTCAAAATTGGGAAAGGAGTACATCAAAGGTGTATATTGTCACTCTGTTTATTTAACTTATATGCAGAATATATCATGCAAAATGCCAGAATGGATGAATCACAAGCTGGAATCAAGTTAGTTGGGAGAAATAGCAACAATCTCAGATATGCAGATTATACCACTTTAATGGGAGAAACTGAAGAGAAACTAAAGAACCTCTTGATGGAGATGAAGGAGAGTGAAAAAGCTGGCTAAAAACTTAACTGTCATAAAACTAAGATCGTGGCAATGGGCCCCATTCCTTCATGTCAAATAGAAGGAGAAAAATTGGAAGCAAGGGCAGATTTTATTTTCTTGGTCTCTAAAATCACTGCAGACAGTAACTGCAGCCATAAAATTAAAGACACTTGCTCCTTGGAAGGAAAGCTATGACAAACCTAGACAGTGTATTAAAAAGCCAAGACATCACTTTTCTGACAATGGTTTGTGAAGTCAAAGCTATGATTTTTCCAGTACTCATGTCAGATGTGAGAGCTGGACCATAGAGCAGTGTAAGTGCCAAGGAATTGAGGCTTTTAAATTGTGGTGTTGGAGAAGACTCATGACAGTCCCTTAGACAGCAAGGATATCAAATCAGTCAACCGTAAAAGAAATCAATCCTGAATATTCATTGGAAAGTCTGATACTGAAGCTGAGGCTTCTATACTTTGGCCAGGAGATGTGAAGAGCCAGCTCATTGGAAAAGACCCTGATGCTGGGAGTGACTGAAGTCAAAAAGAGAAGAGGGCAGCAGAGGATGAGATGGTTGAATAGTATCACCATCTGAAAGGACATGAATTTGATAAATATGAGCAAGCTCTGAGAGATAATGAAGGACAGAGAAGTCGGGTGTGCTGTAGTCTTTGGGGTCACGAAAGTTGGACACGACTTAGTGACCGAAGGACAACAACATGTTGACATTACTCTGACCAAAAATTGAGACACAGATGTAAGAGCAGAGAAGAAATTGTGAGGACAACACTGAAACTGCCATTGAAAGGGAAGTGAGCAGAAAGTAGGCCAAGAATTCAAAAAGGAGAGTTAAGGATGCTTTAGTTCATTTATTTCCCTCACCATCCTCTGCCCAACCTCAGGTCTGAGGGAAAGAGAGCCTGGACTCTAGATCCAAGGTAATAGACGGCAATACTCTTGTGACTGAAACTCCAGTACTTTGGCCACCTCATGCACAGAGTTGACTCATTGCAAAAGACCCTGATGTTGGGAGGGATTGGGGGCAGGAGAAGAAGGGGATGACAGGGGATGAGATGGCTGGATGGCATCACCGACTCGATGCACAGGAGTTTCATTGAAGTCTGGGAGTTGGTGATGGACAGGGAGGCCTGGCGTGCTGCGATTCATGAGGTCTCAAATAGTCGGACACGACTGAGCGACTGAACTGAACTGAACTCTTGTGACTAGATTAGTTAACAAGGCACAGGGAGAGAGTGTGAGAGGGCTGGGATGATAGGAAGATTGAAGCAAATTATTAATCTACAGTTTAATATGAAAATAAATGAGGAAGTATTTAGGTGACCTAGAAGTCTTGGATTTCTGCTTGTTATGAAATAAGTAAGATTGTGAGATATGGTGAGGAAAGGTGGAAGCCCTCTTAACTGACATGATGAATATTGGCTCTTTTTTCAGTTCAGTTCAGTTCAGTTGCTCACTTGTGTCCGTCTCTTTGCGACCTCATGAACTGCAGCATGCCAGGTCTCCCTATCTACCACCAACTCCCGGAGTTCACTCAAGCTCACGTCCACCAAGTCAGTGATACCATGCAGCCATCTCATCCTCTGTCATCCCCTTCTCCTCCTGCCCCTAATCCCTCCCAGCATCAGAGTCTTTTGCAATGAGTCAACTCTGTGCATGAGGTGGCTGAAGTAATGGAGTCTCAGCTTTAGCATCAGTCCTTCCAATGAACACCCAGGACTGATCTCTTTTAGGATGGACTGGTTGGATCTCCTTGCACTCCAAGGGACTCTCAAGAGTCTTCTCCAATACCACAGTTCAAAAGCATCAATTCTTCGGATCTCAGCCTTCTTCACAGTCCAACTCTCACATCCATGCATGACTACTGGAAAAACCGTAGCCTTGACTAGACGGATCTTTGTTGGCAAAGTAATGTCTCTACTTTTAAATATGGCTCTTGTTAGTTAACGGAAAAAGACAGTTATGAGGAAATATGTATATATATCTTCAACATTTTTTAGTTGTACATTAATTCATCACATCTACTGCTTGTACTTCCACATTGTTTTTCTTGCATAGACCACTCAATATTGTCATCTATGAATTCTCGACTTAGTTTCTCAAATAGAACAAGAACTGAAAGACACTTGAGAAGAGTCCTAAGGGCAGAATCTTTTTAGAATTTTACATTGTATCCCCCATTTTTTAATGGTAGTGTTGCCTACAATTTTTTTTAAAGTACTTTGTCTTTATTGACTTTTTAAAATTATAAATTTTAATATAATGCATCTTCTATTTTATTGATTCAGGTATTATTTGATTAAATTGCATAAGAACAATGGTAGGCATAAACAGGTTGGAACAAACACATCTGATTTGATTCAACAGTTGAATTGTATGGGCTTCCCTGGTAGCTCAGATGGTAAAGAACCCACCTGCAATGCAGGAGACCTGGGCTTGATCCCTGGATCATGAAGATCCCCTGGAGAAGAAAATGGCAACCCATTCCAGTATTCTTGCCTGCAGAATCCCGTGAACAGACCATGGGGTCATCTAGAGTCGAACACAACTGAGCAACTAACGCTTACTTACAATTCAACAAATGGGAAATAATGAGCCTGCATGAAGTCCTGAATGTTCAGTCTCGTGTGAGCATATATTTTGCAGAGAATTTGTAGGTTAATCTGGCAAATTACTACTTTTTGCTGTTAAATTAACTGTACTAGCAATAGTGAAAGTGACAGGTTGTGGCTTTAAGAAGCTGAAAAAAAATAACTTTTTCAGAAATCCCTAGGAAAGGCTTTGTTCAACAAAATCATAATATGCATTTTTTTTCAGCATATGAGATACTCATGTTTATACTTTTATTGCTAGTTAAAAGTCATTATTAGGCTGGATTGCCATTACCAAAGCCTACATGTTTTCTAGAGCTATTTTGTTTTTTCACATTTAAAATTCAAGACTGAAAGCTACCTCTTACATAATCTCTAATGTAACGATATACATATAATCTGGCTGTTACTGTTCTTTGACATCTAAGAGATTTGTGAAACTCATTTGTGTTCTCTGTGAGAACACACTGCTTTCATTCCTTTCACTTCCTGGGGAAGTGAAACTGTTATGCTTTGTGCAAATTTAAACTACTACATAAAGGCTCAGAGTAAGTTATCAGTTCAGCTCAGTTGCTCAGTCATGTCTAACTGTTTGTGACCCCATGGACTGTACCATGCCAGGCTTCCCTGTCCATCAACAACTCCCAGAGCCTACTCAAACTCATATCCATCACATCAGTGGTGCCATCCAACCATCTCATCCTCTGTCGTCCCCTTATCCTCCTGCCTTCAATCTTTCCCAGCATCAGGGTCTTTTCCAATGAGTCACTTCTTTGCATAAGGTGGCCAAAGTATTGGAGTTTCAGCTTCAGCATCAGTCCTTCCAATGAATATTCAGGACTGATTTCCTTTAGTCCTAAATGACAGGTTGGTCTTCTTGCAGTCCAAGGGACTCTCAAGAATCTTCTCCAACACCACAATTCAAAAGCATCAAGTCTTCAGCACTCAGCTTTCTTTATAGTCCAACTCTCACGTCCATACTTAGTGGTAGCCTATTACATAAATGGTTGGCTGATAGCATCATTTATAAAAGCATTGGAATTCACACATTTTAAAATGTAAATTAAATGTATCACTTCATCAATACATGATCTGACTTTTGAAAACTAGGTTCGTGAATTATTCTGACCTAGGTATGTCATCTCCTGCCCTTGAAAGAGTCCTGTAAAAAGAAATATAGCTATTGTATGAATTCTTCTGAAATTGATTATCCTTTAAGTAAATATTCTTACCTTCATTCCTCACCTTCTCATTCTAACTGTTGGCTTTTTCCTTATTTTACTGTTGATTAGCTCCTTTATGTAATAGAGTGAAAGTGAAAGTGAAGGTGAAGTCACTCAGTCATGTCTGATTCTTTGCGACCCCATGGACTGTAGCCTACCAGGCTCCTCTGTCCATGGGATTTTCCAGGCAATAGTACTGGAGTGGATTGCCGTTTCCTTCTCCAGGGGATCTTCCCAACCCAGGTATCGAATCCAGGTCTCCCTCATTGTAGACAGACACTACCATCTAGGAAGTCCACTCCAAACATGTACATGTCATAAACAACCTATGAATATTTCTCATTAATCGGCAAAGGTAAATTAAGGTTGTAGATCAAATTAAATCTGTTAATCAGTTTCTCTATTTATCTGGGTTAACCTAGTGTACTTACAGAGGTCTTTATATGCAGGGGGAGCAGAGTGAAGGGACCTGAAAGGCTCTGCATGGACCCACCTTTGTAGGCTTTGAATCATGAGGAAGTGGAGTCCTCAAGCCACAGCGTGTGGAAGATGTTAAAAGCAAAAACCAGCAAAGAAGTCTATTTCCCCTGGAGATTCTAGAAAGGAATACCCAGCTGACACCTTTGATTCTTGACACCCAATAACATCTGTGTCAGATTTCTGACCTATAAACCTGTTAGGCAATAAATTTATGTTGATTTAAGCCAGTGTGATTGTAGTAATGTTTTATGGCAGCAATAAAATCTAATACATCTACCAGTGTTTGAGAAAGAAAAATGAGGATGAAAACTCAAAACAGTCCATCCAAAGAAAGATTTAGTGTGGGTTAAAGTTGCAAGGCTTGCTGACAGGAAGATAAAATTGGAATTTCAGCCTTTGCTCTCAGTGTTTCACGTTAATGTAGAAAATCTACAGGGTACTATATCTAATGAAAGGACCTGAAAAATACTTCAAACAATTTACCCTTGTTCAGGTCTGCATCTAGTCTATACACTTTACTGTAGTTAGAGTGATTTTTTCACAAAACAAACTTAATTGTTTGTTGTTTCCCTTCACAGTCCATGTCATGGTTCTCCATTCCCTACAGAATAAAATCCAAACAAGGAGCGTGGCTCTCAAGGCCCCTCTATAACAAAAGGTTCTACCGAAGCCTTCTGTCATACTTCTTTTTCCCTTGAACCTTATTATGTTCAGCCACAGTAACATACTTTTGGTGTATGAATTCAGCATAGTATTTTGTACATTTTTCCTTCCTACGTGTCATTTCCTTTACCACCAATGTCCTTCTAGATCACTGTATGTGCTGGCAAAACCCTTGTGAATTCTTCAAAACTTAAACATTAAATTTTCTGGAAAATCAAGGAACTTTATAAAGGAAAAGTATTTGGTCTGTCCTTTAATGCCACATTGTGATTTATATACCTTGCAATTTCAAAAATTTTTCTTTCCATGTCATTGTTTTATGGGAGCTTCTTTAGGGCAGCAACTGGATCTAATAATACATCTGTGAGAATTCAGTAACTCACATATATTGATAGTATGTCTTCAATATGTAAATACTGACTGAACAGTATGTTATCTGATCTGGCCAGCACACCACAGAGATGTCTTTTTCTTTAATGTGTTTATTTTTATTTGAAGAATAATTGCTTTACAGTATTGTGTTGATTTCTACTAAACATCAACATGAATCAGCCATACAGAGATGTCTTTAAAAATGATGGTTTCTGATTCCCAGGCCAGGTTTTACTTATATTCTGCCTCTATAAATTTAAGTAACATAAAAAATCATTTTACACACCTAGGACACATTTTGCATTTTAAATTAAATTCTGATACTCACTAACTTACTTTGTTTGATACTACTTCTATTTCTAGCCATTAATTTAATGCATGCAATTTCGTGATTTTATTATGTCAAAAATGAAAACAATGAAATAGAGTTGTCCCTCTCTCAGTTATCCACAGGAGTTTGGTTCAAGGACCCCGACAGATATGCAAGTCAGCAGATCGTCATGTCCATCACATCCCATGAGCATACATATCAATAATTACCTTAAATGTACATGGATTAAATGCACCAAACAAAAGACATAGATTGGCTGAATGAATACAAAATCAAGACTCATATATATATATACTGTTTATAAGAGAAACACTTCAAATCTAGGAACACATAAAGAGTGAAAGTTAGGGAAGAGTAAAAAAGTATTCCATGCAAATGGAAGCCAAAAGAAAGCTGGAATTGTACTACTCATATCAGACAAAATAGGCTTTAAAATACAGGCTATTCTAAGAGATAACAAAGGAAAATGCATAATGACCAAAGGATGGATCTAAAAAGGACATATAGCAATTGTAAATATGTTGTTTCTTCTTGATGTTCAGTCATTAAGCCATGTCCCATTCTTGGCGATCCCATGGACTGCGGCTTGCCAGGCTCCTCTGTCCTCCACTATCTCCCAGAGTTTGCTCGAATCCATGTCCATTGAGTCAGTGAATCTGTCTAACCATCTCATCCTCTGCCACCTGCTTCTCCTTTTAGCCCTCAATCATTCCTAGCATCAGGATCTTTTCCAAGAGTCAGTTCTTCGCCTCAGGTGACCAAAGGATTGGAGCTTCAGCTTTAGCAACAGTCCTTCCGATGAATATTCAGGGTTGATTGGTTTGATCTCCTTGCAGTCCATGGGACTCTCAAGAGTCTTCACTATCACCACTATTTGAAAGCATCAGTTCTTCAGTGCTCAACCTTCTTTATAGTCCAACTCTCACATCCATACATGACTACTGGAAAAACCATACCTTTGACTATATGAACCTTTGTTGGTAAAGTGATGTCTTCTTTTTAATACTCTGTCTAGGTTTGTCATTGCTTTCCTTCCAAGGAGCAAAGTGTCTTTTGATTTCTTGGTTCATTCACCATCTATAGTGATTTTTGGAGCCCAGGAAAGGTAGTCTGTCAGTGCTTCCAATTTTTCCCTTCTGTTTAGGGACCAGATGCCATAGTCTTCATTTTTTGAATGTTGTGTTTCAAAATAGCTTTTTGACTCACCTCTTTCACTTTCATCAAGAGGCTCTTTAGTTCCTCTTTACTTTCTGCCATTAGAGTGATATTATGTGCATGTCTCAGGTTGTTGCTATTTTTCCCAGCTCTCTTGGTTCCAGCTTGTGATTCATCCAGCTTAAAGTCCATAGGGTTGCAAAGAGTCAGACACAACTGAGTGACTAAGCACAGCACAGCACATGAAAACACTGACTACCATCCAGAAACTTTAGACTGGAAATATGGAGATATTTCAGTTTATTGAATACATTGCTTAAATGCCTACTATTGGATTTGGGTAAAGCTAACTTGTTTTGGAATGGCTTGAAAGACAGTAAAAGGTGTGTTTCAGAATATATCTTCAGAATTTGAATTCTGTCACGTTTCATAGATTATTTGTGAGGAATATTTTTGCTTCTTTTGTTTAAAGGAACAATTCAAAGTAATCTGATATAGCTACTGAAACCTATCATCTTAAACATACCAGACATACCTCCCATTGTGCGTCAACAAGTTGGCATTATGATTTTTAGAGCCAATCTCCAGTGTATGGGCTTCCTTGGTGGCTCATATGATAAAGCGTCTGCCAGCAGTGCAGGAGACCCGGGTTCAATCCCTGGGTCAGGAAGATCCCCTGGAGAAGGAAATGGTAACCCACTCCACTCCTATACCTGGAAAATTCCATGAACAGAGCAGCCTGGTAAGCTATGGTCCATGGGGTTGCAAAGAGTCAGACACCACTGAGCAACTTCACTTTCTTTCTCTTTCTTCAGTGTATTTATTTAGAACAAAATGAGTCTATAGGACCTAATCATGCAGATGTGCTAGAGACTTACCAAAGAGCATCCCTTTTTAGGAACAACAAAGGCATTCTTTTTGTATATATCATGTAAGTTTCTCATCTCCTTCCTGTACCAATCAGCCCATGTGCTCAATTATGTCTCACTCTTTGCAAACCCATGGACTGTTGCCTGCTGGCCTCCTCTGTCCATGGGATTTCCCAGGCAAGAATACTGGAGTGGGTTGCCATTTCCTACTTCAGGGGCTCTTCCCAAGCCAGGGATCAAGCCTGCATGTCTCCTGCCTCCTGCCTTGCAGGCAGATCCTTTACCACTTACTGGATGCCAGATAACATGATATATTCTTTCTTCTTGCGTCTTTCAAGAAATTCTTGTACTAGATTTTTACTTTCTTTAAAATTAAGATATGTAGCAGTTCTCTTTGTTTTTTTAAGTACATACATGTACAGTGTACAGTGACTTCTGATTGATATCATATATTTGGAGCTTCTCCTCAATAGTTTTAGTGAAACTACAGCTGTTGCTGTCCCTAGATGTGGAGTGCATATAACTTTTAAAGGTTTTAGCCCTCTATTCACTTGCTTGAGTTTCTCTTCTTAATGATACAAAGTTATAAATTTCATCTGGACATAGTCACTGTATTGTGATCCTTTAAATGGTTTGCATGATTTCCATGTTAACTTGATATTATTTTTCAGTTCTTCCAGGTATGGTTTAGTCAGATAGATACTTATCTATATGAATAACTGTGTTTCTCTGAATGACTAACAGCAACAACTGTTTTATTCTTGCCTCACAGGTACTACAGTGCAACCATTCTGCAGATGTCTGGTGTCGAAGATGACAGACTTGCAATATGGCTGGCTTCTATTACAGCCTTCACAAATTTCATTTTCACACTTGTGGGTGTCTGGCTTGTTGAGAAAGTGGGCCGCAGGAAACTTACATTTGGTAGTTTAGCAGGTAGGTGTTGAAGAATTCAGTTATAAACTTCTCTAATGATGACAAATTAATCTTTTAAAATATAATACCATTACCACTTCTGATATAATTTTTGTAGCCATATAATAGAGTTTTTCTATTCATATAATAGAGTTATAATAAAGGTCAAGAAGCAATAGTTAGAACTGGACATGGAACAACAGACTGGTTCCAAATCAGGAAAGGATATGTCAAGGCTGTATATGGTCACTCTGCTTATTTAACTTGTATGCAGAGTACATCATGAGAAACGCTGGGCTGGATAAAGCACAAACTGGAATCAAGATTGCCAGGAGAAATATAAATAACCTCAAATATGCAGACAACTGCAGAAAGAGAAGAAGAACTGAAGAGTCTCTTGGTTGAGAGTGAAAGAGGAGAGTAAAAAAGCTGGCTTAAGACTCAGCGTTCAGAAAACTAAGATCATGGCCTCCGGTCCCATCACTTCATGGCAAATAGATGGTGAAAACAATGGAAACAGTGACAGACTTTATTTTGGGGGGCTCCAAAATCACTGCAGATGGTGACAGCAGCCATGATATTAAAAGATGCTTACTCCTTGGAAGAAAAGTTACAACCAACTATGGGTAGCATTTTGCTGTTAAGTTTTACTCAAAGGTACAAAATGAAAAGCAAAGTTCTAACATATATTTTATTTTTAAGTTTGAGGTAATATGGAAATAAATTTGGAGCATTTTTTTTTCAAAGTTCTTTCAACAGCGGAACATTGGAACCATATAATTTCTTCACAAAGTTGGGACAGACTCTTTTCGTGTTTGAACAAGGCCTACATCCTAGGGTAAATTCTGATTGATTTGGTGTGTTTTCTGTGATAACTTAATAAGAAAAACTCTTCTCACTTTACAGTATCTTTTGTCTTTAAATCTTGCCCATTTTATTTATTATTTCTCTAATGCAAGGGCTTTTTCACTTGCCAAAATGATACCCTTCTCTGACACTTTCTTCACATGTTTGTATCAAAGAATTTTCTAATCTTTTTAAATTATACAAGCAGATTTCTACTTATCAATTAGCTATCTTCTAATTATTTCTTTGTAAGTTTATTTAGAGTAAGAATATATTTTTCTATTAAAATATAAAGTTTCCAGGCCAGCATTAATTAAATTTTATTTTAACTAAATATAACTAAAGCATTCATCCAATAGAACTGCTTCAAGTCACTTGTCCCAAATTTTGATGAGAAAATGCATTTAGGGTTTCATACTCAGTTATCAAGAATACATACTCCCTCTCACCATTAACTCCAGAAGGAAGAGTAGAATGCATCCACCTTCTGTTTTTGTCTTGAGTGAAAGCTTTCAGCTGAATAATGTAAGTTGAACTACAGTATCAGAACTGAGGGGAAGGCAGTGGGAAGATTGATTAAAAGGCAAAGGTAATTGCAACAGCCAGTCTATACAGGGAAGCAGGAGGGTAAGTGAGGAAAGGTGAGGGACAAGGGAAGGTTAAAAGCCGTACATTTACAACCTATTCAAGGAACCAGAATTTTTCAGGCCTGGAGAAAAAGACTACAGAGACACCAAATAGATGAGGACATAGATTTTTTACTTAATATAAGAAAAATATAATAATCAGACCTATGCAACAACAAATTGAGCTGCCTCATTAGGATAGTAAGCTCTCAACAAAAGGATAGATGGCCATCAGGCAGTGATGTGCTAAAGACAGATTCCTGCAGTGGATTGAAAATTGGATTTGCTGACTCCTGAGGTTCAGATAAACTCTAAGAAGTGGTAATAGCTGCTTTAAAATTTTTTTAGTGGGCACACTTTCTTTTTGACAGGACCTTAGTATACTGCTGCCTCAAGAGGTCTATTTTTTAAATAGAATTTTGGGTCTTAAATTTGGGATTTGGCTTTTGAGATTTTGAGAAAAATGCTGATTTTGAGATGGGGAAAATAATTTTCCTAACTGCCTCTGTCCCTTCATTTGTTGTATTACAGGATTTTGAGTCATTATAAATACACAGCCAGACTGGGTTTGAATTATGTGACATTGAACAAGTTTCTATTTCCTCATCTATGAACAGGGATTAATTATAGTCCTTCATAGGTTTATAGTAAAGACTGAACACATTAACACATGTATAGCTTTTCAAACAGTACCTTACCCAGACAGTAAAATGTTCAAAGAATTTTGCTATCACAGTATTGTTACTGCCAAAGAGTGATTATTTTTTGTTTTAACCATAATCCAGGAGCATTCCTGAACTCCTCTTCTGGATATCATGTTTCACCCCTCCATGTAAGTCCTCTTCCCTGGGGATTTCCAGAACCTATTGCTGACTATTAAGAGAATAGGAATTCTCCAGGACAGAATATTGGAGTGGGTAGCTTTTCCCTTCTCCAGGGGATCTTCCCAACCCAGGAATCGAACCGCAGTCTCCTGCATTGCAGGCAGATTCTTTACCAACTGAGCTCTGAGCTATCAGGGAACTTGGAAAAAAAAAAAAAAAAAAAAGAGATCTGGGGAAAAAGACTAAGAGTTTCCAGGCACTGCCTTTATGAGCAACCTGGAGGCAGTTTTCTTTCCTGCTGAATGAAGAGATTGTTATTAAATTTGTAGTATTACAAGAAAGATCAGTTCTCTTAGCAAGCTTTGAAAATATTAAAAGTCAGGACACCCCAGAATGTGCTGCCTTTAAATTATTCATAGGTTATATATTTTGGATTTCTTTGTATAAAGAGTTTCTTTGGGTCTAGCTAAATACAGTTTATTTGTAGTACTTTTTAAAGACTGAGCACCTAAAATATTTTTAAGAATTTGTTTATTTAGTGTTTTTTTTTTTTTTTTAATGTAGCACAGGGAACTCTACTCAGCGCTCTGTGGTTACCTAAATAGGAAGGAAATCCAAAACAGAGGGGACATATGTATACATATGGCTGATTCACTTTGTTATACAGCAGAAACTAATGTTACAGTATTGTAAAGCAACTATTGTTGCTGTTGTTTATTCATTAAGTTGTGTCCAACTCTTTGTGACCCTATGGATTGTAGCCCACTGGGTCCCTCTGTGCATGGGATTTCCCAGTCAAGAATACTGGAATCGTTTGCCATTTCCTTCTCCAGGGGATCTTGCCAACCCAGAGATCGAACCCATGTCTCCTGCATCAACAGGCAGATTCTTTCCGTCTGAGCCACCAGGGAAGCTGCAAAGCAACTATACTCCAATCAAAATTTATAAGTAAATAAAGAAATAAAATTTTTAAAGAAATTATTTTGACTTTTTTCACCATTTTTCATCTAATAAAATAAATCATAATATATTTAGTATTCTACCAGTGCCAGTATTAGAACACTCTATTTAAATTTTCTTAAGTTAGCCTGGAATTTTTAAATCTTTCGTTCACTTTTATTCCCTATTTTGTGTTTTATTGATTTTTTTTTATATTAGGTGAAATTTAGTAAAAAAAAATTTTTTTTAATAACTTTTTGAATAGGTACTTGTTCTTTAAAAATTACTATAAACAAACTGTATTTAGCTAGACCAGGACAAAAAAAACTCTTTATACAAAGAAATATAAAATATATAGTCTATGAATAATTTTAAATGTAGGACATTTTGTGGTATTCTGACTTAATNTAGGTACTTGTTCTTTAAAAATTACTATAAACAAACTGTATTTAGCTAGACCAGGACAAAAAAAACTCTTTATACAAAGAAATATAAAATATATAGTCTATGAATAATTTTAAATGTAGGACATTTTGTGGTATTCTGACTTAATATTTTCCAAGCTTGCTAAGAGAACTGGTCTTTCTTGTAAGTATTACCAACTTAATGACAGCCTCTTGATCCTTTTAATAGAGGAAGGCTTATATCTATGTAATTTTGTTACTTATAAATCAGAAAAACAGAAATACTGTGTTATTTTCTGCCAGATATTTTGGTAGTGGAATATTCCCTATAATATCACTCACAGGTTGTCTTCATCAGAATTACCAAGGATACTTTAAATTGTGAATCTGGGGGGGCCCAACCCCCAATCTACTAAATTGGAATCTCTGAAGATGAAGTCTGGAGCATGTGTAGGTGATACTTAAGCACAAAAAGTGTGTTCTGTTTGAGTCTTGGGTAAGGAAATTAAAAAAAAAAAAATTTACTAATAATACAGGCCCTTGTGTCAGATAGTTAAAGTAACTTACTTCATCGGGTATTTTTGAGGATTCTATTTATCCAGCATACTACCTCCTATGGAGAACATTTTTATTAGGAAAATGATATCAGAATTCCAAAATGCAACAGTATAGATGGCTAAGGAGGGACTCCTTTCTTCCCAAACTCCCATTACACTGGAGGAGATCCTTTCATACAAGGCCTTCCTTCATTGGACTCAATGAACCATTGAGTCCATTGACAATCATAGAACTATTGAAAACTATAACAACTTTAAATGCCATTGAGTTGCTGATAAAGCAGCTGTGATTTGTTAAGGGAGAGGAAATAGGTAGTTCAGGTAGTTTAAAGCCTTAAAGAGACTTATGCATATGATAGGACGGGTGACTATTTTAAAATTTACTCTATATATTAAGTCATTTAAGACACCATTCCCTTCCCTTAAGGAATTTGTCATCTCATAAGATAAGAGTTTTTACTCTGTCGCCAGCTATCACAATCACCTATGAAATCATATTATCTGATCCCCATTTTATAGAGACTGATTCAGAGGTTGAGGTACATTCTAAACAGTTCAACTTTCAACAGGAAGCCAGGATTGAGAAACAAGACTATAAAAAATGTATGATACTGACTTTTAAAATAGTTCCATCCATAGTAGGTCAAAATAGATTTGTGTTTAGGAAACGTAAACCTTTAACTAGGAATTTTGTATATCCAAATGGCCTTTTCCCCAAATTTTGCAAATTGGTTGGACTTTTTTGAGATGGATCCAAGAGATATAATATCTATACTGCAGAACTCTCATCTGGAATGTTTCTCCCATACTAACCCATGACCTCAATTGAATAGTCTTAACTTGTTTTGTTATTTTCTTAGAAAATAGCCAGCATTGCAAAAAATCTGTAGTACTGTGAGATCTGCTCTATGCCAGGCATTAGAATTGAATATATGTTAATATGTGTTAGGTATACTATCTTAGAATTTACAGTTTATCACAGAGACTGGTTATTTTAAGTAGTGCTATGAAAGAAGAGTGCCATGTTTCCTTTGCATCCTAAAAATATCAACTTTTTGTGATTGAAGCAAATCTTACCTGTCCCATGACAATATTCTGTGGAGGTAATTTTGGAAAATTTAGGACCCAGCTTCTTTGACAGACAGATTAACAGTAAAACTCTTGGTTTACTTTGCTTTATTTGAGGAGAGAGGGATGATTTTTATTTACATGCCCAGTAAATATTTTCTCTTTCTGAGAGATAGACTTGTTTTTTGTTTCCCAATTCAGGAATTGGTAGTTTTTTGAGAACGTAATACCTCAAACTAGCTCTAGTTCTAGTTTGAATTTTAAGCCAACAAGGGGAAAATGAACTATGATTGTATATTCATGACTCTTCAGCCTGGTATGGTAAAATAGGCTTCTGATCTTTTCTTCAAGCCATCTCCCTCCTTTTTAGCTTTCTTCTACATTTTGAAAGTACACTGCTGCTACTGTATTTAATAATTATAGTACAATAATTAACATTTTTAGCTTTATAAAAATCTTTCACATGTATTGTAATATTTAAAATTCACTGCAGTTCTGCAAGATGAATATTGTAACTAAGCCCCATTTTACAGCAGACAAAATTGAATGTTGGAAAGGTTATGTGCATTGTCCAAGATCATGGAGTCAAGAAACAGCAGGGTGAGAACTTAACCACAGTGTCTAACTTGACATATCACCTCTATATTAAACACAAACACTTCAACAATTATGTAATCCAGTTCCACTTTAACAGTGCTTCCCAAATTTGTTCTTTTATCCATTTGAAAAATACATTTCATCATTCCTAAATAACTTCCTCATTTATCTAATAGAAACTTTACTGCTACATAAATGACCATCCTGAGTTCCATATTTTAAACATATTGCCTCATTCAAGTAAATTATACAAACAAATGCTTCCATATTTTCTTCTTTTTTCCCATGACCTTTTTTTTTNAAAAATACATTTCATCATTCCTAAATAACTTCCTCATTTATCTAATAGAAACTTTACTGCTACATAAATGACCATCCTGAGTTCCATATTTTAAACATATTGCCTCATTCAAGTAAATTATACAAACAAATGCTTCCATATTTTCTTCTTTTTTCCCATGACCTTTTTTTTTATTCTCACAGTGGCTGGAACAATAGTCAGAAATTTGAAAACTTTCTTGTTTCCTGTCAGCATTTCTATAAAGGACTCAAAACAGCTTTTTAAGTGATATGTGTATGTGCGTGTGTGTGGTTTTACATGATTATATATATATATATATATAATGTTATATCTTTTTGAGTGATTTTGTATAAAATCACATTCTGTACCCTAAAATCAAAGACAAATACTCCACTTCCAAATGCCAACAGGAAAAAGAATTGAATGTATGTGTTAGGTCATTTCTGGGATTTTTAAGTCTTTACCAAATGTTACTACTTTTTATGAGAAATTCTCTTTCACCTGTTTTTGAAATATTTAGTTTGTTACTTTTTAGTTTATTATTTGGATCATACTTTGCCAACAAAAATCCGTCTAGTCAAAGATATGATTTTTCCAATTGTTATATATGGATGTGAGAGTTGGACCATAAAGAAAGCTAAGCACCAAAGAACTGATGCTTTTTAACTGTGGCGTTGGAGAAGACTCTTGAGAGAGATCCAAGGAGATCCAACCAATCAATCCTAAAGGAAATCAGCACTGAATATTCATTGGAAGGACTGATGCTGAAGCTCCAATACTTTGGCCACCTGATGCAAAGAACTGACTCACTGGAAAAGACCCTGATGCTGAGAAAGATTGAAGGCAGGAGGAGAAGGGGTCACCAGAGGATGAGATGGTTGAATGGCATCACTGAGACGATGGACATGAGTTTGAGCAAGCTCAGGGAATTGGTGATAGACAGGGAGGCCTGGCTTGTTGCAGTCCATAGGGTCACAAAGAGTCAGACACGACAGAGTGACTGAACTAAAACTACCATTTGGATTCTAGATAATCAAATAACATTGGAACAATTTTCTTGGTAATGAAAGGAGCACTTAATATAAATCCGTTGCCTTTTGTACTTCCTGACATGTTAGGCACTCAATAATGTTAATTATATTAATTCTTTTTGAGACTGTCAGCAATCCAAAATGGTGTTTGTTTAGAAAGTTATTACCAGTGCTTAGCTAACAAATGTATTTGATTTGAATTTCACTCTTGTCATTTCTCACAGTGAACATGCTAGTGAGTTTTTATGACAATACTTATGTATGAGGATCTTTTTTTTTAATCCAATGAAGATATGTCAAGGTATTTTTTTCAAAGAGATGTCTTGCTAAACCCAGCCTGCTTTGAAAGAATGTTGTCAGCTCTTCTCTGATGTAGAACTTTTTCTTTTTTTTTTTTTTAGGTACCACTGTAGCCCTCATTATTCTTGCTTTGGGATTCCTGCTGTCAGCCCAAGTTTCTCCACCCATCACTTTTAAGCCAATATCTCCTTCAGATCAGAACACTACTTGTACAAGATACAGGTGAGATTTTATAATGGTCCCCTTCCTTAATCTAATTTTGGTAACTTGTTTACTTATAACTTCCCTAAAATATGAGAGATGAGTAGGAGCTTCCTAGGTATCCAGACTTAACGGTGAAAACACATGCTTCAGGAAAAATGAGTTATTAGACACAATTTTGGTGATATTTCTCTGGAAATTGGAAGTATATATTGATACAGAATCTAAGCAGGAATACTGAGAAGTTATTTTATATCATATATGACTCAGTGACATCTACATTCTAAGTGAAATGAACTTTCATCACTAAGCTTTTCCATGATGTACATATCTGTTACACTTACTATCTGGATATTCTATCAGTTTCCATGATGTACATGTCTGATACAGTTTATTATCATTTGGATATTCTATCAGTTAATCTTTATCGTGTTCCACAAGTATCCCTTCATTCATTTAAGCAGAAAAGAATTTTTCTTCTCACTAGTAGGGTTCTTGAAGAGCAATAGAAAGTGGGAAAAGGTGCTGGAAGAGTGTTTTAATCATCAGCTTCAGGTTTAATAACTTGTTAAGCCATATACACCCTATGTTATAGATTAATAGATATAGAAGTGGATGAATGGATACATCAGGTGACAGATGGACTGAAGAATGCACAATTGAATTAATTAAAAATTGAATGACTGAACAGGTCAATTAATAAAATTATCAGTAGCGTTCCACATTCCTTCATGGTTGTGATTCCCTTTTAGGGCTTCTCAGGTGGCTCATAAGACTATGCCAGCCAATGCAGGAGACGTGGGTTCAATCCCTGAATCGGGAAGATCCCCTTTAGAAGGAAATAGCATCCATATCTAGTATTCTTGTCTGGGATATCCCATGGGTAGGGGAGCCTGGCGGGCTGTAGGCCATGGGGTCACAAAAGAGTCGGACATGACTTAGTGACTAAACAACAAACAAAGAGTTTCAAAGTTTTTTACTTCATTTTAGCGGCTGGAAAGGTTAGCAACCCCTTTAAAATGTATGAATTGAATAGCTTTAAAAATAAATAATGATATTCCTTTAGCCTCAACCAAACAGATGTTAAGTCTCAAATCAAAGGGTAAATCATTTATTAAGTCAGGTACTCCTATATGAAATTAAAACATTACACTGGTACACTAAATTCCACTTGGGATCACTTGGAGCTTCTCATTTAACAGAATTTATGGTGGCTTCTTATTACAACAGTGAGGAAGATATATGTAATTATATCTTTCTGGTTGCAAATTGTGATATCCACTTGCCTTTGGAAATGAATGTTGTATATGTTTGTCACTTTACTATTTTTTGACAGTCTTTATGTTCTAAGGAAGATGTTAAAAAGAAGTTAACCTTAACACAGACTATTTCTATAGAGAGAGATTTTTACTTTCTTTGGATATCTGACCTCAACTGCTAGAAAGATGGTAGACCATTGCTAGAATTCTGCATGTTCTACTTTTGATTCTCTTGAAAGATATTTTTTTAAGTACAGTGTTTTTAGCTCAGTTGCCTCTAACAAATTATTAAAAAACTACTATTGTTTGAGAAACAGAATACTTTTTAGATTTGATGTCTGATTTAGATGCAGCAATTTAGACTGAGAAGAAGATTGATACACTGTCAGGTCAACTATAGGCAGAAATTCAGCCAGAGAATATGAATAAAAAAATTTTATGAAGTTCTGATACAGAAAAGAAATAACTAAGTTTTTAATAATTTACATAATTAAATAGCATTCCTGATATCAACTTTTAAAATTTCAATAAAAATATTTATTGCTGTAGTATAGTTCATTGCATGGCAAATTTGTCATCATCAATCTATTAATCCTACTGATCCATCTAAATTATTATCATCTACCTATCAATATAGGTAGGTGACACTAACATATTTTTTTTCACCTACCAATTTAAGATAAAATTGTAGTGAAGTGAGAGAAGCGTACAACCTAATATTGTTCCTATCACAAACTGATACGTTTTTAAAAACAGAACTAAATTTTATATGTCTTCTAGGAGTCACTGAATATGCAAAGCAATTATTTCTCATGTAGTTTCTTTAAGAGAAACATAGGTTTTGTGAGCAGTTGATAGTATTTATAGTATGTATGTATAGTCTGAATGATTTTATAAAATATATCTGCAGTCCCCTTACTGATTTTGTTGTTGTTAAAAGTATCTATACACATTTCCCATTTCTTTATAATAAATATGAAAAATACAGTATACAACATACATGAAAGTTATTAAGAGAATATATCCTGGGTTCTCACCACAAAAATGATTTGTTTCTTTAATTTTATATATATGAGATGATGGATGTTCATTAAACATTATGGTATCATTTCATGATGTATATAAGTCAAATAATGTAAACCTTAAACTATGCAAATCTTTATGCCAATTGCCTCTCAATAAGACTGGAAAAAATTAAAAAGAAGTTAAAAATGAAACAGTCACGTTTGCATGACTTTAGGATCAGTAATTCTCATGCAGTAAATAAATATAGGTGGTATACTTTCCTCTTGAAATGATCTGTATAGGAAAACTGAGCAAAGAAAACAGATTTAAAGGGAGAGATGGTTTAATCTTAAGAACACTGTGTATTATTGATGAGAATAAATTTTTCTTCATTTTGGAAATTGATATACTTTTGCCTAGTATAGACCACTTTTGCCTAGACTGCTCGACTCAGCACTTCCACTTGAAGAAATCTATTGTGATGGGTATGTAATTCCCTCTGACTCTACTCTACTAGGCTAGAGAAGATTTACGGAAATGAATGGTTCAAGAACAATATTGAAAGTGAAGTGAAGTCGCTCAGTCGTGTCTGACTCTTTGCAACTCCCTGGACTGTAATCTATCAGACTCCTCTGTCCATGGGATTTTCCAGGCAATAGCACTGGAGTGGATTGCCATTTCCTTCTCCAGTGGATCTTCCCGACCCAGGGATCAAACGCAGGTCTCCCGCATTATAGACAGATGCTTTACCATCTGAGCCATCAGGGAAATTAAAAAAGTGTTTGTGTGTCATCACTAGGTAGGTTAGAACCACAAACATTGTAGATTGGGGTGCACTAATGACTTTGGACCCAAGACATTGACTACCTTAAATTATTTCTAATAAGAACTTATGCTTTTCAGAATTTTTAATTGATGATATTCTTTCCAAGTGCTGGTTAGATTTTCTGAACCAAATGTATTGAACAACATCTTTCAGATTTACTTTCTGCAGTTAAAATTGTGTACAGTCACATAGTGCCAACTAAGGCTTAGGAGAAATAACTCCAGTTGGGGGTATCATTTTAATCATTTATCTATATAAGAATACACATACATACACCAAATATGGCTTTTAGTTCCATGCTCTCAAATTACTAATAAACATATTTCCTTAGAAGAGCTATCCAAGTTTGAGAATTCAAACCTTTCCTGCATAACTTCCCTGAAATCTTTGACTTTTTATTATTTGTAAGTATGATCTCAGTAGGGGCTTCCCCAGTGGCTCAGAGATAAAGAATCTGGCTGCCAATGCAGGAGACCCAGTTTTGATCCCAGGATCGGGAAGATCCCCTGGAGGAGGGCATGGCAACCCACCAGTATTCTTGCCTGGGGAATCCCATGGACAGAGGAACCTGGCAGGCTACAGTCCATCCAGTCACAAAGAGTTAGACACAACTGAAGCAGCTGAGCACAGCACACAGCACGTGATCTCAGAATATTCAAATCACTATCAAAAAACCCTTGCAATAAACAGATATTTCTTAAAGTATACAGCTGTGACATTGCAGATACTCTCACCCTAGGGCTTTCATTCACATTGCCACTCATTCATGCATGTATGCATGCATGCATTTAAAAATATTTTGGAGCACATACTCATAGGACTATATAAGGATGAGTTAATATATAGAAAGCACCTAAAGCAGTTCTCAGCATATAATAAGCACCCAATAAATATAACCATTGTTATCATTAATAAAACCTATAATAAAATATGAGATTATGATGATGAGTAGAAGTCTTTCCCATCTTTTGAAGAAGAAGAGTTTTAAGCAGGGTAGTGACTTGACCAAATTTTCTATTCTCAACTTTATCTCTGGGGCACAGAGGGCACATGTTGATATGAGGAGACTAATTATTAAAATTGCCTGTGAGAGAGATTAGTATTGCCTGGACTGTGGTAGTGATGCTCAAGATAAACATGTAAACAGATTCTAGGTAAATCTAAGAGAAAAATCAACAGGAATCAAAATTAGGAAATTGATTAACTATCAGCAACTAGATAGAGTAGATCATAGAAGTCAGTTGGGGTAATTAAAGGAGAAATTTACAAGAAGGACTGTGCTTCTAATTTACGGCTCATTTTCCTATCAGTATTTTTCAACTGAGAATCTTACCTAGAACCATCTGTTGTTGTTGTTCAGTCAGTCAGTCATGACCAACTCTTTGCGACTCCATGGACTGCAGCGCACCAGGCTTCCTTGTCCTTCATCATCTCCCAGAGCATGCTCAAACTCATCCATTGAGTCAGTGATGCCATCTAACCATCTCATCCTCTGTCCTCCCCTTCTCCTCCTGCCTTCAATCTTTCCTAGCATTGGGGTCTTTTTTTAATGAGTCAGCTCTTATCAAGTGGCCAAAGTATTGGAGCTTCAGCTTCAGCGTCAGTCCTTCCAATGAATATTCAGGATCGATTTCATTTAGTATTGACTGGTTTGATCTTGCATCCAAGGGACTCATAAGAGTCTTCTCCAACACAAAAGCTCAAAAGCATAAATTATTCAGCACTCAACCTTCTTTATAGTCCAGCTCTCACATCTATACATGACTACTGGAAAAACCATAGCTTTGACTAGATGGACCTTTGTCAGCAAATTAGGGGCTTCCCTAGTGACTCAGACTGTAAAACGTCTGTCTGCAATGCAGGAGACCCGGGTTCGATCCCTGGGTTGGGAAGATCCCCTGGAGAAGGAAATGGCAGCCCACTCCAGAGTTCTTGCCTGGAAAATCCCATGGACAGAGGAGCCTGGTAGGCTACCGTCCATGGGGTCTCACAGAGTCGGACACGACTGAGTGACTTCACTTTCACTTTGTCAGCAAACTAATGTCTCTGTTTTTTAATATGCTGTCTAGGTTGTTCATAGCTTTTATTCCAAGGAGCAAGTGTCTTTTAATTTCATGGCTGCAGTCACCATCTGCAGTGATTTGGGAGCCCCCCAAAATAAAAGTCTCTCACTGTTTCCATTGTTTCCCCATCTATTTGCCATGAAGTGATGGGATTGGATTCCATGATCTTTGACTTTTGAATGTTGAGTTTTAAGACAGCTTTTTCACTCTCCTCTTTCACCTTCATCAAGAAGCTCTTGGCCATAAGGGTGGTGTCATCTGCATATCTGAGGTTATTCATATTTTTCCCGGCAGTCTAGATTCCAGTTTGTGTTTCATCCAACCCAGCATTTCACATGATGTACTCTGCATTTAAGTTAAATAAGCAGGGTGACAATATATTGCCTTGACGTACTCCTTTCCCAATTTTGAACCAGTCCATTGTTTCATATCTGGTTCTATCTGAGAAGGTACATTGCTCACCCCCACAGATCTGCCTCACCAGGACAGTGGAGAGTAAGTGCTTCAAGTATATCTTCCATTAAGAACCACTTCAGTTTCTTTTTGTTTGTTTTAACTGCTTAACTGCCAGCTTTCTTTCATTCCTTTTTTTCCTTCTTGAACATTATTAAACAAAGAGTACAAAAATAATGTGGCTCTTTTTCTGTAGAGTAACATTTTCGTGTTTCTCTCTCTAAATGAATTTTCCAGACATCCAAGTTGACATAGTGTTTTCTCATCTATAAACCTCCGTATGTTTGTGACACTAGTTTTCATGAACTATATTATGCCTAACTAAATATAATTAGTTTGGCATAATAATTACTAATTATAATTAATGTCTTCAAAGTTCATTTACAATAAAAATAATTTTGCATTCATTTCATTTTTTTTCTCCATTAGCCAACCTTGAGTGATTGAGCACTTGTCTTTAGCATTAACACTGAGACTGCTAGATTCAATCATAAAACTTTCATATGACTTTAGAAATGTACAGAAACTCTATTAGCCCCTATTTTTTTTATTTCAGTGTTTGGCATATTTGTGAGTGATAATGTGTTTGTTTCCAGTAATTTTTAGCAACTTGACAATGAATATAATGTTATACTGTGAATGAGACTTATTGTTTGTTGACTTTTATTTTCTAAAACCTACAGATTTCCTTTAAAATTTGCAAATTTTTTGGTCTGATGATACAGCTTAATAGGCCTTGAGGTTAATATTAAATAAAACTACAGTAGAAAATATGCTATATCTGTTGAATAATATCCACAGACTTATTTCAGATAAAGATAATTGTAATTAAATTGGTAGAAAAGAAAAATGAGATTTGAAACAAAAAGCTGATATAACCTTATCATATATCTGTATCTTCAAACAGTTGCGTATGTCTTATGCTAGCACTTAAATACACAATACGGAATTTGACATCTGGATAGAAGGATGATAGAATAGATTCTTGGAGGAAGTTAACCACTTATGGGACATAATCATTGAGTTCTTCATGCCCTTTTTACCTTGAAGCCTGTATTTTCAGTCCAGGACCTGCAAAGCTATCACAATGGCAATATCCCCTACTTAAATCGTATTTGTTTTCCACAATCATGAAGTGCTTCTTGGGAAGCCTTAAAGACAAAAAAACGAGGCTTTTTAATTTTAGGATTGCAAAAATTGGGAGAAGAGCATTCCAGGAAGAGGGAACATATGTGTACAGGCCCTAACAAGGAATATGGCTTCTTGAAGGAACTTACCCATGAGCAAGAGAACAGTACAAAGATAGACTGGATGCCAGGTCAGTGACAGACCATATTGGGACCCTCAAAAACCACGAGAATTTTAGACATCATTTCTAGAATACTGAGAAGCCTTTAAAGATTGATAAGAATGACTTAATCAGACTTGTGTTTCTAAAAGATCACTCTTGTTGCTTAGGAGAATTGATTAGGGAAGGAAAAAGGGTGATGAGTGGAGATCAGATGAAAGAAATTGAAAGCCTAGGCAAGAAATAATGCAGCCTTGACAGTGGTAGTGGAGACTCAAGAGATTTGGGGGCTGGGGGCCTCAAACAGTGTAACAGGCTGGATAATCAAGAACAACGACTCTGCACATGGTTAATATAGTAATCAGGGAACAAGAGTCTGGAGCTATAAAATTTCCCTGCAGTTCACTTCTTAGAACACAGTTTCAAGTATCCAAATCAGAAGAGCCTTTCCCTTGCTTTCCAGTTAAGCTCAGCATTCCTGTAAAAAGGACAGTATTTACTGTCACTTACACTTTTATTTGAAATGTCATTTTTCCTCCCCCTTGAACTCAAAAGACTTTTGAGAAAAGCTCTTGCATTTATCCATTTAGGTCTGAAGTAAAGGGGGAAGAAGTAAAGGGAAAGAAAGGGGAAAACGTGTGTCTCTGAAACTTACAAGGATTTTTATTCTTATTCTAGAACTCTGATCATTACAATGAATAAGTAAAATCAACCTGGAATTCTGTTCACATTTCAAGCCAGTCCACTCTAGAATATTATCGCAATTTTGTCCTATATTTCAAAAGGGAATACATTATGTAGTACTGTGACAGTAATAGACCGTAGTCATAACCTCTGGTATATTTCCTTATAATAAAGACCAAGAAAACTACAGATAAAATAAGTACTAAATAAGATTTATAAAAAACTTAACTGTTCTCTAAATAAATAAGCTCAAGATCACCTTCTTGTAAATCATGATACTGAACAAATGATGCAAACTGTTTAGGTATTAACATTTAAATATTAAATGTTATATTTAATATTTGTTGAATGGAGGTGTTTTTCCATCATGTTGTGAAAGCATGTTACATAGCTCCTAATGTTTTCCCTGTCTGAGGTTGCAAAATGCTTATTGCTCTGGATCAACCTTTTAATTTAATTTAATTTTTGTTAACCAAGTATAGCAACCTGATTAAAAGAATCTCATCAGTGAGTGTAACTTTGAAAACTATTATTGTAGATGGCTGGGTGGATAGGTGAGTGAATGGGTGAATAGATGGTTTCAAAAGAAGGTAGATGTTACTGACTAAAGGAAGATTTTTAGTATGATTTTTATTATAGAATTTAGATATATGTGCTAGAAATTTTGGCAACATTCTGTTGCTACTAGAGTGTTGATAATTTAGGAAATTTTCTTCCAAATGCATCGCCTTTACTTCTGCAGTGTGATCAGTAGTACCTCTTGCAGCTGTGCTTGCAGACACAGCAGCACAGACATGAAGATCTCTGGGCAAACAGCAAGTCTTTGTACAGGTAATGTGTCCATGAAGTTTTTAGATTGCTACATGGTTGTAGTATGAAGAGAAGTTTTTCCTAATATAAGTAACTCAATTACAAAATAAGATAGTATGACACATGCCTCTAGGACTATTAACATCTGTGTTATATGGTGAATAGGGCTACCCACTCTACTATTCTTGCCTGGAAAATTCCATGGTAGAAGCCAGGTGGGCTACAGTCCAGGGGGTTACAAAGAGTCGGACCCGGCGGGGTGGGAGGCGAGGGGTCGCAAAGAGCAGCTAACACTATATGGTGAATAAATTAGAAGTCTAGGAAAAAATGACATCATGTGTTCGAAACAATCTGGTTTTAGAAGAGAGAAGCAGAAATTTATTCTTGTATAATTCTATACAGTTTAGCAAATCAAAGAATACAGCACTTTAGGACAATATGTGTACGCATTTGTAATAGGTTTATTCATTTAAGAAACATTTTTGAGATCAGTAGGTCAGGGAATATTAAGATTAAAGGGAAAAAAAGAAACCTTTCTGCACATGGAGCTTACAGCTAGGAGGGAGAAAGATACCAATAAATAATTGCAAAGCAGTATGATAAAAGTTGATATATGTATCAGCATGCCTGGTTGTGACACCACCTCTCCCAGGGCTGTCACACAAGGCTTCACACATGAGAGCTCTTAACCATACTTTATTCTAGATCCCTTCTTAGGGTCATGCTTTTAACTGCATAAAATAAATTACATAGCAGTTGAAACAAAATCAATAATATTGAAATACGGGTGCCAAATTATTTTCCAAATAAGCTTATGATATAGTAATCCATGTCCTTCCTTTAATATATTAAATAATAGATCTAATGCAGAGCTAATGCCATTGTTTCAAAACCATGAAGAATGTAAATGGTATTTTGAAATTTCTCCAACTACTATTGTAGGATATAAAAATGTATGTGATTATTTATTGTTCTCAGTGGTTTACTGCCTAATTTCATAATTGAAGGAAATGCTAAATTTTAGTTAAAGGTTAATGAATTACAGATATAGTTTTCTTTTTCCTTTTTATAGTTTTGCATTTAAAAGCTCTATGTTAAGAACCCCTCATGTAGGAGTGAGCTTGATTTAATTTTTCAAGGATGAGTAGGAGTGAGTAGGAGTGTCTCAGACCAATAAAAGTGGAAAAGCCTCCAAGGGCATGAGAGCAACCTTTGCAAAGACATAAATATGAAATAGATTTGCTTTTCAGGAATTTTTATGAAGTTTGATACCACTGGGGAAAAGAGTACCAGTCACAAGATGAGGCAGAAGTAAAGGCAGGGCCTTACGTACTAGGTGAAGACAGGTGGTAGAGGGAAACCATTCAGCAGCACAAGATAGGGGAATAACATCATCAAATGCAAGTTTACGAAGAGTTTTCTGCACGGATTTTAAAGCACAGTAAATATGAAGGAGTCAATCTAATCACACTAGGACCACAGCTTTGTCTAACTCAATGAAACCAAGCCATGCCCGCGGGTCAACTCAAGATGGGAGGGTCATGGTGGAGAGGTCTGACAGAATGTGGTCCACTGGAGAAGGGAATGGCAAACCACTTCAGTATTCTTGCCTTGAGAACCCTATGAACAGTATGAAAAGGCAAAATAATAGGATACTGAATGAGGAACTCCCCAGGTCAGTAGGTGCCCAATATGCTACTGGAGATCAGTGGAGAAATAACTCCAGAAAGAATGAAGGGATGGAGATGAGATGGCTGGATGGCATCACTGACTCGATGGACGTTAGTCTGAGTGAACTCCAGGAGTTGGTGATGGACAGGGAGGCCTGGCATGCTGCAATTCATGGGGTTGCAAAGAGTTGGACACGACTGAGCGACCTAACTGAACTGAACTGAAATATGAATGAGTTCCATTCGAAAAACACATTCACAAGCCTGATTTGTACGTGTAAGTCCTACAAAGTTAGCCTAGGTACCAAACTAACACAATCAGCTATATAGCACTGTACTATAATACATTTATAGACTTCTCACACAAATGATACATAAAAACAAACATACAAAAAAGCATTTTTAATCTTACAGACAGTACCTTGAAAAGTACAGTAGTGCAGTTCAGTACAATAGCTGGCATACAGGAACTGACATCAAGTGAAGAGGCAAGAAGAGTTACTGACTGGAGGAGAGAAAGGATGTGGGAGATGGTAGAGATGAAGGATCATCAGCAACAGCAGGAGAGAAAGCTGCAGTTTCACTCACGCCTGATGTTGATGGGAATGGATGTTTGTGTCTTTGAAATTTCCCAACTTGAAGGTTTGTATATAGGGGACTTGCTGAATGTATTGGAAGGAGGAGACTCTGGCAGCCCCAGAGAGAGATAACAAGAGTCTGAAGTTACTGCATGATGGTTATCTTGAAGACAAAACTATCTGTGGAGATAGAATTAGAAGTACACTGGTTTAATATTAAAGAGAAAGGATTACAAAAAGGTGTTTGGACAGTTCAGCTTTATAGATCTCCAGTGTAGCTTAAGTGACCCCAGGTGATATACCAAGGGAGATAGATGGAGCATAATTCCAACAATAATAACTATTATTATTTAAAAATTATAATAGTTTCCATTAATTATTATCTATATAGACATCTTTGCACATTCTTTTTGAATATTATCCCATGTCATCATCAAACTTCCTTAAGAGAAAGATACTAGTTATCTAATTTTACAGATAAGAAAATAATGCTCAGAGAGTTTATATAACCAGCCTTGAGTGATGTAACTTGTAGACTGCAGAGCCCCTTTGTTCCCTACATACTCTCTCTGCTTAGTCAACTCATGGCCTCGTGGCATTTTTCTCCGTGTGCATCTGAATTGCATAGTTAACAGGGAATATGTTTGTGAAACCTATTACTCCTTGGCAGTTAGCATTGATCATTATGTGAATTCTATGGTAATTTCATCATAGAATAAAATCTTTGGAAATAATGTACATTATGACCAGTTTGCAGGTAGATAATAAAGTACCCTTCACAAAGGTTAAAAATGCACTGCTCATTTTTACCATTACCAATAAATCTTAAAGACATTGCCAGTAGCCCAGATGGGAGTTAGAATTTAATTTTTTAAGTTTCTTTTTCTTTCTTTTGTTTGATTTTGAGTTTTATATGGTAAGGTTATGCTGATGAGTCTTATTAAATCAGGAATAAAAATTATTTCATGACAGAACCTATTACATTTTTAGTTCATTTTGAAAGCAAAGGAAACTTTTATCTAAATCGATTAGTATTTATATAAATGTTAAACTTTGTGGAATCTAAATATTTAGTTTTTTCTGATTTTTTGTTTTTATCATTGTGAGATTGATTTGTGACTGTGTTGGTTAGGTATCTTCACAGAAACTTACCAAATTTAAAGTAGTAGTTTATCCCTCAAAACAGCAGATCCTTTAAGTCTTGGCCTGTGTAATCAAATTCAGCAAGAATGTGTATTATTCTTATTCATATATATATATATAATTATGTATTGTATTTTTATAAAAACCACAATTAAATGAACATATAAATTCTTGGCAGTTAGCATGTACTATTTACACAGATACAATCCTTTACCTTTATTTTCATCTTTCATGTCACATAAATGTGTGTGCATGTGTGATGGCTTGCTATAAATTATAAAAATAAATAAGATATCTAAACAGGCTAAATTAATATTGCTGCTTTTTGTCTTGCAAATGTGTGTACCCAAGTGGTCTTCCATTCTTAGGCAAACGGAAAGTGCTGCAATTTCATTTCAGCTACAGAAGAATTTCAAGAGGGGTTAAGAGTGTTGTACTTTAAAAAATATCTATTCTACTAATATCTATGCTGCTAAGTCACTTCAGTCGTGTCCAACTCTGTGCAACCCCACAGACAGCAGCCCACCAGGCTCCACCGTCTCTGGGATTCTCCAGGCAAGAACACTGGAGTGGGTTGCCATTTCCTTCTCCAATGCATGAAAGTGAAAAGTGAAAGTGAATTCGCTCAGTCGTGTCTGACTCTTGGCGATCCCATGGACTGCAGCCTACCAGGCTCCTCTATCCGTGGGATTTTCCAGGCAAGAGTACTGGAGTGGGGTGCCATTGCCTTCTCCAACTAATATCTATAGGCCACCTTATTTTACTTAATACCTAGATTGTTGAAAAACATATCCTTGCAGTAGAAGAACTCAGAATTGTAAAGAGCCATTTATATAACTCCTTATAGAAAGTAGTAAGTAATAACTCCTTATTATAGAAGGCTTCCCAAAGCTGGACAGTAAGGAACTGGTTGGAATTAGATGGGATAAGGGGAAGAAGACAGCATCCAGGACAGAGAGAATAATATCTGTCCAGAAACAAGAGGAAGCTTACTATTGTCTACAAACTACAAGTATAGTTATCTTCTAGTTTCAAATACTCAGTTTCACAGAATTCATATTTTCCACTTCGATGAACTATGGGCCTCATACAATTAGTTTTTTGGAGATGCTCTGAGGAATGATAGCATTAATTTCTGGTGTGAGGGTTTTAGCAGTAAGAGAAATGGCTTAACCCATGGAAGAGGGGTGTTTCCTGAGGGTTCTTAAAAGTGCTTATTTAGGCTTAGCAGACCTGCATCAGTTCTCCGACTCAGACGGTATACAACTCTCTTCTGTCCCTTTCCCTTTCTTTTCCAAGCAGAGGGACTCACTTGCCAGTCAAGATCAGCATCACCAGCGAGTGTCAGTTCCCAGGGCCTGGCCCAATCACCCTCCCATCCCCTGCTGTTGTTAGACAGGTCGGCATGTGGAGAGCTTTACCAGGAGTCACCTGAGTTTGTGGAAAAGAACAGCCCATGGTAATCTCTGTTGTGGAGGCTGAGGAGCATGGAGACTCCCCAGCCCCCACCAGCCTTGACAGTGCCTGCTCCAGGTGTCTGTCAGAGACTAATTCAGAATTCAAAGAACTGGGGCTTTCCAGCCATCTGTGGCGGAGGACATTCCCTAGGGAAGGCTCTGTGGTGGTAGTTCTGTCAGATAGCTCTCATGCTTTCAGCTATTGAATTTCAGAGAAATTTTCAGAAATGGGGTGCTGCCAATAATTCCTCTCAGAATGTAAATTATAAGAAGTCATATGTAGAGGTAAAAAGGATTTTGGACTCTCTCATTTAAAAAAAAATATGTGGTGATGTTAAGAATATTATTATCAGATTTGTATGTTACAGAGATCACCCTGAGCAGTAAGGTGGAGATGTACAAGAGCAAACTTTGGGGTCTAAATTGAGACCTGAAATGAAGGGAAAGGCTCTTGTCGGGTATTGGTAACTGAAATGACTTGTGATGTTATTTACAAGTTAATGTTGCTTAACTCCCCAGCTTTTGTGGCTTGCCTTCCCAAATGGAAATTTGTAACTTGAAAGGAGAAATTATATGTTATGTTTTTTTTTTTTTTTCAGTTTTTTTTGCTTTGCTCTGTTTTTTCTCTTTTATTTCCTCTCTGCTTTCTTCCCTATATATCTAGTAACCATCATGTCTTATACAATGTGTTTGTTTAGTGATTTAACAAAATGCTGAAACTGATGTGTGCGTGACTGTAATGTTGATTTACATTTTTCCTGTGTAACTGCAGTAATTACATAAACTGATCTGAAATTCAGTAAGAAATTTCTCTGTCAATGTTATGCCTAACTCAGCTAATTCAAGGTTTTCAAAAAAGTCCCTTGTAGTACTCTGTAAACCACTCTTCAGGCCTGGTGAGTTCAGTCACTTCAGTTCAGTTCAGTCACGTCTGACTCTTTGTGATCCTATGGACTGCAGCACTCCAGGCCTCCCTGTCCATTGGTAACTCCTGGAGTTTACTCAAACTCATTTCCATTGAGTCAGTGATGCCNACCAGGCTCCTCTATCCGTGGGATTTTCCAGGCAAGAGTACTGGAGTGGGGTGCCATTGCCTTCTCCAACTAATATCTATAGGCCACCTTATTTTACTTAATACCTAGATTGTTGAAAAACATATCCTTGCAGTAGAAGAACTCAGAATTGTAAAGAGCCATTTATATAACTCCTTATAGAAAGTAGTAAGTAATAACTCCTTATTATAGAAGGCTTCCCAAAGCTGGACAGTAAGGAACTGGTTGGAATTAGATGGGATAAGGGGAAGAAGACAGCATCCAGGACAGAGAGAATAATATCTGTCCAGAAACAAGAGGAAGCTTACTATTGTCTACAAACTACAAGTATAGTTATCTTCTAGTTTCAAATACTCAGTTTCACAGAATTCATATTTTCCACTTCGATGAACTATGGGCCTCATACAATTAGTTTTTTGGAGATGCTCTGAGGAATGATAGCATTAATTTCTGGTGTGAGGGTTTTAGCAGTAAGAGAAATGGCTTAACCCATGGAAGAGGGGTGTTTCCTGAGGGTTCTTAAAAGTGCTTATTTAGGCTTAGCAGACCTGCATCAGTTCTCCGACTCAGACGGTATACAACTCTCTTCTGTCCCTTTCCCTTTCTTTTCCAAGCAGAGGGACTCACTTGCCAGTCAAGATCAGCATCACCAGCGAGTGTCAGTTCCCAGGGCCTGGCCCAATCACCCTCCCATCCCCTGCTGTTGTTAGACAGGTCGGCATGTGGAGAGCTTTACCAGGAGTCACCTGAGTTTGTGGAAAAGAACAGCCCATGGTAATCTCTGTTGTGGAGGCTGAGGAGCATGGAGACTCCCCAGCCCCCACCAGCCTTGACAGTGCCTGCTCCAGGTGTCTGTCAGAGACTAATTCAGAATTCAAAGAACTGGGGCTTTCCAGCCATCTGTGGCGGAGGACATTCCCTAGGGAAGGCTCTGTGGTGGTAGTTCTGTCAGATAGCTCTCATGCTTTCAGCTATTGAATTTCAGAGAAATTTTCAGAAATGGGGTGCTGCCAATAATTCCTCTCAGAATGTAAATTATAAGAAGTCATATGTAGAGGTAAAAAGGATTTTGGACTCTCTCATTTAAAAAAAAATATGTGGTGATGTTAAGAATATTATTATCAGATTTGTATGTTACAGAGATCACCCTGAGCAGTAAGGTGGAGATGTACAAGAGCAAACTTTGGGGTCTAAATTGAGACCTGAAATGAAGGGAAAGGCTCTTGTCGGGTATTGGTAACTGAAATGACTTGTGATGTTATTTACAAGTTAATGTTGCTTAACTCCCCAGCTTTTGTGGCTTGCCTTCCCAAATGGAAATTTGTAACTTGAAAGGAGAAATTATATGTTATGTTTTTTTTTTTTTTTCAGTTTTTTTTGCTTTGCTCTGTTTTTTCTCTTTTATTTCCTCTCTGCTTTCTTCCCTATATATCTAGTAACCATCATGTCTTATACAATGTGTTTGTTTAGTGATTTAACAAAATGCTGAAACTGATGTGTGCGTGACTGTAATGTTGATTTACATTTTTCCTGTGTAACTGCAGTAATTACATAAACTGATCTGAAATTCAGTAAGAAATTTCTCTGTCAATGTTATGCCTAACTCAGCTAATTCAAGGTTTTCAAAAAAGTCCCTTGTAGTACTCTGTAAACCACTCTTCAGGCCTGGTGAGTTCAGTCACTTCAGTTCAGTTCAGTCACGTCTGACTCTTTGTGATCCTATGGACTGCAGCACTCCAGGCCTCCCTGTCCATTGGTAACTCCTGGAGTTTACTCAAACTCATTTCCATTGAGTCAGTGATGCCATCGAGCCATCTCATTCTCTGTCGTTGCCTTTTCCTCCTGCCTTCAATCTTTCCCAGCATCTGGGTCTTTTCCAAGGAGTCAGTTCTTCCCATCAGGTGGCCAAAGTATTGGAGTTTCAGCTTCAGCATCAGCCATTCCAATGAATACTCAGGACTGATTTCCTTTAGAATGGACCAGTTGGATCTTCTTGCAGTCCAAAAGACACTCAAGAGTCTTCTCCAACACCACAGTTCAAAAGCATCTCTTCTTCAGCACTCAGATTTCTTTATAGTCCAACTCTCACATCTTTACATGACTACTAGAAAAACCATAGCTGTGACTAGACGGCCTTTTGTTGGCAAAATAATATCTTTGCTTTTTAATATGCTGTCTAGGTTGGTCATAACTTTTCTTCCAAGGAGTAACCATCTTTTAATTTCAAGGCTGTAATAACCATCTGCAGTGATTTTGGAGCCCCCAAAATAAAGTCTATCACTGTTTCCACTGTCTCCCCATCTGTTTGCCATGAAGTGATGGGACCAAATGCCATGATCTTAGCTTTTTAAATGTTGAGCTTTAAGCCAGCTTTTTCACTCTCCTCTTTCACTTTAATCAAGAGGCTTTTTAGTTCCTCTTCAGTTTCTGCCATAAGGGTGGTGTCATCTGCATATCTGAGGTTATTGATATTTCTCCCGACAATCTTGATTCCAGCTTGTGCTTCCTCCAGCCCAGCGTTTCTCATGATGTACTCTGCATATAAGTTAAATAAGCAGGGTGACAATATACAGTCTTGCCGTACTCCTTTCCCTATTTGGAACCAGTCTGTTGTTCCATGTCCAGTTCTAACTGTTGTTTCCTGACCTCCATACAGATTTCTCAAGAGGCAGGTAAGGTGATCTGGTATTCTCATTTCTTTAAGAATTTTCCACAGTTTGTTGTGATCCACACAGTCAAAGGCTTTGGCATTGTCAATAAAGCAGAAATAGATGTTTTTTTCTGAAACTCTCTTGTTTTTTCGATGACCCAATGGGTGTTGGCAATTTGATCTNGCAGGTAAGGTGATCTGGTATTCTCATTTCTTTAAGAATTTTCCACAGTTTGTTGTGATCCACACAGTCAAAGGCTTTGGCATTGTCAATAAAGCAGAAATAGATGTTTTTTTCTGAAACTCTCTTGTTTTTTCGATGACCCAATGGGTGTTGGCAATTTGATCTCTGGTTACTCTGTCTCTTCTAAATCCAGCTTGAACGTCTGGAAGTTCATGGTTCACGTACTGTTGAAGCCTGGCTTAGAAAATACTGAACATTACTAGCATGTGAGATGAGTGCAATTGTGAGGTAGTTTGAGCATTCTTTGGCATTGCCTTTTTTGGGATTAGAATGAAAACTGACCTTTTCCAGTCCTGTGGCTACTGCTGAGTTTTCCAAATTTGGTGGCATGTTGAGTGCAGCACTTTCACAGCATTATCTTTTAGGATTTGCAATAGCTCACCTGGAATTCCATCACCTCCACTAGCTTTGTTCATAGTGATGCTTCCTAAGGCACGCTTGACTTCGCATTCCAGGATGTCTGGCTCTAGGTTGGTGATCACACCATCATGATTATCTGAGTCAGGAAGATCTTTTTTGTCTAGTTCTTCTGTGTATTCTTGCCACCTTTTCTTAATATCTTCTGCTTCTGTTAGGTCACACAATTTCTGTCCTTTATTTTGTCCATCTTTGCATGAAATGTTCGCTTGGAATCTCTGATTTTCTTGAATAGATCTGTAGACTCTCCTATTCTATTGTTTTCCTCTATTTATTTGCATTGATCTCTGAGGAAGGCTTTCGTATCTCTCCTTGCTATTCATTGGAACTCTGCATTCAAATGGGTAACAAAGATATTCAAATATAACACAGATATTCAAATGGATAACACAGATAATGCTTCATTTCCATTTGATTAGATACTTCCACTGAGATTTTAGCACTTGTTTGTTTAGTCAGGATAAAATCAATTTGAACTGAGTTATTAAGGAAAATGGAAAGATAAGAATCTAACCATTTTAAATGAAAGATAGATATATATATATATCTTTGATATATATAAATTATATATATATCAACTATCATATCTGAATGAATTATATATATGAATAACAAAACGGGAGAAAAATGCCCTTCTGAGAGAATATTTTTTTAAGTAATTAGAACTTTGAAATCTAACCAGGAAAGAGAAAAGTGTCATGACCATATAATTCTGGAAGTAATTTAGGATCTGCAAGATCTTTGAAGACTAAAGTAGTAGAAGATAGAGGCAAGAAATTGAACATACACTGGAAAAAAGGTAAGAAATTTACCTGTATGTGAGACTCAAATAAACGAATCTTTGAGGCTTCATGAGAGACACATATGGTAATTATTCTGTCAGAAAGAAATTGGAGCAACAAAAATTTTAGCACTAAAAAAAGAAGCTTAATTGCTCTATTACCCTATAAGGAAGAATCACAAAAGAATAATTAGCCATCTCCATCAGAGAAGTGCTGAGGTAAAATATATGTGCTCATGAACACCTCAAAAAATGGGATCAAAAAACAAAATAACCAGGATAAGCTGGAGCCCTCAAACTCATCGAACCCTGGTCTTACAGATAAGAGGCCAGCCATGGAGGCTCAGTCATTCTGGGGTGAATGTTATTAACTGGGTGAAGCACTAACTCTTTGAGACTTTTAGGTCACCTCTCATGTTATTTTCAAGTTACTTTCAAGTTATTTAAATAGCTTGAGGGAGCCAGCAGGCTTGGTAAATATCCCATTCACCACTGGACATTGACTGCATCCCCAAGGAGATCCAGAATTACAAATTTGCAATCATAGGTACACAGAGATACTGCTAGGGATTTTTTGTTCCACACTTTTTATTGTTCCATCTGGTCTCTATTACTAACATTTACCAAGTGTTATGCCAGCTATTAAGGGGGAAAAAAAGCACAAGATATAGGCCCTTGTCAGGAATTGGCAGTATCTTGAAATGACTTTTATTTTATTTACATTTTGAATCCATTTTACAGTTTCATATCTTCAGAGAGACTTGGGTAGAAACTGATATTTCATAATATGTATGGAACTTAGCAAAAATATGTTTTAAGCATTTGAATAAATTTCTATCAGTTAAGAATTGTGTTTGGCTGTGGATAACAGAAGAACCCAAAATAACTGTCTTAAACAAGAAGGGAGTTTTTCTCTTGCTCAAGTAAGATAAATTCAAAAGTAAGGAGTTTGTCTTCCGGGATCCAGGCACCTCTTTTTGCTGTACCCCTGTGAGTATTCTTCACAAGTTTGTGAGCAAGGTCCACTGCAGTCATGTCTGTGACACAGGCCAGGAGAAGGAAATGTAGACGCAGCAATGCTTCCTGGCTGAATCAGCTTGCTTTGAATCGAAGTCTTCCCGGAATCTCATACAGTACTTCTCACAGATCAGAATCAGTCCCATGAAACTATCATAGCTAGTTTCAGTAAAGACTGGGGAATTCCATTTAGTGGTTTGGGAGGAAGGGGTAGGAGGCACAGTGTTCCAGTTAAAAATCAGAATTCTCTTACAAAGGAGAAAGCTAGCAAGGAATTCTAGGGGTAGAATTCTAGGGGTAGAATTCTAGGGGTAGAATACCAGCAATCTTTGACACAACAGTGCTAGAGTTAACTTTATGGGACATGTGTAAGTGGTGTTGCTTGACAGCAGGGAGGATGATTTAATTGATTACATAGGGCTCTACCTACTTACTTTTTTTAAGTTAGTTCTCTATATACTGACTAGAAGTGTAAGGTCAGCTTTGCAGGTAGCAAGAAATATGGCCATCTTAGATAATGTACCTCCAGCTTTGCAAGGGAGAATCAGTACAGTTTCTTCATTTATTATTCTTTTGGCCTTGTGAACCAGTAAAATAGCTCCTCTTTGTTATGTTTATTCAAAATAAGTGATTTGAATAAATGAGTGGTTTGCTCATTTATTAAAAGGAATATCCTGGCAGCTACCATTTATAATATAGTCACTGTGCCAACTGCTGTGCCAAGAGGCTTACATGGATTCTCTTTTATCCTTCAGCAAAACTGGGATAGATGCTGTTGGCAGCTTCAAAAGTACATGATGTGAGAGTCATGAGTCAAGATTTATTTGGGGCAAAATGAGGACTATAGGGCAGGAGACAGCATTTCAGATAGCTCTGAGCAACTGCTCCAGAGAAGTAGGTATACATGTGATTTGATGAAGGTGAAGCACATGTACATCACGCACACATATTTTTGCAGGAGGTTTCTGCTAGTCACGGCGAGCAGTCGTCACCATGAAGGATTTTGGTGCCTTTCTAAATATGAGAGGGTACAAGAATTGGGCTCATAAAGTTGACCCCTGAAAATGTCTATCTGAAGACCTATTCTGCCAGGTTTTCCTCTGAGCACAGAGTGCCCTATTTCTGCTTTCAACCCTGAGCTCCTTTCAGGGGACTGTTGAAAGTCAGCAGCTGTAGCAGCACATGACTTCATCCTTGTAGAGGTAGATGACAGGTGCCAGTGGCATGAGAAGTACCAATTTATAGTTGACATTATTATTTCCCCCATTATACCAGTGACACTGAGGTTTAAATAAGTTAAGTGAAGACGTTTTGGGCTTAGCAGACAGTAAGACTAGCTTTAACTAAGAACCCAGCTCTTAGTCACTGCCCTCTTCATTCTGAAGTTCACTAGTTAAACAGCGGGATGGTCCTACTATGCAGACAAGTGTTACACACTCTTTGGAAAGTGGACAATAATTCCTGATGATCAAAAGCCAGTAAATCTAAAAATACCTATGTTGGTGTATTTTCACTCATATAGTGTAATTTATATACTTAGTGTGAGAAACCAGTTTTGTGAGTGGTAGTCTATTTGGGACTTAAAGAAGATTTATTTTTATCTTGTTCATCTATTTTCATTTACATGTATTTGCTCAACTCAGAGAATTCTTTTTCTGCTTTTTTGAAGGATCATCATAGAATATCTTTGATGTAAAAGCAAGTGCTTAAGATAAAGTAAAATCATTCTAAAGTGTTTTAAATGATTCACCTGATTTCCTTACAGCAGAGTGGTCTTAACCACATAGTTTTTAGTGTGAGTATCTGATGCAAGTTTAATTCTAGTTTATACTTTGTTTTGTTGATTTGGGGTATGTGTTGTTTTTTAGACCTCTGTTACACAGATAAATGAATGAAAAAAAAAATGAAGAGATGAGATGCATGCAAAAAGAAATGCCAAATTAGGCAAATTGGACTATACCTATACACTTAGATGAGAGGGGAAAAAAGGACCATGAGAGCTATTCTCTTTTTATTTTCCTTCTTTAGTTATAGAAATGTATGATATGTGGAAATCTGGATATTTTCCTTAGAGAAGAAGAATCACTGTGTGTTGATATTAGTATTTCGACTCACATCACTTTACTGGTTTCTGTTGGTTTCATCCACTTTGAATTCTTTGCATTTTGCAAAATGCTATCAGTGAGGCATGGTCTAGTTTGAAGAGCACATGATCACAGACGAGTTGCAGGCGTCAAAGGACATAATGATGCCCAGGGAGATGACTTCTAGGCCACCTCATTTCATCTTCATCAAGCAGTGCAGTTTCCAAATCAAGCATTATTCAGGGGCTCCAGGGCTGATTGTTTCTCTCACTCTTCAAATAAAACTCACTTTGTCCCTCACTTTCAAACGTACCTATTTCCTATGAAAATCAAGAAGTCTTCCAAACTACCATGGAAGAGCTAGTGATAGTTCAGTTGCTCAGCCATATCCCACTCTGAGACCCCATGGAATGCAGCACGCTAGGTGTTCCCTGTCCATCACCAACTCCCGGAGCTTATCAAACTCTTGTCCATCGAGTCGGTGATGGCATCCAACCATCTCATCCTCTGTCATCCCTTTCTCCCACCTTCAATCTTTCTCAGCATCAGGGTCTTTTCCAAGGAGTCAGTTCTTCGTATCAGGGGGCCAAAGCATAATCAAAGCCATATAAGCCAAAATGTATTTGGCCTTTTAGTTTTATTTTTTCTGTGTGAGGCACTTCAAGTGTGATAAGCTTAGTACCAGGTGTTGTAGCATTTGATGAAAAATGTAACACAGACTTGGTCACCAGGTTTTTTTCTTGCTGCATAAGGAAACACTTGGGTAATATGTAAAATAGAACTGTCAATTATCAAAGCAAATGAACAGACAAAACTGAGTCCCCCAAACAGAAGAATTTTTAAGAAGTGTTTGCATAGATGGATTAAAAAAAATATGATCATTTTAAAACAACGTATTTTTTTGTGTTAACCTAAGGAAAATATGCAGCTTCCCTGGTGGTTCAGTGGTAAAGAATCTGCCTGCAATCCAGGAGATGTGGTTTTGATCCCTGGGTTGAGAACATCCCCTGGAGAAGGAAATGACAACCAAGTCCAGTTTTCTTGCCTGGGAAATCCCATGGACAGAGGAGCCTGAGGTCACAAGAGCTGGGGTCACAGGAGTTGGACACGACTTAAAGACTAAACCACCACCACCACCAAAGAAAATATATGAAAATCAGTAAAACTGTTCATTCACAAAGAATTCAGGTACTATATACTCAAGTTTCAAATTTTATACTGCAAACAGTAAAAGTTAATTAGCTCAGAATTGATTCCCATTTCCAAATTTTTAATCTAGAAATTATTTATAACCACTTTTCAGTTTAGTTCAGTCGCTCAGTCGTGTCCGACTCTTTGCGACCCCATGAATCACAGCATGCCAGGCCTCCCTGTTCATCACTATCTCCCAGAGTTCACTAAGATTCATGTTCATTGAGTCAGTGATGCCATCCAGCCATCTCATCCTCTGTCGTCCCCTTCTCTTCCTGCCCCCAATCCCTCCCAGCATCAAAGTCTTTTCCAATGAGTCAATTCTCCGCATGAGGTGGCCAAAGTACTGGAGTTTCAGCTTTAGCATCATTCCTTCCAAAGAAATCCCAGGGCTGATCTTCAGAATGTTGGCAATTTGATCTCTGGTTCTTCTGCCTTTTCTAAAACCAACTTGAACATCAGGAAGTTCACGGATCACGTATTGGTGAAGCCTGGCTTGGAGAATTTTGAGCATTACTTTACTAGTATGTGAAATGAGTGCAATCATGCCGTAGTTTGAGCATTCTTTGACATTGCCTTTCTTTGGGATTGGAATGAAAACTGACCTTTTCCAGTCTTGTGACCCCTGCTGAGTTTTCCTCCTTTGCTGGCATATTGAGTGCAGCACTTTCACAGCATCCTCTTTCAGGATTTGAAATAACTGAACTGGAATGCCATCANGAGTGCAATTGTGCGGTAGTTTGAACATTCTTTGGCATTGCCTTTCTTTGGAACTGGAATGAAAACTGATAGACACTCTGTGGCCACTGCTGAGTTTTCCAACTTTGCTGGCATATTGAGTGCAGCACTTTCATAGCATCATCGTTCAGGATTTGCAATAGCTCACCTGGAATTCCATCACCTCCACTTGCTTTGTTTGTGGTGATGCTTTCTAAGGCCCACTTGACTTCACATTCCAGGATGCCTGGCTCTAGGTGAGTGATCATACCATCATGATTATCCAGGTCGTGAAGATCTTTTTTGTACAGTTCTTTTGTGTATTCTTGCCACCTCTTCTTAATATCTTCTGCTTCTGTTAGGTCCATACCATCTGTCCTTTACTGAGCCCATCTTTGCATGAAATCTTCCCTGGTATGTCTAATTTTCTTGAAGAGATCTCTAGTCTTTCCCATTCTATTATTTTCCTCTATTTATTTGCACTGATCACTAAGGAAGGCTTTCATATCTCTTCTTGCTATTCTTGGGAACTCTGCTTTCAAATGGGTATATCGTTCCTTTTCTCCTTTGCTTTTCACTTCTCCTATTTTCACAGCTATTTGTAAGCCCTTCTCAGACAGCCATTTTGCTTTTTTGCATTTCTTTTTCTTGGTGATGGTCTTGCTCCCTGTCTCCTGTACAATGTCATGAACCTCATCAGATATAGTCCCTTAAGTCTATTTCTCACTTCCACTATATAATCATAAGGGATTTAATTTAGGTCATACCTGAATGGTCTAATGGTTTTCCCCACTTTCTTCAATTTAAGTCTGAATTTGGCAATAAGGAGTTCATGATCTGAACCACAGTCAGCTCCCGGTCTTAAAAACAAATGAATTGTTTTCTCCAGAGCCAAATTCATACTGACTTCACAGAGTAGAAACTTAAAATGTTCTAAATTAACCCGAATGAATCATTAAAAGATTGTCTCAGGCAAGAGAAGAAGGCACATTTGGTTAAGAGCCTGATTGCCATGTGAAATATGTAAACAATTGGTTAAATGAATATAGGACATCATTTCTCTTGCTTAGACACTAAGCTGCCTTTTATTCTGGTTTTTTTTTTTACTTTAATTGAAAGTATTTAAAATTTTTAGAACCAGTTTTTTTTTTCTAAATATGTGCATACTTATTTTTCTCCCACCCCCACAAAAAAAAGGTCAGATTAACAAGTTAAACCCTTCCTTGAAACTAACAAGAAAAGAACTTTTTGGTTCTAATTGTAGTTATTGTCTGGATTGTATATTTTCCAATCTCCTAGTAGAGTTTCTAATACACTGTGCTAGTTTCCCCAGCAGTTTCATCCTGTAGTATAACACTGTCTATTGTATAATATCCCCAACTGAAAGTGTCCACAGTCAAAAACATTAGCATGCATTCTTAACACAATTATCTACTACTATTTCTCTTTAAATATCTTTTATGATGTCCTTTTACTATGAAATTTTGCAGGCTATTATGTAAAAGAGAACTCTCTTTATGTATGGCTCTCTTCTTGGGGCTTCAAGGCAGTTGGCCCTTATAGCTTATATTTCTGCAAGTGAGTTATCAAAATTGCTAACCAGTTCCATTTGGGTTGTGGATTAAATGTTTGCAAATGGCAGCTTTAGCCTCTGGCAATTTAAAAGCAGGGCTTAGCTTGAAGTACCATTTTACAATTGGTTTTACTTTCTTTTAATTGCTTTACCAAAATATCTCAGATATTCACTCCTAATTACCCACCCTCCAAAAATTTTTCATTAATGAGAAGAAACAGATTAATAAACTTACAGTGTGCCTTGATTTAGAGAGCTATCATCATTTGATTCTTTCTATAAACATGCATTGGGTATCTAGGCCACAGCAGAGTTGGTAAGCATTGCTTTTTCCCTTGGGTCCTTGCAAACCAGTCAATAAAGAACACTGTGCGTTCTATAGTAGAGGTGTGCACAGAGGAAAAATGAAGGTCATCACCATCATCTGTACTACATATTGACTTGGAGGAGATTTAAAACATTTTGTATTAAAAGAGAGGAATCTCCATTTTATATAATTTAGCAATTCCTTTAAAAAAACAGTTTCTTAAAGTAAGGCACACTTACAATCTCTGCCCTTGAAATAAATATGTAAGAGAAAATATTTGTGAGATATTATAGCATCCTAATATGTTTTACACTGTTAAAGTTTGTGTGAATTTAGAATGAGAGTATATATATTTCTGTCTTTTCCTTTCATGTAGTCATGCAACCAGGTGGGTTCTTAGAGATCATGTGCTCTTGGGATAGAAAACTTGAAGTCCAGAATTTAGGACTCACTCCAGGTCATAGTGTGAAAGGGGACAAATAGGGTCTAAGATGTAAATCTGTTTATTAAAAAAAAAAAAGTATTTATGCTTGGAATATTTTTATGAGCACTGATTTTGTAACAATATATTTAAATTCTAAGCTTTTATATTTAGTAAATTTCATGTAAATTTATCAGGTCATATTCAAGAAAGCATTAAAGAGCAAATCATGAATAAAAAATAGCCACTTCTAGAAATTGTCCCTTTTTTTCAATCCTATTTGTTAAACTCACAGTTATGATATATGCTTTCTGTAAAAGGTCAATTAGCAGATTCCCCAGGATATTTAAAGTTTTGTGTTATCTTCCAAATGTCAAGTCCAACTTAGAAATATTATATTTGGGAGACTTTTGCCATAAGATAGTCCATATGATGAAAAATATATATTCCAGGTCAAGGATAAGGGAATGGTAGAAAATCATACTCTGCGTCTAGAAATCTGAGAGACTCTACAGTCTAGATCAGTCAGCCACCTCAGTTCCCAAACAGTGGCCCACTCCCTGAGATGGTGATGAAATTGAACACTGATTGATGAAATTGATTGACCTCTATGTACTGATGTGAAGTAGTACAGAAAGATAGTTTTCATGCTTTTTTAATATAGGAAAGCCTCATATAAACTATGGGGTAAGTTCTAGGGGAGGACTGAATGTATAAAGAGAAGAAAATAACCAATGGGATAAAGCATTGGTCCCAGTAAAGGCCAAGGGGAGTAAGATTAAAAGTTCTAGTAGAATTCTGACCTTCGAACACTTCTTTTTCAGAGCCTGGAGGAAAAGAGGTGAGGATAGCTGTGGCTATAGATATCTTTGTTCAGTCTGAATTTAAAGTTGAAAAGTTCATTCCTAACCCCTTAAGTTTTAACTGGGAAGCAAGAAAGACATAAATCTAAAAGATTGTAAGAGGGAATAAGGATTAGGATTAGAAGAAAGTTGTGGGCATTTAGGATATCAGTTGTGGGATTGAGAGCAGGTAGTCATTTCCGTGCAGCCATGAAGATCGAGCTTCAGCTGAATACTGTGCATGTATAGCGTTACCAGCGTCCCTGGTTATGTTAATTCTCCACCAGTGCAGAGCAATTTAGATATAGAAACTAAGAACAAAGATGGTTAGAAAGAACCAGATGTAAAACTTTATAGGCAAGTGAACCTAAATTCAAAAACCTTCAGGGTCTAGTGGTTAATGTGGTTTAACATGAAAGTCTGACAGAGAAGGACTCAAAGCTGTGAAATCAGTGAAGCATCAGGAAGAGAGGAGTGTGGGAGATCTCTGGGACAAAGAACAGTTATTCTAGGAATAAGAAAGGAATCTTGAAGGAAAGGAATAAAAAATCTATATTGTGGTTTAGATCAGGGATCAGCAAACTTCCTGTAAAGAGTAAGATTGCAAATATCTGTGGCTTTGCAGGCCATATAGATTCTGTTATACTTCTCAGCTCTGCCCTTTAAGTTGTAGGCATTCATAGATAAGTAAACAAATGGGCATTGCTATGTTTCAATAGAACTTTATTTTAAAAATGGGCTGATTTATATTTGTCTCAAAGGCCATAGTTTGCTGACTCCTGTTCTAGATAATGACCATTTCCAGGATGTGGGTGAAGTTAAGTGGTTAGAAACCAATGGGTTATGATGTTATAAGATTAGTATATTGGTTATAAACCATCTAAATCTAACAGACACTGAGCGAACACTTCACCCAAGAACAAAATAACACATTCTTCATAAGTGTACAAGAAGCATTCTCCAAGATAGGTCATATGCTAGGCTGCAACATGAGCCTAGGTAAATTTTAAAAGGATTAAAATCATATAAAATATGTTCTCTGATCACAATGGAGTGAAATTAGAAATCACAGATAACTAACAAAGAAATCTAGGAAATTCACAAGCATGTGAAAATTAAATAACACACTCCTCAATTGCCTGTGGATCAAAGAAGAAACTACAAGGAAAATTTTACAAAATAATTTGAGGTGGGTGAAAATGAAGACATACCGCACCAAATGTGGGATGCAGCTAAAGCAGTGCCTAGGGAGAAATTTATAGCTATAAATGCCTACATTTAAAAGGAGAAAGATATCAAAATCAAAAATCTGATGCTCTATCTTAAGAGAAAGAAGGGACAATAATCAGGTCTGAGATGCCCTGAGGGGATAGAATGGGATGAAAGCCCAGATAAGAGATGTTGACCTTAGCTGAGACGGACAGCTTCTCTTTGTAACTGGAGTGTGTGCATGCCTTCTAAGTCACTTCAGTTGTGTCTGACTGTTTGGACAGACAAACCTACGGACTATGAACCACCAGGCTCCTCTGTCCAAGGTATTCTCCAGACAAGAATACTGGAGTGGGTTGCCATGCTCTCCTCCAGGGGATCTTCTGACCCAGCATTCAAACCTGAGTCTCTTGCTTCTCCTGCATTGGCAGACGAGTTCTTTACAAATAGGAAAGTGTTAATAGAATGGTTTATATGTTTGCAATAAGATTATAAATTTCCCATTTTTAACCACTTACATCTGTTTTCTCTGTAAAACTTGAGTTCCTTTGTAGAAAATAAAGAGAAATAAATCATTGGAGATCTGAGGAATAGTTTTTGTGCCGAATGGTTGAAATAGTCCTCCAATGGAGTTGACTAGGGAAAACTATTAAGAATTTTAGGCTGTTGAGGATCATTTTGAGGCTGGTAGTAGTATGTTATAGAGGAACTACTGATCTTCCATCCTGTGTAATTTCTTCAGTTGCATTGGGTATGCGGCTAAAGGCACAGAAAAGACAAGTGTTGGCATTCATATAATAGCTAAGTGGGTGAAATAAGATAAATAGGCAGGGAAATTTTAGGATATTGAAATGATGAGTCATGGGCAAAAAGCTAGTTAAGGACAGAACTAAAGGAAAAAAAGGCTTACTTCCAGTTCAAGATGGTGCAATAGAAAGATGTGCATTTGTCTCCTCCTGCAAAAGTACCAAAATCACAACTAGCTGTTGAATAACCATTGACAGGAGGACTCTGGAACCCACCAGAAAAAGATACCTCATATCCAAAGACAAAGAAGAAGCCACAGCAAGATGATAGGGAGGGCACAATCACGATAAAATCAAACCTCATATCTGCAGTGTGGGTAACCAACAAACTGGAGAACTATAATACCAAAGAAGTTCTCCCACTCTTAGGAAGGTTCTGAACCCAGCCTGGGGATCCAACAATGGGACTGGGAGTCCCCAGCAAATCTGACCTTGAAGACCCATGGGATTTGACTATAGGACTGCCACAGGACTGAGGGAAACAGACTCCTGTCTTGGAGGGTACAAACAAAATCTTGTGTGCACCAAGACCCAGAGGAAAGGAGCAGTGATCCCACAGGAGACTGAACCAAAACTACCTTCAAGTGTTGGAGGGTCTCCTGTGGAGGTATGAGTTGGCAAGGCCTCACCACAGGCACAGAGCCATTTGCAGCAACAGCCCAGGAAGGTGTCCCTTGGTGTAAACACTCTAGGAGTTTGCTGTTAACCGTACCGCAGAGCCCATAGACCCCAGAACTGGGTCCCCTCAAGCCAAACAAGTACCAGAAGGGAATGCAAACCCAGCCATCAACGTATTATTGGATTAAAGTTTTACTGAGTAATGCCCTGCTTGCTAGAGCAAGACCTAGATTTTACCTTTGCCAGTCCATCCCATCAGAAAGCTTACACAAGCCTCTCAGCCTCCTCCACCAGAGGGCAGACAGAAGAAGCAAGAAGAACCACAGTCCCACAGCAGCTGGAACAAAAAAGATATTACAGAAGGTAAATCAGGATGAAAAAGCAGAAAGTTATGTCCCAGATGAAGGGAAAAGATAAAAACCTAGAAAAACAGCTAAATGAAATAGAGATAGGCAACCTTCTAGATAAAGAATTCAGAATAATGATAGTGAAGGTGATACAGGATCTTGGGAAACAATGGAGAAGATGCAAGAAATGTTTACCAAAGACCTACAGGAACTAAAGAACAAACAAAGAGAAGTGAATAATATAAGAGATGGAATCAATAGCAGAGTAACTGAGGCAGAAGTATGACCTGGAGGTCAGAATGGTGGAAATCACTGCCACAGAACAGAATATAGATAAAGGACACATAGTAATCAAACTGACAAAAATTAAAGACTGTAGGTAACTGGTTCTTGGCCTTTTATGGGAAATAAGTATTTTTCAAAAAATTTAAATAGTCATTTCTCTACAAATGAGTGAATTGACATTTCCCAAATAATTATCATTTAAAGCCAATGAAACCATCAGGGGTTTTATTTCTGCTTCATATGGAGAGAATAAACGAACAAAATACTAATAGGAATGATCTTCCCTTCCAAATTAGACTAGTCTAGTTCTTAAAGCCAGAAGCTCAGAGTACTTCTCATGATTTCTATTTTATTCTCTTTATCACAGATAAATTTTAGGTTCACAATACTGTATTACATTTCTAAAGTATGTTCCCTTCCAAATTAGCCTAGTCTAGTTCTTAAAGCCAGAAGCTCAGAGTACTTCTCATGATTTCTATTTTATTCTCTTTATCACAGATAAATTTTAGGTTCACAATACTGTATTACATTTCTAAAGTATGTTGATCTTTTGGTAGGCTTTGAAAGACGTCTTTTTTTTTTTTTTTTNCCTAGTCTAGTTCTTAAAGCCAGAAGCTCAGAGTACTTCTCATGATTTCTATTTTATTCTCTTTATCACAGATAAATTTTAGGTTCACAATACTGTATTACATTTCTAAAGTATGTTGATCTTTTGGTAGGCTTTGAAAGACGTCTTTTTTTTTTTTTTTTTCTTTTAGTATACGGCTGAAACAGTGTCAGACTTTATTTGGAGAGGCTCCAAAATCACTGCAGATGGTGATTGCAGCCATGAAATTAAAAGACACTTACTCTTTGGAAGGAAAGTTATGACCAGCCTAGATAGCGTATTGAAAAGCAAAGATATTACTTTGCCAACAAAGGTCCGTCTAGTCAAGGCCATGATTTTTCCAGTGGTCACGTATGGATGTGAGAGTTAGACTGTGAAGAAAGCTGAGCACCAAAGAATTAATGCTTTTGAACTGTGGTGTTGGAGAAGACTCTTGAGAGTCCCTTGGACTTCAAGGAGATCCAACCAGTCCATCCTAAAGGAGATCAGTCCTGGGTGTTCATTGGAACAACTGATGCTGAAGCTAAAACTCAAATACTTTGACCACCTCATGGGAAGAGTTGACTCATTAGAAAAGACCCTGATGCTGGGAGGGATTGGGGTCAGGAGGAAAAGGGGGAGACAGAGGATGAGATGACTGGATGGCATCACTGACTCAATGGACGTGAGTTTGAGTGAATTCTGGGAGTTGGTGATGGACAGGGAGGCCTGGCGTGCTGTGATTCATGGGGTCGCAAAGAGTTGGACTCGACTGTGTGACTGAACTGAACTGAGCTGAAAGTCTCATTAAAAATAGACTATTTGTAAAGATTTACAGGCAGAATGGCAGTGTCTAATTTTTAAACAATGCCAGTCTTTTCCATTTAGCTAAATACATCAAAGAAGTATTTTGATTTTGATGATTTGTGTCTTTTTCAGATAGCTTGCATTAGTTCTTACCTGTTTCTCTCCCTCACCCCACTGTGTAATTACTTGTACAAAGTAGACATTTAATAAGTCTGTACTGACTTATCTTTAATTATGTAATAAGTTGTTCCCTGAAATACTCTTCTCTCTACTTCTTTCCCTGGTAATTTCTCTTATGATCTAGCTGAAATATCATCTCTGAAATTATGCCCCATTCTTACAGGCAAATAATCAGGTCTCTGCCCTTATTTCTGTTTTCTATCATATCATCATTATTAGCAAGTATAGCTATTTATTATCCTTGCATTTTATCTACCAAGGAGCAGAGTAGGGACTTTAATTTATTCATCTTAGGGTCTCCATACCTTGTATGTGCCTACTGTGTACAAAGTGTCCCAGGACTGTCTGGCAAATAGTATGACAGTGAGCAAACGCATTCTACCCAGCACACTGTTGGCTTATGTTGGAAAATCCTGCCATCTAAAGGATTTTGCCTCTTTTAAATTTTCCTGAAGTTAGGATATTGCTGTTAGGTGAGCAACGATTAGTTGGTAATGGCTCTGTAATCCAACCAGTGGATGGGAAAAGTTAGCCTTTTCACCTATACCAACGTTTTTTCTTTTCTCTTTTTCAGGAAAATCCATGCAGTTTTTAAAGGTTACAACTTCTTTTAATTAAGCATACAACATAGTTGATTTTCAGTATATATTTGTTAAAAGTACAAGTATCCCCCAGGATGTTACCTCTGACCATTCTTATGGTGGTGGCATTTTTATTTTTAACTTTTTGCTCTAGATATAATTTTTTTTTTCCTTCTTTGACTTTTCTATTTCATGATCTATATTAGGAAAAAATTAAATTTTTTAAAAGATATGGTACATGATGAAAACATTTACGAGAAGTAAATGCTTTGGTACAGTTTGGAACCAGGTAGCTGGTTCGAAATGGACCAGTCAGTCCATGCTCTGGTAACAAATCTCAGTGGCTTAGGAAAGCAAAAGTATATTTGCTGTTGGCAGCCTGGAGTTCTACATACAATATTGCACATCCAGTCCACCTCCATTGCAAAGTGGTTTCCAAAGTTGCTGCATCCAGGATAAGGAGAGATGGAAGAAATAAACCAGTTCTCATCTGCCTTGTCACAAGTTATTTGCCAGAGCCAAACCGGGTCACATGGCCCCAAGCTTACTGCAGAGCAGCGTGGAAAACACAGGGGAGCACATGGAATACAGTGTATGCTGAGCATCAGTTGTCTCTGTTAACATGATTACAACTCGTTTCATTTTACAGTTACTGTAACGAATGTATGTTGGATCCAGACTGCGGTTTCTGTTATCAGATGAATAAATCAACGATCATTGACTCTTCCTGTGTTCCAGTTAATAAAGCATCCACAAATGAGGCAGCCTGGGGCAGGTATGTTGCTCATTACATACCATAAGAATATACAATAAAATGTCAGCTTGAGACTTATTTTTACACTTACAGAATGACTACATTTATATATTCTACTTCTTTTAAATTGGTCTTCTTTTGAAGAATCTTTGTTCTTTATAACTACAATACTTTGCAACATATTCCGATGAGAGTAGGTAGAAATATTGCAACTGCATGCTTCACAAACTTAGCATATAAACTCAAGCCTAGACTTCAGGAAATCCAAATTCCAGACCCAACTCTGTTCTAATAAGCTATAGGAGTCTGGACCTTGAGGCAAGTATCGCTAAATATTGCCACGGTAGTTTCTCCCACTGGATATTTTTTAATTATACCAATAATTTCCAAACTCCCAAACTTAAGTGAAAGACAGAAAATTGTGAAGTCACAATGAATTACTATCATTTTAAATTCTTTAATTCATATTGTACATTTCTGGAAGTCAGAGAAATTAAACAAAATAAGGATAAAGTTGGTAATTATGGGCGTGTATGAGAAACTGTGAATCTTTCTCTTTTTGACAGTTCCATTGGTTTACAGTAGGCACATAAGTGAAACATTTGTGTAGAACAAATAGCCCATATTTATGAGCTAACATTCATATTCATGGATACAGAAACATGTAAATATTATTTGACATGGGTTTTGTGTGTTAAATTCTCAAAAAAAGATAACCATGCTTTCATGCTGTCTGGCACCTAATACTGGGGAAGGCAATGAAATCTGTAATAAAGTACGTGTATCTCCTAGGAGCCAGAAAGTATAATGTATCATTATTAATAATTATGCTGTTGTCATTAATCATTTTATTATGGAATTATTCCAAAGTGCTAGTAGTAAATTATATGATATTGAGTGAAAATCCAGATCACAATTTATTTTTTTATTTTTTCAGTTGCACCATGTGGGGTCTTTAGTTGCAGCACGTGGGATCTAGTTCCCCAACCAGGGACTGAACCCCAGGCCCCCTGCATTGGAAGCACAGTCTTAGCCACTAGACCACAGAGAAGTCCCCAGATCACATTTTAAATAAACTGATTAAAAAGAAACTTAAAAGAGCTTCTTTTAAAAACACCTAGTGTATTCTTTTCATTAGTCAAGCTTGATTAGGATGTTAATTGATTAATTACTTCTGAATGTAATACTTTACAGTTTTAAACTTTTAGATTTTTTTCAATAGAAGCCTGAAAGTTTCTAGTCATGAATTATGAACAGTTTGAAATCTGTGTATGTAGTTTCCTCATTGTCATAGAAAATTAATTTAAAACCTTATGGGGACACTAAAACCATGTTTATCTCTTTATCACAAGAAGTTCTATAGGTTGGTGGTCTCAAAATAAGAGTTTTATTCTTTTTTGCAACTGACAAACTTTACAACGTTTTAATAGAAATGTGTATTACTTCTTTTACTTACACCTATTTTAGATTTTATTTATATTTTTGTACCATTCAGTTCAGTTCAGTCACTCATTTGTGTCCGACTCTATGCAACTCCATGAATCACAGCACGCCAGGCCTCCCTGTCCATCACCAAATCGTGGAGTTCACTCAAACTCATGTCCATCGAGTCAGTGATGCCATCCAGCCATCTCATCCTCAGTCGTCCCCTCTTCCTCCTGCCCCCAGTCCCTCCCAGCATCAGAGTCTTTTCCAATGAGTCAACTCCTCGCATGAGGTGGCCAAAGTACTGGAGTTTCAGCTTTAGCATCATTCCTTCCAAAGAAATCCCAGGGTTGATCTCCTTCAGAATGGACTAGTTGGATCTCCTTGCAGTCCAAGGGACTTCNTGTGCCCATCTTTGCTTGAAATGTTCCCTTGGTATCTCTAATTTTCTTGAAGAGATCTCTAGTCTTTCCAATTGTATTGTTTTCCTCTGTTTCTTTGCACTGATCACTGAGGAAGACTTTCTTATTTCTCCTTGCTGTTCTTTGGGACTCTGCATTCAGATGGGTGTATCTTTCCTTAAATGAATAAACATTCATTCCAAAGGAGTAGGGAGAGTGAATACATTCCAAACAATGGAAAAAGCAGAAGTGTAACTTGTACTATCTTTGGGGAATGATATAAAAATAATGACAAAAGTTAGGGAATGTACAGAATAGAAAAAAGACACAGGGGCCAGTTTGTAGAAGAACATTGTATTAATAAGTATTCTTTTGGTTGCAAGTAACAGAAAATACAACTCAGCTAGAAGAGGCAATGTCCTAACTAAAATAACTAAAAGTACATAACTAGGCTAGCTTTATGTGTGGTTTATATAAAAGCTCCCCAGGAGCTTGCCTAGACTCTTCCTCCTCCAGTTGGAAGTGCTGGATACTGGCAGCTCTCAGCTTACATCATTAGAACACTCGGGTCTAATGAAGAATCAGTCTGCTGCCACATAGTCCTAGAGCAGAGTCCATTTGCCCTGGTTAGTTGGCTTGAGTCATATGTGTGACCACTGGAGATTGAATGTCCTGGCTAGTTCAGCCTGTGTCATATGTTTCACCTCAAAAGCCAAATAGTAAATATTTACCACCATACAAATGGGCCAGAGTGGGGAAAATATGGTTCCTCAAAATGAAAAGACAGTTCTTCCTACCACAAAAGATATGGCTCTGTGTGGCAGACTGTATTCTGTGACTATAATAAAAAGCTTAAAGTTTTTGAACGTTAGTTGGCAGTTCACTTCAGTTCAGTTCAGTNTTTGTTCTTTGTGTTTGATCTTTGTTAATTTGATCAATACGTGTCTTGGGGTATTTCGCCTTGGGTTTTCCCTGTTTGGGATTCTCTGGGTTTCTTGGACTTGGGTGATTATTTCCTTCCCCATTTTAGAGAAGTTTTCAACTATTATCTCCTCAAGTATTTTCTCATGATCTTTCTTTATCTTCCTCTTATAATAACTCTTATAATTCGAATGTTGGAGCATTTCATATTGTCCGGGAAGTTTCTGAGATTGTCCTCACTTCTTTTAATTCATTTTTCTTTTTTCCTCTCTGATTCATTCATTTCTGCCATTCTATCTTCTACTTCGCTAATCCTATATTCTGCCTTATTCTACTATTTATTGCCTCTAGAGTGTTTTTGATCTCATTTATTGCCTTATTCATTGTATATTGACTCTATTCTAGGTCCTTGTTAACCCTTTCTTGCATCTTTTGTCTCCAGGCTATTTATCTGTGATTCCATTTTTATTTCAAGATTTTGTATCATTTTCACTCTCAATATTCTGAATTCTTTATCAGGCAAATTCCCTATCTCTTCCTCTTTTGTTTGGTTTAGTGGGCATTTATCCTCTTCCTTTACCTGCTGGGTATTCCTCTGTCTCTTCATCTTGTTTATATTGCTGCGTTTTGGATATCTGTATTCTGGCAGTTTGTGGAGTTCTCTTTATTGTGGAGTTTCCTCACTGTGGGTGGGGTTGTATCAGTAGCTTGTCAAGGTTTCTTGGTTAGGGAAGCTTCTGTTGGTGTTCTGGTGAGTGGAGCTGGATTTCTTCTCTCTGGAGTGCAATGAAGTGTCTTGTAATGAGTTATGAGATGTCAGTGGTTTTTGAGTAACTTTGGGCAGCCTGTATATTGAAGCTCAGGGGTGTGTTCCTGTGTTGCTGGAGAATTTGCATGTTATGTCTTGCTCTGGAACTTGTTGGGCCTTGGGTGGTGCTTGGTTTCAGTGTAGATATGGAGGCATTTGATGAGCTCCTATCGATTAATGTTCCCTGGAGTCAGGAGTTCTCTTATGTTCTCAGGATTTAGACTTAAGTCTCCTGTTTCTGGTTTTCAGTCTTATTTTTACAGTAGTCTCAAGACTTCTTCTATACAGCACTGTTGATAAAACATCTGTCACTTCCAAGGTGCTTCCCTCTGTCTTAGCTTCTTCTGTTTGCTGGTCTCTTCAGTGTCTGATTTCCGCCCTGACACAAGGGTGGGGTTAGGGGGTGGACACTTTTTTAGGCTCACTTGTTCAGTCACGCAGTGGGGAGGGAGGGATGCTGCAAACAACACTGGCGTGTGCTCGCAGTGTCTCAACCACACTGAGCCTGGCCCTGCTCACAGTGCACACAGCTCAGGCTCTAGGCTGCTCCACCACGAACCGTCTGAGGCCAGCCCTGGGCTGCATGCCCCTCCCAGTTCTAAACCGCTCAGGCTCAGGCACTCAGGTAGTCCTCAGAGGTGCAGTCGATTGGGCCTGCGTTTTGTGCCCCTCCTAGGTCCGAGTAGCTCAGGTGTTTGGGGAGCACGGTTGCTGTGACTTATCACCTCTCCCATCCCTGCTGCTCAGTTTTCTGGGTGTACAACTGGTGCACCTTCTCAGGCGGATGATGACTGTCCAGAACCCCAAGAAGTCTTAGTTAGCAAAGAAGCCTGCTCGCATTTGTCTCTCTGGGGCTGCGATTGCCCCCTTCTGGCCCTTCTGGCTCTGGCTGCCTGTCGCCAGAGGGGGATGGTCTGCAGCCGGCTAATTCTGTTCCGTCCTTTGTTCTGTGTGCAGTCCTGGTGGTGTCTTATGTTAGAGCTTTTCACGTGGTAGCTATCCCACAGTCCGGTTTGCTAGCCCAAGTTAGTTCACTCTGGTTACCCTCAGGACATTCGCCCCTGATCCTTCAAAAGCAATACAGTCCGCGCCTCCCTGCCCAACCCTCACTTGCTAGTGGCGGGTGCAGGCATCTGCGCTGCTTCTCCGCTGAGGGAGTTACCGTTGGGCTCATAATCTGTGGGTTTTAATTATTTATTTATTTTTCCTCCTTGTTATGTTGCCCTCTGTGCTTCCAAGGCTCGCCACAGACTCAGCAGTGAGAGTGTTTCCTGGTGTTTGGAAACTTCTCTCTTTTTAAGACACCCTTTCCAGGACGGAGCTCCCTCCCTACCTCTTTTGTCTCTTTTTTTGTTTTTTATATTTTTTCCTACCTCTTTCGAAGACAATGAGCTGCCTTTCTGGGTGCCTGATATCCTCTGCCGGCATTCAGAAGTTGTTTTGTGGAATTTACTCAGTGTTAAAATGTTCTTTTGATGAATTGTGGGGGAGAAAGTGGTTTACCCGTCCTATTCCTCTGCCATCTTAGGACTGCCCCCCCTGGCTTGGAGAATTTTGAGCATTACTTTACTAGTGTGAACCCACATCCTTGGTGTTATTATCACCATGCTCTAACCAACTGAGCTGACTAGCCAGCTTTTGTACCATTATTCCTGGGCTACTCCCACTACTAGAGAAAAGTGAAAATAAATAATACCCAAGTAGGAAAAATACAAAGAACTAAACAAAATATACAAGAAACTTTTATGCTTGTGGAATATTATTAATAGAATAATAACCTAAAAATCTTTACCTCCCATCTCGGAAAGAAAACAGATTTTCTCACTCTTCTCTGTGCTGGGCACTCTTCCTCTTAGCTTGGTTACTATGCTGGGTTGCCTCAATTTATCCTATAAAGAAAACAAAAATGCAAGATGTGTTTACCATGAAAAATTCCTACAACAGATTCTCCAAGTGTAGATAAAATAGCATTCATTATATTTTTATTTTGTTGATATATTTTATGCAATTACCTAGAATGGAATTTTCAGGGAAAAATCTACCTTTACCTTGGATTCCTATTCAAGATATGCTATTTATAGATGTTTTAGGGTCAAGTATTGAGGCAATTCAATGACATAATCACAGATTTCTGTTGTTCAGTTGCCAAGTCATGTCTGATGCTTTGTGACCCCATGGACTGCAGCACACCAGGCTTCCCTGTCCTTCACTATCTTTCAGAGTTTGCTCAGACTCATGTCCGTTGTGTCGATGATGCCATCAAACCATCTTATCCTGTGCTGCCCCCTTCTCCTGGTGCTTCTTTCCCAGCACCAGGGTCTTTTCCAGTGAGTCAGCTCTTCACATCAGGTGGCCAAAGTATTGGAATTCTCAGTTCACATACTTCAAGACTAGCTTGAAGGATTTTGAGCATTACCTTGCTAGCATGTGAAATGAACACAATTTTACGGTAATTTGAACATTCTTCGGCATTGCCCATCTTTGGGGATAGAATGAAAACTGGCCTTTTCCAGTCCTATGGCCACTGCTGAGTTTTCCAAATTTGTTGGCATACTGAGTGCAGCACTTTAATAGCATCATCTTTTAGGATTTGAAATAGCTCAGTTGGAATCCCATCACCTCCACTAGCTTTGTTCGTAGTAATCCTTATAAGACCCACTTGACTTCACACTCCAGGTTGTCTGGCTAAGTGAGTAACCAAACCATCATGGTTATCTGAGTCATTAAGACCTTTTTGAATAGTTCTTTTGTGTATTCTTGCCACCTCTTCTTAATCCTTTCTGTTTCTGTTAGATCCTTGCCTTTTCAGTCCTTTATTGTACCCATCCTTGCAAGAAATATTCCCTTGCTATCTTCAATTTTCTTAAAGAGATCTCTTTTCTTTCCCATTCTGTTGTTTTCCTTTATTTCTTAGCATTGTTCACAAAGAAGGCTTCTTGCATATTTTTTTCTTGGGGATGGTTTTGGTCACTGCCTTCTGTACAGTGTTACAAACCTCCATCGATAGTTTTTCTGTTTTTTCATAGTTTTTCTGGTAGGCATTATGTCTACCAGATCTAATCCCTGGAATCTATTCATCATCTCAACTGTATAATTATAAGGGATTTGATTTAGGTCATACCTGAATTGTCTAATGGTTTTCCCTATTTTCTTCAATTTAAGCCTGAATTTTGCAATAAGGAGCTGATCATCTGAGCTACGGTCAGCTCCAGGTCTTGTTTTTGCTGACTGTCTAGAGCTTCTCCATCTTCAGCTGCAAAGAGTCTCTAGTTGTAGCTGTTTCCTGAAAAACACCAGATAGAAGGGTAATACCATTCGTGATGAAGAGTGTGCTGATTTTTACCTCAACAATGAAAAGCATTTGTCCATATAATTAACTACAATTAATTTGAAATAAAACTTTGTCAGTCAGTATGCTTTTCTATTTGAGCGTATGTGCTCAATTGCTTCAGTCTTGTCCAAGTCTTTGCCACCCTATGAACTGTGTGTAGCCTGACAGGTTCCTCTTCGCATGAGATTCTCTAAGCAAGAATACTGGCATGAGTTGCCAGGCCCTCCTCTAAGGGATCTTATCAACTCAAGGACTGAACCCATGTCTCCTGCATCTCCTCATTGCAGATGGATTCTTTACCACTGAGCCACCAGGAAAGCCTTTTCAAAAAGTTTTTTGTTTATCCTTTTTCTCCAAAAAAGATATACAAATGACAAAGCTCATGAAAAACTATTCAGCAACACTAACTATTAGGGAAATGCAAGCCAAAACTACAATGAAGTATTATCTCAGATGCCTTAGGATAAAAAACAAATAACAAAGAAACATAAAACAATAATTATTGTGGATGATGTGGAAAAATTGGAAACTGTATGCACTGTAGATAGGAATATAAAATGGTGCAGCCACTATGGAAAACACTGTGGCAGTTTTTATATAATTTTAAGATAGAATTATATGTCATCTAATAATTCCACTTTGGGTATACATCCAAAAGCATTGAAAATAAGGTCTTGAAGTTTTATTTGAATACCGTATTCACAGAAGCATTGTTCACAATAGCCAGAAGTTGGAAGGGACTCAAATGCTACTTGATGGACAAATAGATAAGCAAACTGTATATACATACAATTATACATATTTAAAGAAAGGAAATCCTGGCTACTACAACATGAATGAACCTTGAATACAAGATGATGAGTGAAATGGGCAAATACCGAATGAATCTATTAACATGAGGTACCTAGAGTGCTCAGCTTTATAGAGGAAGAACGAAGAATAGTAGTTGCCACAAGCAGAGGGAAGAAGGAAATAGGGAGTTGTTGTTTAATGGTTATGGGGTTTCAGTTTTGGAAATGAGTTTTGGAGATTGCTTACACAATAAGGTGAATAAACTTAATGCTGAACTATACAGTTTAAAATGATTAAAAATTTAAATGGTCAATTAAGATAGTAAATTTTGTGTTTTGTATATTTTACAATTAAAATTTTTTAAAAAGGAAAACCCATGTTATAATCATTTAACATACTTCTAGAAAATTCAGTACACTGAACTAATAGAAAATCTTTCCTCCTGCCCATCATCCTCTGCATCTCCCACATGCATCCCACACAGAGGCAAATATAGGTTTAATTCACAGCTGAACTTGAGAGAAATGCCCACATGCTACCAGTGAGAGTGAGAGCAGCAAAAGCCCTTGTGGAAACCCAACAGCATACAAGAATATCAGAACAGAAGGCAGCCTAAAAGGTGAGAGGCTAGTGATTTAGGTGCTAAGAAGACACAACTCCAAGTCTTGCCTCTAGAACTATGATGGGCCACCTAGGCTCTGAAACAGACAAGAAAATCTGCTGGACTGTGCTGGGCAAAACTCTCTGTGACGCATTTGGGACCTTGAGTTGAAACAGTGTCACACGTGAGAAAGTAAAACCAGAAGCCTTTACTATAGGGAAATGTGGCTTCTAATTTCATACTGCCCTTGTGAAGGGGAACCATCAGTTGAGAAACATTAATAGTAAAAAGTCAAAATGCAGGTCCCAAACTGGAGACATCCATAAAGCTAACTTAGCAAACATGGAGTTATCAGAACTCAGGACAAATGAGACTTAAATCGAAAGCAAATATGAGATAGCAGTAAAAAATTTTAAACTATATCAGTTTATGAAAGAAAGCTACCATGTGTGACAGACAGAATGAACACACACAAAAAATAACCTTACATTACCAAAAAAAAAAAAAAAAAATTAAGAGACTTTAAAATAATATGTTTAAAGGGTAAAAAAGGATATAGTATAATTCTTTCAATTATACTGAAAGTTGCACACTTATAATTTGCACAGTATATATATATTTGTGTATGTATGTGTCTGTAGGAGAAGGGAATGGCAACCCACTCCAGTACTCTTGCCTGGAAAATCCCATGGATGGAGAAGCCTAGTAGGCTGCAGTCCATGGGGTTGCTCTGAGTCGGACACAACTGAGCGACTTCAGTTTTACTTTTCACTTTCATACATTGGAGAAGGAAATAGCAACCCACTCCCATATTCTTACCTAGAGAATCCCAGGGACAGAGGAGCCTGACAGGCTACAGTCCATGGGATTGCAAGAATCAGACACAACTTGGTGACTAAACCACCTAAACCACAACCAACAGATAAGTACATTAGAGTACTTTCTATTTATTTGTCTATGTCTATTCATCCACCTCCTTTTCTCCTGGCTTTCTATACACAAAAATATAAATAATCTATTCTGGAACTTCAAACATTCTGATTCTTTCAAAGTATTGCTAATTAGGGATACTTTCTTAATATGCTGATTCATTGTTTGTTTTCTATAATATAACATGTTCGCTCTGTAATTAAATACATCAAAATAGCTAGATAGATCCTTATTTGTCAATTCATTGTTCTAACTTGTGCTGATTCCTGGTTTATTGTATTCATTTAGCAGATATTTTTCTCAAAGCTGCACTCTGATTCAACACCCAGCCTGTTTTTCCCAGCCACCCACCTCTCTTCCATATAGAATTCTAGTCAGTCAAAACCCCCTGCTATCACCCTAATATCCATTACGATTTCCCGTCTCTCTGCCTTTCCTCATTCTGTGCGTTCTGCCTAGGATTTATCCTCCTCTCTCTTTTGAGTCTCTGCCTCTGACTTCTATGGATTATTTTTTGCCCAGATCAGATATCACCTTTTTCCCTTGCAGTCTGTTTGATTAGCTTCTGAGAACAATGCTTATTATTTCCCCTGTTTTCCTCTAGCACTTAACTGTCTAACATATGATAATTATATTGTGTTATATGATAGTGATTTGAGTTTGGATGTATCTTTTCTCTTAGATTATAAATTCCAGTGCTCATATCCTACACTATTTTAAATCCCTCAGTGCCTTACCAGACAATTCAGTCAATAATTATTTTATAAAAAATGGAAAAGGCTGCCATCACCGGAAATTATATAAGGGTTTGAAAATACCAAAGTTCCAAATGAGAGGATACAATGTTCCCATCATTTTATTTTAGTGATATCGTTTACATTCTTACTTATTTCTAAGAAATGAAACCTCTAAAGGAAAAATGGGAGTGATATGGTTTTAATAAACAATGTTAAATGTTTACCTGGTACTCATGAGAGCACTCAGAAAGTTGTAAAAAATAAAAATCACGTACTCCTGATATGCATACTATGCATTATTTGTAGTCATACTACATGAAAAAATATCTTTTTTTGAATTGGAGGGTAATTGCTTTATAATGTTGTTTGTTTCTGCCATGCAGCAGCATGAGTCAACTGTACATAATCAGCCATACATATATCCCCTCCATCTTCTGCCTTCCTCCCACCCAAACAACTCACCCTCTATGTCATCACAGAGCACCAGACTGAACTCCCTGCATTATATAGCAACTTCCCATAAGCTATTTTACACATGGTAAACTATGTATTTGATAACTATTGGAAAAAATATTTAGCACATTTCCTTGAACCATTCACTGGTATACTAGGGAAGCAATATTTCTATGGTAACAGTATATAATACTATGGAAGTAGACCAAATACCAAAAGGAAGTTTCCCCTTTATCACCTTTTGTGTTTTAATCTGTGAAGACATTTATCAGCTCTGCCTTTAGAAACAGGAATTTATTTTATCGTTAACAAAATAAGTTGTTGTTTAGTCACTAAGTCATGTCCAACTCTTTGCGACCCCATGGACACACCAGGCTGTCCTATCCTTCACTATCTCCTGGAGTTTGCCCAAATTCATGTCCATTAAGTCAGTGATGTTATCTGACCAACTTCTGCCTCCTTCTCATTTTTGCCTCCAGTCTTTCCTAGCCTCAGGGTCTCTTCCAGTGAGTTGGCTCTTCACATCAGTTGCCCAAAGTCTTGGAACTTCACCTTCAGCATCAGTCTTTCCATTGGATATTCAGGGTTGATTTCCTTTATATTGACTGGTTTGATCTCCTTGCTGTCCAAGGGACTCTCAAGAGTCTTCTCCAGCACCACAGTTCAAAGGCATCAATTCTTTTTCACTCAGCCTTCTTTATGGTCCAGCTCTCACAATCATACATGGCTAATAGAAAAATCATAGTTTTGGCTATTCATACCTTTGTTTATTAAGGAACAAGTATCTTTTAATTTCATGGCTGCAGGCACTGTCCACTGATTTTTGGAACCCAAGAAAAGAAAATCTGTCACTGCTTCTGCTTTTTTCCCTTCTGTTTGCCATAAAGTGATGGGACTGGATACCCATGATCTTAGTTTTTTAATGTTGAGTTTCAAGCCATTCTTTTCACTCTTCTCTTTTACCCTCATCAAGAGCCTCTTCAGTTCCTCTTCACTTTCTGCCATTAGAGTGATATCACCTGCATTTCTGACATTGTTGATATTTCTAGATTCCAGCTTGTGATTCATCCAACCTGGCATTTCACATGATGTCTTCTGCAAAGAAGTTAAACAAGTAGGGTGACAATATGCAGCTTTGATGTACTCCTTTCCCAATTTGGAACCAGTCCATTGTTCCATGTCCAGTACTAACTGTTGCTTCTTGACCCACATACAGGTTTCTCAGGACAAGTAAGGTAGTCTGGTACTCCCATCTCTTAAAGAGTTTTCCACAATTTGTTGTGATCCACACAGTCAAAGACTTCTGTGTAGTCAATGAAGAAGGAGTAGATGTTTTTCCTGGAATTCCCTTTATGTATCTAATCCAACAGATGTTGGCAATTTGATGTCTCTCTCTCTGTCTTTTCTAAACTCAACTATATATCAGGAAGTTCTCAGTTCACTTACTGCTAAAGCTTAGCTTGAAGGATTTTGAGCTTTACCAAACTGGTATCTGAAATGAGAGCAATTGTGCAGTAGTTTGAACATTCTTTGGCATTGCCCTTTTTTGGGATTGGAATGAAAACTGACTTTTCTAGTCCTATGGCCATGGCTGAATCTTCCAAATATGCTGGCATATTGAGTGCAGCACTTTTAACAGCTATATATTTTAGGATTTTAAATAGCTCAGCTGGAATGCCACTGCTTCCAATACCTTTGTTCACAGCAATGCTTCCCAAGGCCCACTTGACTTCACACTTCAGAATGTCCAGTCTAGGTAAGGGACCACATCATTGTGGTTATCTGGGTCATTAAAACCTTTTTGAATAATCTTCTATATATTCTTGTCATTTTGCCTTTCATACTGTTCATGGCTTTCTCAAGCCAGGAATACTGAAGTGGTTTGCCATTGCCTTCTCCAGTGGACCACGGAGAAGAACTCTCCACCATGACCCATCCATCTTGGTTGGCCCTACACAGCATGGCTCATAGTTGCATTGAGTTAGACAAGGCTGAGATCCATGTGATCAGTTTGGTTAGTTTTCTGTGATTGTGGTTTTCATTCTTTCTGCCCTCTAAGGATAAGGATAAGAGGATTGTGGAAGCTTCCCAGTTGGAGGAACTGGCTTTGAGAGAATCTGGGTCTTGTTCTGATGGATAAGGCCATGCTCAGTATAATTTTCTGTTGATGGGTGTATCTGTGTTCACTCCCTGTTGTTTGGCCTAAAACCAAGCAATGGTAGGGGTATGGTAAAGGCAACCTCCTTCAAAAGGGCTTATGCCAGCACTGTTGTATTCAGTGCCCCTACCCTGTGGCAGGCCACTGTCAACCCAGGCCTCCACTGAAGATTCTTGGACACTCAAAGGCAAGTCTTGCTCAGTCTCATTTGGGATCACTGCTTCTTACTCCTGGGTCCTGGTACCCACAAGTTTGTTTGTGCCCTCCAAGAGTCTCTTTCCCCAGTCCTGTGGAAGTTCAATAATCAAATCCCACTGGCCTCCAAAGTCAAATTCCCTGGGGGTTCTCAGTCCCTTTCCCAGATCCCCAGGTTAGGAAATCTGGTGTGGGTCCTAGAACTTTCATAACAGTGCGAGAACTTCTTTGTTATAATTATTCTCTAGTTTGTGGGTCAACTACCTGGTTCACTATATGGTGGGGCTACTAGCAACCTCCTCCAAGAGAACTTATGCCACACTCCCTGCCTCTCAGGTCTGCTGCAGCCAGAACCCCTGTCCCCACAGAAAGCTACTGCTGACCTGTCTGTCTGCAAGAGACACTAAACACTCAAAGGCAGATTTGGCTCAGTATCTGTGTGGTACCTGGTGGCTAAGATGGTAAAGAATCTGCCTAGGTTCCACCCCCAGATTGGAAAGATCCCCTGGAGAAGGAAATGTCTACTCACTTCAGTATTCTTGCCTGAAGAATTCCATGGACAGAGATGTCTGATATCTTGGAAGCAGTGAACATTTGGCAAATAATTCTTGATAATAGTGTTACAATTTTGCTCCTTCAAATAAAAATTAAGGAGTAAATAGTCTATATCTTTTATAGTTAAACCAAGAAACATATTTAGTGCTGCTGCTTATTTAAGCTTGAGAATGTCTATGTGTTTATTTCTGAAACTCAGGGAACAGTCTGTGTCTCTTACCGAGACAGTCTGTTAAGACAGCTCAGGAAACAGTCTGTCCGTTACAGAGCTTACCCAAGAATCTAGAATATGTGTGGAGAAAACAAACAGAAGTTTATCAACATCTGTAGATAGATAGATAGATAGATGTTAATGTAAGAAGCTCAAGAATGAGTAACTCAAAGAGATGGCTTAGAATTCTGGCTCATGTAGCATTTTCAACAAAGGACAATACATTTTATAAAGTCACAAGACAAAAGCAAATACCTTCAGTCTCTAGAGGTGGCAAACTATAGGAAGGCAAATACATGGAAAGCGAAGGGGAGATCAAGGCTTGTTGGTAAATTTGTTACATAGGTTCCTCTAGTGCCAACTCCAGGCTGATAAGGGTCTACTGTTGTCCACATGATTGTTTGTCCTTCTTGGTAGAGAGAGAGGGATGTACTTCTAAATTTATTCCCTGTTTTTAGGAAAATAAGGGAAAGGCAGAACACTTTTCCTAGAGAAGGAAAATGGCAACCCACTTCAGTATTTTTGTCCATTTCTGTCCATGTCTGGGAAATCCCATGGACAGAGAAGCCTGGAAGGCTCCCTGCCTGCAGTCCATGAGGTCACAAGAGTCCAACACGACTTAGTGACTAAACCACCACCACAGCTTTTGCTGTTTCTTAATTGCCTTTAGATCAAAATAATTTTTATATGAAAAAGGCTATTTTGGCATGACATATTTTGGTTTCCTCGATTTGGTATAATAAAGGGAGATCACACACCTTAGGGATATCATTTGGGTCAGAGGAGCAGCCCAGGGAAGTTCATTGGCAGGATAGGAATGCAGGAAGTAAATTAGAAAGCATGAGGAGAAGATAAAGAGCTGGAAAATGTTATTATAAAGATAACCAAATTGGAAAGGCAAAGTAGATAAGAATCTGGAGAAATAGAATGAAGATAAAACAGTGCAAACATAGACAAGTTCCAGGAAGGCAGCTCAGGAAACACAGTGAACATAGTCAGCCTTTCCTGTTATTAAGTTTATTCTCATCTGCAAATCTCTCTTATCTGGGCAAGGAACTGCCTTTGAAGTAAGCAGAATTGCTCTCGGTGTTGGAAAAGTTTCATAAAATTAACAGCTTTGAATTTTTCTTACAGATTTAATGTTTTGCAGCTATATATCAGGGCTTCCCTGGTGGCTCAGTCTGTAAAGAATCTGCCTGCAATGAAAGAGACCCTGGTTCGATTCCTGAGTCAGGAAGATTACCTTGATGAAGGCATGGCAACCTACCTCAGTATTCTTGCCTGGAGAAACTCCATGGACAGAGAAGCCTGGCGGGCTACAGTCCATAGGGTCACAAAGAGTCGGACACGACTGAGCTACTAAGCACCGCACAGCACAGCACAGTAATATATATTAATACATTGTGTGTGCTGTGTGTGTTAGTCGCTCAGTCGTGTCCAACTCTTTGAAACCCTGTGGATTGTAGCCCACCAGGCTCCTGTGTCCATGGGATTTTCCAGGCAAGAGTGCTAGAGTGGGTTGCTGTTTCCTTCTCCAGGGATCTTCCCAACACAGGTATTGAACCTAGGTTCTCCTGCATTGCAGGCAGATTCTTTACTGTCTGAGCCACCAGGGAAGTCATTAATATATTGGGTATAGATATTTCTTAAATATATATTTAACATATAAAAAACTAAAGATAAAATACTGTGTATAAAATCAGATATTATTGTCTACTTTGTACAAATACCTTTATGATAGTAGATGAAGAGTAGTATACCTTTGTTTCATTAAACTGCTTTGCAATCAGTTTCTTTTCTCAACTGGTTTCTATCAATTCTTCATGTCTTGTAGTGCAACCATTTCATTTCAGGCAAGGAACTGTTTTCTGCTTTAGATGAGGAGGTAGTAGAATATAAGTTATTGAGAGCCTAAATTTGTAGAATATGTAATCCACAACTTGGAGCTGTTAGAGCCCTTCTAAAATTGAAATATGAATGGAGATTATCACACTGTGAATTTACTTGTGATTTGTAACAGCAATGTTACCTTGACTGATGATCATCTTCATCCCACCCCACATATACACACCACTCCTAAAATGAGTGATAAAACTGGTTGTGAATTAATCTGAATCTTTGGAAATGCCCTTGTGAACTGGAGTACTCCTCAGTGAGGTGTTCAAAGAAGTTAGTATTTTCCCAGTACCATTCATTCTTCTTTATCTCTTAGCTCAAAGAATTTGAAAGATATTCTGTGTATGCTGTTTTATAAAGAAAAGTCACTCACTATCTGCATATTCTTTTCTCCTCATTCAAGAAGTTTGTGACTTTTGGCATTCTAAAATTGTGAATGACCCAAACTACAGTGGAATAATAATACACTTGCCCAAGAGAAATGAACAGGCACACCTCATGTATTTGATTTAAAACAAGTTCAGAGCATCTGATCCTCTATATTTTTATATAAAATTCTTTCAAACTTTTAAAAGTAATAATAGTCAGAGTTCTGAATTCAATAAAGCATTGCTTATCACCAACTTATCACTAAGAGTTAGGTGAAATAAAAATGAATGGATAAAAGTTCTGGCAGCATAGCCCATAGAGACATAGGAAGGACAGGTTTGTTTGTATTTGTTTGTTTGCTTTTTAACCTAGTGTTTTTTAAATTTATACGAATTTTCCTTTATATTCTAAAATATAGCATGTTCAGCTTAGTATTATAACTGTTATTACTTATCCATTAATTTTTCTTGACAACCCAGCCTACCATCTCATACTTATCCCATCATTTAAAAGAGGAAAATCTTTGTTCTTTGGAAATATGCTTTTATTCTGTAGAACATGTGGTAATTTCAGAAGCATACAATAAAAAAATAGACCCAACCTAGAAACAAACACTCACTTCACTAAAATTTCAAGAGGAATAGGCAAACTCTAGTGAAACTATTTCAGGCTTTTTCATTAGAATACCTGTGCTTCATGGATTTAAATGCTATAGTTAGAATTTTGTCGACACTGGTTCTTCAGTATAGCTAACCGAATAATACTTGAACATCTAATTGAACTTCTTGAACAAACATGTTGCTCTGAACAAAAAAGAAAATATTTTGTAAGCCTCTGGATTTATAATACCAACTGATTTGAAATGTAAACACTGAAAGATTATTTTACATCTCCAGTATTTTTGGCTACATTTATTTTATATGTGAATGTCTTACAGAGTGATATAACTTATCAACTAAAACAACAGTTAATTATTTTTTCCAGACTGGAAATATAGAAAATTATTTCATTATAGCTAGCATATAGTAAGATACTTTCCACCTATTATTTCAAAGAACCCTATTCTTAGCCACTTAAGTACTACTGCTCTCCAGTACTTTATCGATCAGTTCAGTTCAGTTCAGTCGCTCAGTCGTGTCCCACTCTTTGCGACCCCATGAATCGCAGCACGCCAGGCCTCCCTTTCCATCACTCCTGGAGTTCACTCAGACTCACGTATATCGAGTCAGTGATGCCATCCAGCCATCTCATCCTCTTTCATCGTCTTCTCCTCCTGCCCCTAACCCTTCCCAGCATCAGAGTTTTTTCCAATGAGTCAACTCTTCACATGAGGTGGCCAAAGTCCTGGAGTTTCAGCTTTAGCATCATTCCTTCCAAAGAAATCCCAGGGCTGATCTCCTTCAGAATGGACTGGTTGGATCTCCTTGCAGTCCAAGGGACTCTCAAGAGTCTTCTCCAACACCACAGTTCAAAAGCATCAATTCTTCGGTGCTTAGCCTTCTTCACAGTCCAGCTCTCACATCCATACATGATCACAGGNCCAGGATTGATCTCCTTCAGAATGGACTGGTTGGATCTTCTTGCAGTCCAAGGGACTCTCAAGAGTCTTCTCCAACACCACAGTTCAAAAGCATTAATTCTTCGGCGCTCAGCCTTCTTCACAGTCCAACTCTCACATCCATACATGACCACAGGAAAGACCATAGCCTTGACTAGACAGACCTTAGTCGGCAAAGAAATGTCTCTGCTCCTGAATATACTATCTAGGTTGGTCATAACTTTTCTTCCAAGGAGTAAGTGTCTTTTAATTTCATGGCTGCAGTCACCATCTGCAGTGATTTTGGAGCCCCCCAAAATAAAGTCTGACACTGTTTCCACTGTTTCCCCATGTATTTCCCACCCTCTAAATGTTTAAAACATGGTATTTAATGGTATTTAATGCGAGGAATAGACCAGCTGACAGCTCATGAGAGCCAGTGGTAAGATTCAGAACACCCAGTTAAATGTGAATTCGATATAAACACAAATAATTTGTTGGTATAAGTATATTGTATGCAATATCTGTTTATCTGACATCCAAGTGCAAGTTTAACTGGGCATCCTGGTTTTGTGTTTTTCCCTGCACAGGTTTGAATGAGAACCAAAGCAGGCAGTTCTGAGGATGTGTGATTCTTCCTCGTCCTATTGCATGCATATGCACATGTGTACACACTCACACTCACACACCATGGCAGGGCCTCCTGCAAGTCTTCCTGCAGGGCACTCCCCTCCTGGGGTCCTGGCCGGGTGTCAACAGAGCAAGGTGACCTGGGCCTGGCTAACGAGTGCGTGGACAGCCCTGCATTCCGACCCTCACGCCTGCGGTGTGGATTTTGCTGATGCCAACCCCCCTCAGCCCTGCGGTCCTCCTCAAAAGTGGGGCCCACATATGCTTGCCTGCAGGATCCCGGACAGTCAATAAAATACCACAGAAGAAGCCCCAGCCTCTAGCAGGTATGGAATAAATGGATGTTTTCATCATCTCACACCCAGTTTGCACTCATTTGGGAGGGCCTGTCAGGAAGCACCCCCCTGCCCCACCAGCTGGGGGTCAGCTGGTGACTGTAGGGCACAGATCTGGGGCCTTCCGTGGCTTCAGAGAGGAATGTTTCCTGCCTCCGTGAGTCAGTGGAGGAGTCCCTGCCTCCAACTGCTCTCCATGGCCTCCCTGCTGGCTGAGGCCCAGTTCCCAGGACCCATGCTCAACTGCAGGCCCTGCCACTCGCTTATTACCATCTCTGCCCCTGCAGGGAAGGAATGTCGTAGGGGACTGGTATGCCCAACGCCTCCTGTGCCCTGTGCCCTGGGTCCCAGCTGCCGCCAGGAGCAGGTCTGGGGGAACCCTGTTCACTTCCTGTCCCTGGCTTCTCCACATGGAGCCCACCTGGCATGCAGGTGGTGCCCGGAGATGCGGAAGTGACCGCTTGACTATGGGAGCCAGGGGTGGACAGGCAAGGCCGCTCCCTGTCTGGGCTCACCTGACAACTCTGATGCCCTGGGGGCCCAAGTCCTCGTGACCCACCTCCCCTGTGCCTCGCAGTGTATTTCCTCCTCCAGTTTCATCCTCTGGGGCTGTCAGGGGCCCTCTCCTAACAACCCCTGCCCACGGGCCCTCTTTCAGGCCCTGCACGGGGGAGCCAGATGCTGAGGGCTGCTCCTGGTGAGCCTGGGGGGGCGCCTTCCCAGAGGACACAGGAGGAAGCCAGAGAGAAATCTGGGAGATGGACTGCGAGGATGGTTCAACCATGATCCTGCTGAGCCCGATTTTGGGAACAGATGGTGTTGCCTTGACACTCAGATGTCACCATTTCTAACCAGGCAGGCTGTGACCCCTGCCAGCCCCAGGCTGCTCCTGAGCAAAGGCCCTCAAAGCGTCATGTGATTCCTGAGTCATGTCAGCACAGGGAGGACGGACGGGCCCCAACGGACAGCCTTGTACGTATTTTCTCCAGTTCCAGGTTTTAAGGTTGAGGCTTCCTAGCCTCAGAGCGGCCAATGCCTTCGAAGCCTGAGACCTGGCTGGCAGCCTCACGGGCTGTGGAACGTGGACGGTGCTGCTGAAGGGACCCACTGCTTCACAGACAGTGACAGCGTGCCCCGTCCACAGTCAGGAACAGGCCGCGTGTAACCCTGAACCACACTTCTCTTCTCCTGGGAAAGTCACGCGGGTCCACCTGCCAGGGGGTGGGTCTCCCCAGGCCTGTGCCCGGAGAGCCAGATGCTCTTCCAGGGCCAATGACCTACTGCCCCACCTGAAACTTGACCCAGACTGAATGGACTTCAGACCTCAAACACTTTCGAAACAAATCACAAAAAGCCATCAGCCAACAAAGGTCCGTGGAGTCAAAGCTATGGTTTTCCCAGTAGCCACGTACGGACGTGAGAGTTGGACCGTAAGGAGGCTGAATGACAAAGCATTGATGCTTTTGAACTGTGGTGTTGGAGAAGACTCTTGAGAGTCCCGTGGACAGCAAGGAGATCAAACCAGTCAATCCTAAAGGAAATCAACCCTGAATATTCATTGGAAGGACTGATGCTGAAGCTGAAGCTCCAATATTTTGGTCACCTGATGGGAAGAGCCGACTTATTGGAAATGACCCTGATGCTGGGAAAGTTTGAAGAGAAGGCAGAAGATAAGACAGTTAGATAGTATCACTGACTCAATAGACCTGAGTTTGAGCAAACTCTGGGAGATAGTGAAGGACAGAGAAGCCTGGTGTACTGCGATCCACAGGGTCACAAAGAGTTGGACATAACTTAGCAACTGAACAACAACGAAAAAACACCTTCTTCAGGTAATGTTCTCACCACTGCGTCTTTGGCACCATCAGGGTTTGTGCTCTGGCTTTCATTTTAATTCTTTTGTTCTGTCTGTGCTGCAGGTTTTATGGGTGCAAACCACAAAAGTGAAGTGGGCGTGCCTAGAGCAGGTTAGGCTTCTCCCCACATCTTCCCACATGTCTCTTCTCCCTCTCCCACCTCTGCTCCTCCAGGAGAAGCTAGGCAGTGCTATGGATTATTTATGTGATCCCCCAAAGACATGTTGGGGTTCTTATCCCCTATATCTCGGAACATGATCTTATTGGGATTCAGGGTCTTTATGTGAAAGTGACATCGCTCAGTCATGTCCGACCCTCAGCGACCGCATGGACTGCAGCCTACCAGGCTCCTCTTCCCATGGGATTTTCCAGGCAAGAGTACTGGAGTGGGATGCCATTGCCTTCTCCTAGAGTCTTTATAGAGGTGATAAAAAGAAAATGAGGCATGGCAGGCGCCCTGTCGGGCCTTGAAGGAGGCAAGAAGAAGCCCCTGAAGCAGCCCAAGAAGAAAGCCAAGAAGATGGGCGAGGTAAGGAGTTCAAGCGGTACAGAAGGAGGAGCAGAAGAAACTCTAGGAGCTAAAAGCGAAGGCTGTGGGGGAAGACCACTTGACCACAGATGGAATTATGAAGTCTGGCAAAAAGTAAGCTGTTCCTTGTACCTAAGGCAATGACGATCCTTCATTCCATTCTTGTTTAAACACCTGGATGTCCTGCCATAACGTCTGTTGCCACCTAGAGCTGATAATAGAATGAAATGTTGTCTTGGAACCTATTGTCCATTGAATAATAAACTTGTGTGGAAAAAAAAAAAAAGCATATACTGGCTCATCTTGTCTTTAGTGCTTCTCAGCCATTCCTAGCCAGCCCAGAATATTCCTGCCAGAGTGTGTTCTTTAGTCTTTGTTTTATCCTGAATTCTACACCACCTGGAATTAACCAATTTATTTGCAAAAAGGGGCTTCCCGGGTGGCACAGTGGTAAAGAATCTGCCTGCCAATGCAGGAGATGCAAGACATAGGGGTTTGATTGCTGGTTGGGAAGATCTCATGGAGGAGGAAATGGCAACCTGCTCCAGTATTCTTGTCTGGGAAATTCCATGGACAAGAGAGCCTGGTGGGCTACAGTCCATGGGATTGCAAAGAGTCAGACACAGCTGAGCAACTGAGCACAGCAACATAGCATCCTTTTAAAAAAATGAAAGAAAATGAGGTATTGTGTAGACCCTACCCTGATATGACTGGCATCCTTAAAGAGGGAAAACTAGACAGAGACAGACAGTTACAGAGGGAGGCAGTGAGAAGACACGGGAGAAGACGTCCATGTGACTGGGTGATGCATCTGCCAGCCAAGGATGGCGAGCATGCTGGCAGAAGCCAGGAAGGACCCTCCCCTGGAGACAGTGGAGACCGCACGGCTCTTTTCATGCCTTGATTTTGGAGTTCTAGTCTCTAGAGCTAAGAGTAAATTTCTGTTGTCCAAGTCCCAGTTTGTGGTACTTTATTTTTCCAATAGTAGTGTACGGGTGTCAGAGTTGGACCAAAAATAAGGCTGAGTGCTGAAAAGTTGATGCTTTTGAACTGTGATGTTAGAGAAGACTCTTGAGAGTCCCTTGGATGGCAAGGAGATCCAACCAGTCAATTCTAAAGGAAATAAGCCTTGAATATGTAGTGGAAGGACTGTGCTGAAGCTGAAGCTCCAATATTTTGGCCACCTAATGCAAAGAGTTGATTCATTGGAAAAGACTCTGATGCTGGGAAAGATTGAAGGCAGGAGGAGGAGGAGGCAACGGAGGGTGAGATGGTTAGCTAACATCGGTGACTCAACGGACATAAGTTTGAGCAAACGCTGGGAGATAATGAAGGACAGGGGAGCCTGACATACTGCAGTCCATGGGGTCTGAAAGTGAGACATGACTTAGAGACTAAACAACAATATTAAGGCAGTCCTAGGAAACAATAGGGAGAGTCAATGCATCAAACATGGGGAAGAAAGCTTTTTAAATAGTACCTTGATCAAGGGGTAATATTATACCTGATTTATGTTCTCATTTATGAAATGGTTGCACATCAACCAGGACTTTTGAGAAACTGAATATACTTTCTTTTTTTATTGTTTTTTTTTTANTGATATCCCTCAGAATGAACTAGTTGTATCTCCTTTCAGTCCAAGGGACTCTCCAGAGACTTCTCCAAAACCACAGTCCAAAAGAATCAATTCTTTGATGCTCAGCCTTCTTCAGAGCCTGACTCTGATATTAAACAGTTTCCTTTGGAAATGAAGAGAAATCACTCTGTCATTTTTGTGATTGCATCCAAGTACTGCATTTTGGACTCTGTTGACCATGATGGCTACTCCATTTCTTCTGAGGGATTCCTGCCCACAGTAGTAGATATAATGGCCATCTGAGTTAAATTCACCCATTCCAGTCCATTTTAGTTCGCTGCTTTCTAGAATGTCAACGTTCACCCTTGCTATCTCTTGTTTGACCACTTCCAATTTGCCTTGATTCATGGACCTGACATTCCAGGTTCCTATGCAATATTGCTCTTTACAGCATCAGATCTTGCTTCTATCACCAGTCACATGCACAATTGGGTATTGTTTTTGCTTTGGCTCCATCCCTTCATTCTTTCTGGAGTTATTTCTCCACTGATCTCCAGTAGCATATTGGACACCTAATGACCTGGGGAGTTCCTCTTTTGGTATCCTATCATTTTGCCTTTTCGTACTGTTCATGGGGTTCTCAAGGCAAGAATACTGAAGTGGCTTGCCATTCCCTTCTCCAGTGGACCACATTCTGTCAGACCTCTCCACCATGACCTGTCCGTCTTGGGTTGCCCCGCAGGCATGGCTTGGTTTCATTGAGTTAGACAAGGCTGTGGTCCTAGTGTGATTAGATGGACTAGTTTTCTGTGAGTATGGTTTCAGTGTGTCTGCCCTCTGATGCCCTCTTGCAACACGTACCATCTTACTTGAATTTATACCTGTTATCCTCTGACTATCATCAAACTGGAAATTTCTCAAGGGCAGAGTTGAGATAATATTGTTCTATCTGCCAGACATTTTGCCTGGCACATAAAAATCTCTCAGTATGTATGACTATTGTTGAAAGTATAGTAATAAAATGAGAGTAAAATGAGAGTGCTCCAGCCACAGTCCTCTAGGTGTTTTGACAAAGAATCCGCCAATTTCATTCTTCTGGATGACTTTGTGTCATATGGACAAGGCCAGACTTTTTTAAGAAACTTAGAGTAGAAACGTCAGTAGTTAGCAATAAAGGTCATGATATCATCATATCCATTACAGCTCACAGGATTCTAAGCCTTGTTCTATTTCTTCTTTTTCTATTTCTGACTCATAGTTGAGTATATGGGATTTTGGATGTTTTTTTCAAAGATCTAAAATCAGTTACTCTCTGGTATAACAGAAAGAAAGAACAATATGGAGTCAGAAGGTTTGATTTTTGTCTGTACTCAGTAACTAACCATAGTATGCCCTTGAGTCATTTTACTGTCTTTCATCAATTTGCTTATTGTTAAAAGGAAAGGAAGGATTTTACTCACCATGCAGAATCATTGAAAAATCAAATGAAAATATGTGTAAAAAGAATATATACACTTGATTAAAAAGACCTGATTATAAATCTTATTTCCACAATCTATAGATAACCTCCATAATTGGAGCTAACTTCCCTATTTAACTGTGTAAACTGAATCGCATACCTATTTGGCAAATATAAAATTAAAATTTTCTTTCTTAAGCATGAAAATATTTTGAAGTAAAAAGAGTTCTCTTCCCTATAGATGCATTTTTAAGTTTATAAGAATTTTTGTCAATTCATTTTCACTAAATCTTACACAATTATACTCATGCATAGTATTATCAGAATTTGTATTAAATTTCTTTGGTGAGTATGTTATTTGATGACATAATAATAACAGTTCAAGCCTTCTTGTATTTTTCTCAAAGTAATGGATGTTCCACTTTACCTTCTATCTGTAAAAAGTTTAAGCTGGTAAAAAAAAAATGTACACTGAAGAAATTATAAATAATTCATTAAATGTTTTTGATAAGTGTATTCCTTATAAACAGCCAACTGCCGTCTCTACATGTAGCTCATTTTCTTGAATGGTAAAGTAATGACATTCAAACTCCAGTAGTACAATCTACCCCAGAATGACTGGTTAATTTTTTGAAGTCTTGTCCCTACTCTTCACATTTTACATTAATTTAGCCCCTACTTGTCATAAAGAAATAAGCAATATTGTGCAGGCAAAATTTAAGAGAATATTCACGAGCAGTTTTCCTCCTCTTGGAAAGAAGTGATTATGTCCTTACAGCATTTGGCAATATAATATTGGTGAAGCAATAGGAAATCACTCATACTGGAATATGTCCAAAATTGAAAGTTTAAAATATGGGGTTACCTAAAATTTGTCAGGGTAGGTATAAGAGAATTTCCAAGATTGACATTCTTCAGTATAAAATGGAAACCCCAGTTCAAAAATGTACACAATGTAAGAGCTCTATTTAATTAAAATTGCAAATTAAATCTTTTAAATTATTACTTTAAATTTTAAATCAAATGGAAGTTGTGGTGGAATTCAGAGATGGTGGTAGTAGCAGCAATGTTTTTAAATCTCCCTGAACTCTTTCATTCCTACTATCTGTATAAAAGCAAACAATTGCAAGGAATGACCTTATTTGAATCTTGATTCAAACAAACTGAAAAAAAAAATCTTTTAACCATTCAACCAGAGAAATCTGGACAATGATTGGCTATTTAATGATATTAAAAAGTTGTTGATTTTTTAGATGCAATAATTATATTGCGTTTATATTTTTAAAAGTCCTTGCAGAGATACATATTGAAATAGTTACAGTTGAAATATAGATACTGCAGATTTGGTTCCAGATCATTGCAGTAAAGCAAATATCACAATAAAGAGAGTCGCACAATTTTTTGTTTCTCAGTCCATATATACGTTATGTTTGCACTATACCCCAGTCTATTAAATATGCACTCACGTATGTCTAGAGAACAATATAAATACCTTAATTTTAGAAGCACTTAATTGCTGGAAAATGCTAACCATCATTTGATAAGACAGAGTTGCTACAATCCTTCAATTTCTAAAAAATTCAGTATCTGCAAAGCACAATAAAATGAGGTGTGCCGGTAATATTATCTGGAATTTGCCTATAAATAATCTGAGAGAGACGATAATTAATGAGTGTGTAGATTTTGGAGGATTTAGGAGGAGAGGCTGCACCATACTGCTTCTGGGTTCTTAGTTCCTCATGTAGGGATTGAACCTTGGCCTTTGGCAATAAGGCTATGGAGTCCTAACCACTGGACCTCCAGGGTAATTTCCCAATGGGTGTTTAGATGAAACAAAATTGTCTTTGCATTTATAGTTGTTGAAGGTCTTTATTGTGGATATATCAAATTAATAATACTCATCTTTTGAGTACATACGGGCATATTTGGTAGTAAAATTAAAAGTTAATGTTATATCAAAATAACTTGATTTTAGTTTAGCTCAATGATTAAAATTAAAATACAAAATGATAGTTAAGAAAATAGAAGTGATGAAGTGGAATATGAAAATATATGTAGTTAAGACAACAGAAATAATTTAAAAAGAAGAGAAAAATAACAAAAGTCAGATGGGAGAAATACAAGGCAAACAGATGGTAGATTTAAATCAATTGTTTAAAAAACTACTTTAACTGTAAATGATCTAGAAACTCCAAATGAAAATGAGAAACTGTCCAAGTAGATTTGGCTAACAAACACATGAAAAGCTGCTCAACAACACTCATTATCAGAGAAATGCAAATCAAAACCACAATGAGGTACCATCTCATGCCTGTCAGAACAGCTGCCATCAAAAAGTCTACAAACAATAAATACTGGAGAGAGTGTGGAGAAAAGGGAACCCTCTTACACTGTTGGTGGGAATGCAAACTAGTACAACTGCTATAGAGGCCAGTGTGGAGATTCCTTAAAAAACTAGAAATAGAACTACCATATGACCCAGCAATCCTACTGCTGGACATACACACCAAGAAAACTGGAATCGAAAGAGACATATATACCCCAGTGTTCACTGTAGCATTGTAAGGACATGGAAGCAACCTAGATGTCCATCAGCAGAAGAATGGATAAGAAAGTTGTGGTACATATACACAATGGAGTATTACTCAGTTATTTTAAAAAAATGCATATAAGTCAGTTCTAATGAGGTGGATTAAACTGTAGCCTTTGCAGAAAATGAAGTAAGTCAGAAAGAAAAGCACCAGTACAGTATATTAAAACATATATATGGAATTTAGAAAGATGGTAATGATGAACCTATATGCAAGACAGCAAAAGAGCCACAGATGTAAATGATATCATTGGACTTTGTGGGAGACGGCAAGGGTGGGGTGATTTGAGAGAATAGCATTGAAACACGTATATTACCATATGTGAAATAGATGACCAGTCCAAGATTGATGCATGAAACAGGGTACTGAAAGCCGATGCACTGGGACAACCCAGAGGGATAGGATGGGGAGGGAGAGAGGAGGGGTTTCAGGAAGAGGAGACACATGGACACCCATGGCTGATTCATCTCAATGTATGTCAAAAACCACCACAATATCGTAAAGTAACTAGCCTCCAATTAAAATATATATATTTTTAAAGCAGTATTTATTTTCTGTCTAGCGGAGAAAAAGCAATTTAAATATAGAGGCATTTATGAGTTTAGAAGAGAAGAGATGGGAATATCATCGGAGACAAAGAGAGACACTTCATAATAATAAAAGGGCCAATTCATCAAGAAGACATAAAAATCTTAAATGTATATTTCGCTAATAGCAGAGTTCAAAATTGCATAAAGCAAAAACTAGATCCACAATTATAATTGGAGTTATTCACCACTTTCTCAATAGTTTACAATACAGATAAAAATAGTAAAGATATGGAAGACTTGAACAGTGCTGTCAGCCAACGGGACCTAGTCAACTTTATATTTATAGAACATTTCACCCAACAATAGCAGAATACATACTCTTTTCAATGGAACATTACTAAGGCCTGTAGTATTCTGAGTTATAAAACAAGTTTCAACAAGTGTTAAATAATTAAGTTCATATAACGTGCATTCTCAGACCAAAATAAAACTAACTTCAAAGTCAATTTAAAAAAAAGTTTTCACAAAAATTTTCTACATATAGGAAATTAAACAACACACTGACAGAGTAGCCCATGGTGTAAAGAAGTCATAGGGTAAATCAGAAAATATCTTCAACCCACTAAAAATGAAAAGACATCAAAAATCCTGGGATGCAGCTTAATACAATGCTTGGGACAAACAAATTTGCAGTAATACTTTTTGCAGTAATTATTTTAGAAATTAAGAAAGGTCTAAGATCAATGATCTAAAAATTTCCAATTATGAAACTAGAAAATGAAGAGCAAATAAAACCCATAGTAAGTAGAANATGCAGCTTAATACAATGCTTGGGACAAACAAATTTGCAGTAATACTTTTTGCAGTAATTATTTTAGAAATTAAGAAAGGTCTAAGATCAATGATCTAAAAATTTCCAATTATGAAACTAGAAAATGAAGAGCAAATAAAACCCATAGTAAGTAGAAGAAAAGAAAGGATACATAGAAATGAATAAAATATAAAATAGGAACAATAGATAACATAAATATACTTAAAACCTATTTTTAAAGAGAGCAATACATTTGATTAAATTATACCTCAATTCATCAAGGAGTAAAAAAAAGAGTGAACATATAACTCATAACTTTTGTAATTAAAAGAGAAGACTTAGATACTTAGATGAAATGGACAAAATCTTAGAAGACACAAATTACCAAAACTGACATGCACAAAAATTGAAAACTTAAATCACCTTATATCTATTTTATTGATTTATCCTCTGAAATCAGTCAATATAATTCATCTTACAATAGAATAAAGGTAAAAGTACTTATAATAATCTCATTATATACAGAAGAAGTTTATGACAAAGTTCAATACCCATTTGTGATTAAAAATATTCTCAAAGGATAGTATTAGAAGAAAGCTTCCTAAAACTGATAAAAGATATTTGTAGGAAAATCATACTACTAACATCATACTTTATGGTAAAAACAGTATTTTTCCTCTAACATTGAGAACAAGGTAAGAATATCTATTCCTACTACTTCTATGCAAAATTTTATTGGAAATCTTAGCTGGTATAATAAGGAAAGAAAAAGCATACAAGCTGGAAAAGGTGTATTCTATTTTCAGATTGTACTATTTTTACACAAGAGCTATTTAAACAAATAAATGAAGTTCAGTTCAGTTCAGTTCAGTCGCTCAGTCATGTACCTTGGAGTGAGAACCTCTCCAGTATTCTTGCCTGGAAAATTCCATGGATTTGCACAGGGTCAAACATGGCTGAGCTACTGAGTGTACACACACATCAGCATCATACAATGTGCGATGGTTCCTTTCTCTCTCCCCTTCAGTCTACATAACTCAACAAAGGTTCACAATACACCAAGATGCTGGAGAGACCTGTGCATCTGAACATGGGTAGATTGGAACACATAGAGGAGGCAGAACCAGGGAAACAGTGGTGCCCCAATCCTGGTCCTTGGCTGCAATGGAGACACCCATGACCCCAGCTCTCCCCACCACTCTCTCCCTCCCATAGTGGTAGGGCCCATGACCCAGGTGAGCCCAGACGTGGCAGAGGAGCCCTCCATCACCATGCCCTCAGGGGTGACAACAATACCATTAATAGCAGCAGCACCCAAGGTACCAGGAACCCTGGAGGAACTAGCAACAGAGACAAGGGCACCAGGGACACCTCTGGCAGAAGCAGTAGAGGGTGGAAAGTGCTGGTTCTCCAGTGCATCCGGAAGCAGCCCAGATGAGGGATAAAAAAAACATGTGTTTTAGTGCCACCTACTGAAAAAGACCTCTAATTATCAGTCTGTTCAATTGTTAAAACCAAAACTTCACAATTCCATTCACCATTTATCAAAAAGAATAAAATACCTAGGAATAAGCCTGCCTAAAGAGACAAATGACCTGTACTCTGAAAATCATAAGATGCTGAGGAAAGAAAGTGAAAAAGACACAAAGAGGTGTAAAGATATATCATGTTTGTGGATTGGAATAATCATTATTGTCAAAATGACTATACTACACAAGGCAATCTACAGATTCAATGCAATCCCTATCAAAAAGAATTTTAGAATTTGTATAGAGACACAAAAGACCCCAAATAGCCAAAGCAATCTTCAGAAAGAAACATGGAGCTGGAAAAATCAGGCTCCCTGACTTTAGACTATATGACAAAGTTACAATCATCAGAACAATACAGTACTGAACTAAAAAATAAAAATATAGATCAACAGAATAGGATACAAAATCTGGAAATAAACCCATGCACCTATCGTCAGTTCAGTTCAGTTCGGTAGCTCAGTCATGTCCAACTCTTTGCAACCCCATGAATCACAGCACGCCATGCCTCCCTGTCTATCACCAATTCCCGGAGTTCATTCAGACTCACATACATCGAGGCAGTGATGACATCCAGCCATTTAATCCTCTGTCATCCCCTTTTCCTCCTGCCCCCAATCCATCCCAGCATCAGAGTCTTTTCCAATGAGTCACCTCTTCACATGAGGTGGCCAAAGTACTGGAGCTTCAGCTTTAGCATCATTCCCTCCAAAGAACACCCAGGGCTGATCTCCTTCAGAATGGACTGGTTGGATCTCCTTGCAGTCCAAGGGACTCTCAAGTCTTCTCCAACACAACAGTTAAAAAGCATCAGTTCTTCNTAGACAATCACGATGGTGTGATCACTCACCTAGAGCCAGACATCCAGGAATGTGAAGTCAAGTCAGCCTAAGAAATCATCACTATGAACAAAGCTAGTGGAGGTGATGGAATTCCAGTTGAGCTATCTCAAATCCTGAAAGATGACGCTGTGAATGTGCTGCACTCAATATGCCAACAAATTTGAAACACACAGCAGTGGCCGCAAGACTGAAAAAGGGTCAGTTTTCATTCCAATCCCAAAGAAAGGCAATGCCAGAGAATGCTCCAACGACCACACCATTGCACTCATCTCACATGCTGGTAAAGTAATGCTCAAAATCTTCCAAGCCAGGCTTCAGCAATATGTGAACCATGAACTTCCAGATGTGCAAGTTGGTTTTAGAAAAGGCAGAGGGACCAGAGATCAAATTGCCAACATCCACTGGATCTTGGAAAAAGCAAGAGAGTTCCAGAAAAAAAACATCTATTTCTTCTTCATTGACTATGCCAAAGCTTTTGACTGTGTGGATCACAATCAACTGTGGAAAATTCTGAAAGAGATGGGAATACCAGACCACCTGACCTGCCTCTCAAGAAATCTGTATGCAGGTCAGGAAGCAACAGTTAGAACTGGACGTGGAACAACAAACTTGTTCAAAATANAAAAAAAAAAAAAGAAGTTAGGTTATTCTTTAGCATTATACACAAAAATAAGCTCAAAATTTGTTCAAGACCTAAATGTGAGACCAGACACTGTAAAACTCCTAGAGGAAAACATGGGCAGAACACTTTGTGACATAAACCACAGCAATATCTTTTTCAACCCATCTCCCAGAATAATGGAAATAAAAACAAAAATAAACAAATGGGGCTACTTAAAAGCATTAGCAAGGAAACAACAAACAAAACAAAGACAACCCACAGATTGGGGGAAAATATTTGCTCAAATCATGTGACCAACAAGGGACTAGTCTTCAAATTTACAAACAGCTCATGATGCTTAACAGCATTAGAACAACCCAGTCAATAAATGGGCAAAAGACCTAAATAAATATTTCTCCAAAGAAGAAATATAGATGGCTATTAGGCACATGAAAAAATGTTCAACATTGCTCAGTATTAGAGAAATACAAGTCAGAACTTCAATGATATATCACATCACACCAGTCAGAATGACTGTCATCAAAAAATCCACACACAAGAAATCCTGGAGAGGGTGGAAAGAAGGGAACCCTCCTACACTATTGGTGGCAATGTAAATTGGTATAGTCATTATGGAGAACAGTATGGAGGTTCCTTAAAAAACTAAAAATAGAGCTACCATATGACCCTGCAATCCCACTCCTGGGCATATATCCAGAGAAAAACATGATTTGAAAGGATATATGCACCCCATTGTTCACTACAGCACTGTTTACTATAGCTAAGACATGAAAGCAACCTAAATGTCCATTGACAGAGGAATGGATATAAAAGATGTCATATATATACAATGGACTATTACTCAGCCATTAAAAAGAATGAAATAATGCCATTTGTAGCAACATGGATGGACCTAGAGACTGTTAGACTGAGTGATATAAGTCAGACAGAGAAGGAGAAATTTCATACGACATCCCTTGTATGTGGAATTGAAAAAGAAATTATGCAAATGAACTTACTTACGAAACAGAAAGAGACTCACAGACTTAGAAAACAAACTTATGGGCTCCAGGGGGAAGAATGAGGAGAAAGGACAGTTAGGGAGTTTGGGATAGACATGTTTACAGTGCTATATTTAAACCGAATAACCAAAAAGGACCTACTGTAAAGTGCATGGAACTCTGCTCAGTGTTATTGTGGCAGCCGGGATGGGAGGAGAGTTTGGAGAAGAATGGATACGTGTATTTGTATGGCTGAGTCCCTTCACTGTTCACCTGAAATTATCATGACATTGTTAATAATCTATACCCCAATAGAAAATAAAAAGTTTAAATTTAAAAAATCAAGTTCAGTTCAGGTCAGTCACTCAGTCATGTCCAATTCTTTGCAACCCCATTGACCACAGCACGCCAGGCCTCTCTGTCTATCACCGACTCCCAGAGTTTACTCAAACTCATGTCCATTGAGTCAGCGATGCCATCCAACCATCTTATTCTCTGTCGTCCCCTTCTTCTCCTGCCCAAAGCTTTGCCTAAAAAGAAAGTCATTTGCTATTCAATTTGCTATTCAAATATACCAACAAAAGAATGACTCATCTAGCACCATGAAAAACCACAATAATACAATATCTCTCACACAAAAAAAAAATAATAATAAACTTCTGAAACAAAATTTAAAGTCTGGTAAGGTTGGTATCTTAACAAATAATTCAAAATAGCTATCATGAAGAAACTCAACAAGCTAAAGAAAACTCACAAAGGCAATTCAATGAGTTCAGGAATAAAATTAATTATCAAAAGGGATAATATGCTAGAGATCAAAACTATAATGAAGAACCAAATAGAAATTGTGGAGCTGAAAATCTCACTAACTTAGGTCAAAAATTCTTATAGAGCATTGGAAATAGTACTGACCATATTGAAGAGAGAATTAACAACCTCAAAGATAAAAATCTAGAAATGATTTAAATAAAAGGGAGAGAACTGATTTTAAAATATAACTATTGCTGTAATAGCTATTCCACACCATTAGAAAAGAAACATAAGGATAATGAGTATTCCAGAAGAAGAAAAAGAAGGTAATAGAGTTTATTTGAAAAAAGTAATAGCTGGAACTTCCCAAACCCAGGGATAGAGCTATATATTCAAATCAACAAAGCTAACATAACACCTAATTATCTAAATACAAAAAGATGTTCTCTAAAATACATTGTCAATCATAAGGAAAGAATTTTAAAGGCAGCTATGGCAAAAATGGGCACCAGTTAGTCTGATGTCCCAGTAGAGTATCAGTCCATTTCTCAGAAGAAACTCTATAGGCCAGGAGAGAATGAAACGAAGAATGAAAACTGAAAATATTGAAAGATTTAAAACTTAGCAGTCAAGAATATTCCAGTGAAGTTATCATTCAGATATAAAAGAGAAATAAAAGCTTCCCCAAGACAGACAAAAGCTGAGGGAGCTCATCACCACTAGACCTTCCTTACAAGAAATGTTGAAGTGAACTTTTCTACCTGAAATGAAATTGCAAAGATACATAAAACTTGAGTAAGGTGATAAATAGTCAGAAAATTACATTTCTATATAAGAATAGGTTATGAAACAATTATAGCATAAATGTTAAAAGGAAAGGAAGCTTTAAAAATGACCTCAATTTGGCAACAAACTTGCAAATTACCCCCACATAAAAGGGGTAATTTGTGATGTTAAAAGGTGAAGAAGAAAAAGATGAAACCTGAAGATAAAATGCTATCTTGAGGAAACAAAAGATGATTTATGTAACCCTCCTGGTAACCACAAAGCAAAATGTAGAACATACATAAAAACAGTAAAAAATTTAAAAACATAAAAAATTATGGAGAACCACCAAAGTAAAATAACAAACAGAAACTCAAGGAAAAATAATCAATGGAGATATTGAGCAACCAGTAAACAAAAGATAAAATGGCAGTTCTATGTCCGTATGTATTGGTAGTCACCCTAAATGTAAACAGGCTGAATTCACCAATCACAATACACATTATGGCTGGATGGATTAAAAGCAATATCCAACTATACGCTTCCCCTAGGAGACTCAGCTCAACTCTAAGGACAAACATAGGCTAGAAATGAAGTGCTACTTCGAGCAGCTAAAAGAAAGCAGGTGTAACCATACTAATATCAGAAAGGAAAGACTTTATGCTAAAGGATGGATATTAAGTAATGATACTTATGCACTTAACATAGGAGCATCAAAATACATAAAACAATTATTAACACATCTAGGGTAAAAGCTGGCAGCAGTACAATAATCATAGGGACATTTAACACCACATTACATCAATGGAAGGGATTTCCTGCTGGCTCAGATGGTAGAGTCTGCCTACAGTGCAGACGACCTGAGTTCTCTCCCTGGGTTGGGAAGATCCCCTGGAGAAGGAAATGGCAAACTACTCCAGTATTCCTGCCTGGAAAATCTCATGGGCAGAGGAACCGGGCAGGCTACAGTCCATGAGCTCACAGAGTCAGACACAACTGAGCAACTTCACTTTCACTTTCTTTTCACTTACATCAGTGGATAGATAATCCAGAGAGAAAGTCAGCAAAGAATATCAGCCTTAAATGAAACATTATTAGGTCTGGTGGACTTAATACATGTATACAGTCCATTGCATCCAAGAGCAGCAGGATATACATTCACAAGTACACATGGAATGGTCTCCAGAATAGAGCACATGTTAGACCACAAAACAAGTCTCAGTAAATTTAAGAAGTTTGAAATATTAGACATCTTTTTTACCACAACAGTAAAAATCTAGAAATCAGCAATAAGAAGAAATGAAGATTTCTCAACGCAAACGAAAATATGATATACTAAAATCTGTGGGAAGCAGCAAAAGTAGTACTTTTATAGCAATATCGGCCTACCACAAGTGATGAGAGAAATGTGAAATACACAATCTTAGCTTACACCTAATAGAACTAGAAAAAGAAGAAATGAAGCCTAAAATCAGTAGAAAATAAAGAAATAATAAAAAAAATCAAAGTGGAAATAAATGAGATGAAGACTGAAAAACCAAAATATCACTGAAACTAAGAGTTTCAAATGATAAAATTGACATGTATTAGCTATAGTCACAAAGAAAGAAGCCTCAAATAAATTTAGAAATGAAAGAAGCTACAATGGATTCCACAAGGGCAAAAAAAAAAAAAAAAAGGTTATAAGACACTACTATGAACGTATTGAACAATCTGGAAGAAATGGATTCATTCTTAAAATCATATAACTTTCCAAGATAGAATTATGGAGAAAGAAGAAAATCTGAAGAGAAAAATCATTAGTAAGAAGATTGAAACAGTCATCAAAAAGCTTCTGGAACTGCCTTGGTGGTGCACTGGCTAAGACCCCATCCTCCCAGTGCAGGGGGCCCAGGTTTGATCTCTGGTCAGGGGTCTAAGGGGCTTACCTTGTGGCTCAGCTGGTAAAGAATCCACTGTCAATGCAGGAAATCTGGTTTGATCCCTGGCTTGGGAAGATCCCCTGGAGAAGGGAAAGGCTACCCACTCCAATATTCTGGCTCGGAGATTCCATGGACTGTATAGTTGGATATTGTCTTTTAATTCCATGGGGTCGCAAAGAGTGGGAAGCGACTGAGTGACTTTCACTTTCAATTCAGGGGCCTAAGATTCCCCATGCTGTGGCAACAGAGAGCCAACATTCTGCAACTAAGACCCAGCATATCCTACATAAATAATATTTTTTAGAATAATTATGAACAACATTAATTTTTTAAAACTCCAAAAACATAAAAGTCCAGGTCCAGAAGCATGCACTGAATTCTACCAAACAAATTCAAGAAATTTTTAATACCTATCCTTCTCAAACTCTTCCAAAAAATTGAAGGGGAAGCAATACTTCCTAAATCATTCTATAAGGTGTATATTACCCTAATACCAAAATAAGACTAGAAAACCCCCTAAAAAAGAAATTAGAGGCTAATATATCTTGAACATAGAAGCTAAAACACTCAACAAAATATTGGTAATGAAATAAACATACATTAAGAGGATCATACATGATGATCAAGTGGGATTTATTTCATAGATGCAAGGATGGTTTGACATCTACCAATTAATCGATGTGATCGACCATATTAATGAACTGAAGGATAAAAATTATATGATGTGATTATCTCAAAAGATGCAGTAAAAAAATAAGTTTCCATTTTCATTTATAATAAAAACTTCCAATAAAATGGGTATCAAAGGAATATACCTCAAAATAATAAAGGCCATACATGACAGACCCACAGCCAACATATTCAGTGATGAAGAACTAGAATCTGTCCCTCTCAGATCAGGAACAAGAACACCCAGTCTTTCACTTTTATTCAACATAATTTTGGAAGTTCTAGCCAAAGCATTTAGTCAAGAGGAAAAAAAAAAACATGGCATCCAAATTAGGAAGGAAAAAGTAAAATTGTCACTAGATGATTTCAAATGTAGAAAATCCTAGAAAACCATAAAACATTAGAAATAATAAATGAAATAAAGTTTCAGAGTAGAAAATTAATGTACAAAAATATGTATTGTGTCTCTATACAATAACAATAAACTAGCAGAAAGGAAAATTAAGGAAATAATCTCATTTTCTTTTTTTTTTTTACTTTACAATACTCTATTGGCTTTGAATAATCTCATTTTCATTCACAGCAAAAGAAATAAAATACCCAGGAATAAATTTAACCAAATAGATGGAACACCTATATACTGAAAGCTGTAGCCCATTGTTGAAAGAAATTGAAGACACAAAGAAATGGAAAGATACTTCATGCTTATAGATTGGAAAAATTAACATTGTTAAAATGTCCATATTACTTAATGCAAGCTACATGTTCAAAGCAATGCCTATCAAAACCACAATGACTTTTCTCAAATAATGTAAATAAAAATTCAAAATTTGCAACCACAAAAGACCCTGAATAGCCAGAGCAATCCTGAGAACAAACCTGGAGGTATCATGCTCCCTGATTTTACTACATAGCTGTTGGGGGCTTCCCTGGTGGCTCAGATGGTAAAGCGTCTGCATGTGATGCGGAAGACCCAGGTTCGATCCCTGGGTTGGGAAAATCCCCTGGAGAAGGAAATGGAAACCCATTCCAGTACTATTGCCTGGAAAATTTCATGGACGGAGGAGCCTGGTAGGCTATAGTCCATGGGGTTGCAAAGAGTCGGACACGACTAAGTAACTTCACTTTCACATAGCTGTAGTTTTCAGAACAGCATGATAATGTCAGAAAAAAAGATCAATGGAGGAAAAGTCGGAGCACAGAAATAAACCCACAAATATACAGACAACTAATTTACAAATTTGGGGGGGGTGCTGTCTGAGGAGGCCTTACAAATAGCTGTGAAAATAAGGGGAGTGAAAAGCAAAGGAGAAAAGGAAAGATATACTGATTTGAATGCAGAGTTCCAAAGAATAGCAAGGAAAGATAAAAGAGTATTGTAAAGTAAAATAAAGTAAAAATAAAAAAATAAGAATTAAAAAAAAAAAACCTTCTTCAGCAATCAATGCAAAGAAATAGAGGAAAAGAACAGAATGGGAAAGACTAGAGATCTCTTCAAGAAAATTAGAGATACCAAGGGAACATTTCATGCAAAGATGGGCTCAATAAAGGACAGAAATGGTAGGGCCCTAACAGAAGCAAAAGATATTAAGAAGAGGTGGCAAGAATACACAGAAAAACTGTACAAAAAAGGTCTTCACGACCCAGATAATCACAATGGTGTTATCACTCACCTAGAGCCAGACATCCTGGAATGTGAAGTCAAGTGGGCCCTTCACTACGAACAACGCTAGTGGTGGTGATGGAATTCCAGTAGAGCTATTTCAAATCCTGAAAGATGATGCTGTGAAAGTGCTGCACTCAATATGCCAGCAAAGTTGGAAAACTCAGCAGTGGCCACAGGACTGGAAAAGGTCAGTTTTCATTCCAATCCCAAAGAAA
>SJYV01043864.1:109275-121530 GCA_006410875.1 Neotragus pygmaeus
GATTGGGGGCAGGAGGAGAAGGGGATGACAGAGGACGAGATGGCAGGATGGCATCACTGACTCGATGGACGTGAGTTTAAGTGAGTTCCAGGAGATGGTGATGGACAGGGAGGCCTGGCGTGCTGCAGTTCATGGGGTTGCAAAGAGTCAGACACGACTGAGTGACTGAACTGAACTGAACTGAATCACTTCATGGGAAATAGATGGGAAGACAGTGGAAACAGTGTCAGACTTTATTTTGGGGGGCTCCAAAATCACTGCAGATGGTGACTGCAGCCATGAAATTAAAAGACGCTTACTCCTTGGAAGAAAAGTTATGACCAAGCTAGATAGCATATTCAAAAGCAGAGACATTACATTGCCTACAAATGTCCATCTAGTCAAGGCTATTGTTTTTCCAGTGGTCATGTATGGATGTGAGAGTTGGGCTGTGAATAAAGCTGAGTGCCAAACAATTGATGCTATTGAACTGTGGTGTTGGAGAGGACTCTTGAAAGTCCCTTGGACTGCAAGGAGATCTAACCAGTCCATTCTAAAGGAGATCAACCCTGGGATTTATTTGGAAGGAATGATGCTAAAGCTGAAACTCCAGTACTTCGGCCACCTCATGTGAAGAGTTGACTCATTGGAAAAATTCTGATGTTGGGATGGACTGGGGGCAGGAGGAGAAGGGGATGACAGAGGATGAGATGGCTGGATGGCATCACTGACTGGATGGACGTGAGTTTGAGTGAACTCCGGGAGTTGGTGATGGACAGGGAGGCCTGGTGTGCTGCAATTCATGGGGTCACAAAGAGTTGGACACAGCTGAGTGACTGAACTGACCTGAAGTCAGTCTTGGGGGATTATAGATTTCTAGACATTTAGCCATTTCCTCTGGATTGTCCATTACATTGGCATATAATTGTTCTTAGTAACCTTTTATGATCATTTGTAATTCTAGTCTGTTGGTTATAACTTCTCTTCCATTCATGATTTTATTGATTTGAGACCTTTTTTTTCTGATGTATCTAGCTGAAGTTTTATCAGTCTTGTTTATCTTTCCCAAAGACCAGCTCTTAGTTTCATTGGTCTCTTCTATTACGCATTTTAGTCTCTATTTTATTTCTGTCTGATCTTTCTTATTTCTTTCTTTCCATTAATATTAATATTGGGTTTTTTTTTTCTTTTTCTTCTAGTCCTTTCGGTGAAAGATTAGATCATTTATTTGTGATTTTTCTCATTTCCTGTGGTAGGCTTTTATCACTATAAACTTGGAACTGCTTTTACTGCATATTATATATTTCAGTGTTTTTTTATCCACTTTTACTTGTTTCTACATCTTTTTTTTTTCTTTGATTTTATCAGTGACCCATTGGTTGTTTAGTATTGTTTACCATCCACGTTTGTGTGTTTTGTAGGTTTTTTTTTTCTTTTAGTTGATTCATAATCTAATACATTTGTGGTCAGAAAACATAATTAATGTAATTTTAATATTCTTAAATTTTGACTGTTTTCTATCCTAGGGAAAGTTCTTGATGCATTTTTTTTTAATGTGTGTTTTGCCTGTTTTTCATGGAATGTTTTCTGTACATCTACTAAACCATCTAATCTAATGTGCTGTTTATTGCCAGTGTTTCTTTATTGATTTTCTGTATGTATTGTCTTTCCATTGATTTATGTGGTATGTTCTCCCATTAGCATTGTCTTACTTCAATTTTTTTCCCTTTATGTTTGTTTCTATTCAATTTATGCCTTTAGGTGTTCCAGCATTGAGGGAATATATATGTGCAATTGTTGTATCTTCTTCTTGATTAATCCTTTTGTCATCATGCAATGTTCTTCTTTGTCTCTTGTTACAGTCTTTGCTTTAAAGTCTATTTTGTCTGATAGAAGTGTTGATACTTGAGCTTTCATGCAGTATCTTTTTCCATCTTTTCAATTTCAGTCTGCATGTACTTTTAGATCTGAAGTCAGTGTCTTGTAAGCAGCATATATACAGATTTTGTTTTCATATCTGTTCAACCAGTCTATACATTTGCATTAGAGCATATTGCCAATTTAAAGTTAATTATTGATTGGTATGTACTTATTGCCCTTTTGTTCATGTTTTTCTGGTTATTTTGTAGTTTGGGGTTTTTTGTGTGTTTTGGGGTCTCCTTTTGCTTGTCCTCTCTTCCTTTGTAATTTGACTAGCTTTGTGTTATGCTTGAACTCCATTCTTTTTTGTGTGTTTATCTGTTATAAGTTTTTGGTTTGTTACTGTGAAGTTCATACTTAACTATATATATGTATATATATGTAATATACATATATAAATATATGATTATTTTAAATAATCGTATAATCTCTTAAATTCAAACACATTCTAAACCACCTTACATTTTAATACCCCCAGTGTTTAATGTTTTTGACATCATATTTTACATCTTTTTGTTTTGTGTATCTCTTAAACTTTTATTGTGATTATAGATGATATTCATACTTTTGTCTTTTAACTTTCCTTCTAGCTTAATGAGGTTTTGTTTTGCTACCTTTAGTGTATATTTTCTTTTACCAATGAGATTTTCCCTCTTATGATTTTTATATTTGTAGTTATGGCATTCTTCTTTTCTACTTAGAGAAGCCTCTTCAATATTTCTTGTAAAGCTGGTTTAGTGGTACTGAATTCTTTTAGCTTTTTCTAGTCTGCAAAACTCTTTATCTCTTCTTCAAATCAAGTGATAACCTAGCCAGATAAAGTATTGTTTTTGGAGGTTTTTTCCTTTAATTTCTTTGAATATAACATGCCACTCTCTTCTAGTTTCTGCTGTAAAGTCAGATAGTAGTCTTTTTAGATTTTCCTTCTATATAGTTGCTTTTTTCTCTTGCTGTTTTCTTAATATTCTCTCTTTATCTTTAATTTTTGCCTTTTTATTTATTGTGTCTTTGTATAGACTTCTTTGGATTAAGCTTGTTTGGAACTATCTTTGCTTCCAGGACCTAGATGTCTGTTTCCTTGCCAGGTTAGGGAAAATTTAAGTTCTTCTTTCTTCAAATTCTTTCTCTACTTCATTCTCCCACTGTTCTCCTGTGGGATCCTTATAATATGAATTTAGGTATAACACTTATTGTCTCTGAGTCTCTTTAACTTACCTCCATTTTTTAAATTTTTTTTCTGTTCGGCTTAGATGATTTCTACTAATCTGTCTTCTCTAGATCATATATCTGTTTCTCTGTAATATCTAATCTACAATGATTCGTTCTAGTACAGTTTTTAATTTCAGCTGTTGTATTTTTTAGCTATTTGGTTCTTCATATCTTGTAACTCTGTTGAAATTCTCACTGTGGTCATCCATTCTTCTCCTTAGTTCACTGAACATCTTTATGATGATTTTCTTGAATACTTTATCAGATAGATCACTTATCTCCATTTTGTGTAGTTCATTGTCTGAGTTTATTTCTTGTTCCTTCATTTGCAATATATTTCTTGGCCTGCTCATTTTGCCCAGTCTTCTGTGTTTATTTCTTTGTTAGGCAGGTCGTTACATTGCCCAGTCTTGAAGAACTGACCTTATATAGAAGATCGCCTATGTGCCTGGGCAGCACAGTCCCCCCTGTTCACGAGAACTATATGCTCTAGTGGTATCTTTTAAATGGGATGTATATGCTCTTCTGATGTGGGGAGACTGACTGCTATGGGCATGTGGTAGGCTGTACTGGTTCTAAGCCCAGGTAGCTCATGTGGTGATTGCAGGTCTGCTGTTGTATGGGGCCAAGTCCCTCCTAGTCTTTCTGCACTAGCACCTCAGCATTGGTGCTTACACTAGGGCAGGTTCCCAGCACTGCTAGGCGATAGGAAAGATTCCAAAATAGCACTTGCCAGAGCCAGTGTTCAGTTCAGTTCTGTTGCTCAGTCATGTCCAACTCTTTGTGACCCCATGGACTGCAGCACACCAGGCCTCTATGTCCATCACCAACTCCCCGAGTTTACTCAGACTCATGTCCATTGAGACAGTGATGCCATCCAATCACAACATCCCCTCTCATGCCCTTCTTCTCCTGCCTTCAATCTTTCCCAGCATCAGAGTCTTTACAAATGTGTCACCTCTTCACATCAGGTGGCCAAAGTATTGGAGCCAGTGTTATCACAGTATAATTAGCTCTCCAAACTTGGTGTTGCCAGTTACTCCTTCCCACAGGAAGTTCCAGTTGCCTCCTACCTCTCCAGGTAGCTCTCCAAGATCAGCAAGTGGGCCTGACATAAACCCTTCTGTGCTGGGAAGTCAGAGCATGTAAGATTTTGCATATGCCCTTAATAATGGAGTCTCTGTCTTGAAGTTCATCAAGCTCTTCTCAAAATATTGTCCCTCTTCCTGAATTCTCTTCTCTGTCCTTCTGGAATTTCAGTGAGATGTATGTTGGCCATCACATTCTGCCTTCTCTGTCTTTATTTAATGTCTTTTTTTAGCGCCATGTTCTGGAAACATGTCAGATCATTCTCCAGTCTTTAATTTTCTTCACTGGGGTCTAATCTGATGGTTAGCACATCTATTAAAGGGTTTCTTTCCTATGACTATTTAAGTCATATTTGATTCTTTTTCAAATCTGATTATTTTATAGTCTTTTATTCATATCTTAGCTGTCTTCTTTAAATCATTTAACTATTATTATTATATATATATATATATTTTTTTGCTTCTAGGTTTTGTTGCTATTCCTTTTCACAGAATGTCCTTTTACTATTGTCACGAGATCTAGCTCCTACTTGCCATTCAGATCTCACTTCTCTGCAAGATCAAGGACATTAAAAACTTCAAGACAGTGACAACAGAGCATTAAACCAGCTCTTCTAAGCATGGGCCTGTGCAGTAGCACATGTCACACGTTCATGAAGCTGGCCCCATTTTCTCTGACTAGTCAATTGAATGTCCATTTCCACTTAGTTTTTCTCTTTGTTTTTCACTCTGGTACTTCTTTCTTCATGGCAATTACCATTATCTGGAGTTATTTATTTGCTAGCCCATCTCCAGCAGCTAGAATATAAAATCTGTGCAAAAAGAAACTTCTCTATTGTTCACTGCTGTAGCACCTGAAATGGTGCATGGCTTAGTAAATATTTTGTTTTATGAGTGAATAACTTAGTTCATTATTTTTAGGGTTACAAAAACAATTTACTTTAAGGTCAAAGATATTCCAGAATGACTTACCCTATCCCTAAAGCCGGAAAATCTCAAATATCATATGTATGCATTTAATAGATATAAAGGTAAACCCACAATCAGAATTTTAAAGGATTAGCTTAGAAGCAAGAAAAATATTCTTCCCATTCAGATGCTCGAAGATAACTTCTGGAACCAAAAGCCCTTAAATTACTTATGCTTTTATTTATATAATACAAAATGATGTTTGATGATGTTGTTTATTATAGAAAAAAATATTAATATTGTCAAGGCTGCCAAGAACATATGAAGGCAGATTTTTACCTATTTTATTTTTTTAGCAACAGTTTTATTTTATTCTTTTCAGAGTTCCAGTAAAGTTCAAAACTATCATATGGACTAACTAGGTTTTATTATCTGGAAAATTTCAGTGATATTGAAATTTATCATTAGTATATTATCTTGCTGCTAGATTTTACTGTAACCTTGATCCAAGAACAATTAATCCACTATGGTCAGATAACTGAGTACCAAGGGTCATAAGAGGAAATGAATTTGAATTTATTAACTTCTATAATTTCTGTATACTTATATGATTTTACAACTTTATCAGAATGCAGTTTAAAATATTTTTATGAATGTGTAAATTATTCTAGACTAAAAATCACTCTAAAAATTTCAAGTTGGTTGTTTGATTAATGTACATTTTAACTAAGTTTTTGTTAGTGCACAGTAATTTAGAAATAGGTTAATGATCTCCTCAATAACAGCAGCAAAACCATGGATTTAAAATGTGACAGTCAATTGCCAGAGCTCTTTCTTACTGCATTTTCTTTTAATTTAAGTGGTAAAGCCTACAGTGTTTTTTTAAATGGTGCTGTAGCTATTTAGTTTTACAATGGTATGACAGGTAAAGTATAAGTCATTTTAATGAAGTGCTGGATATTATACCTTATAGGCATAATATTGCCTCAGGTCTAAGAAATGAATGACCATGTTCTGATCATGATCTTAGGTTTTTATCTACACAACCTAGTCCCTACCATTGCGTTTACTTTTCATTTTTAACTATTGCTTTAAAATAATCATGGTCTCTTCAAGTAAGTCTTTAAAAATAAAGAATTTTCCATCTGTTCATTACTTAGCTCTTTATATTTCCTAAATGTGTATTTTTGTGGTAATGATCTATCATGGGCTTTCTGGTTAGTTATATTCAATGAATAGTGATAGAACCTTATAGTTGTAAGTGCTCTTAAAAATGATTGAGTCCAAGGGTAGTAATGTGCCCTTCTCCAGCCATTTCTTCACCATGTCTTACCCTGGCACACGTTACTATTTGGTTACAATCTGCTTTCCTAATGAGGTCCCAGCAGCCTGGGAATCTTCCTCAACAAAATATTGACGGTCCTCCAACTAATAATTCCTAGATCCTAGTTCTTTCATTTTATACATGAGGAAACTGAATTTCAGTCATTTTAAATAATTTGTTAAGACTGACAAAGCCAACTAATTAATGGCCAAGCTAGAACAAGAAAGTAAGTCAGCTGACTCCCAATTAAATCCTGTTTCTCTCAGCACTAGTACCTTCAGTGAATATTCCTACTCTAGTAAACTTTTTATTCAATTACTGGGCTTGAAAAATAAAAAAGAAGAAATATAATAATATGTATACCCACTTGCTACATAGAAGACACCCAGGAAGACTGAGTAACTCCTTAAAATGGTCCAACTCCTCACTTAAATAACATCTTCAGCTTCAGCTAAAGACAAAAGAAGATATTGGGGAGGGAGGGGAGTCAATTATGGGATCAACTATCTGACTTTTAAAATAATCTCATGTGGAATACTACCAATTTTAAATCTTATCTTTGTGTCAAAGGATATTAGGCTATGCCAAAAGGTCAGCCTCTCAAGTAGATTGTCATCATCTCTAAGGAAATTTTTCTGTTTATGACTCTGCTACCAATAGAGCCTCCTTTGGGAATGGGCCTGCCAAATCTTACTGAGAATAAGTTGCTTTTCTGTTTATATTATTTTCAGACAAGACTTTACCCACAAATTTTTCTTAGTTTACAATTTTCATTCAGAACATGTCAGTATCAATTACCTCTTTGCACAAATGCCAAGGATTTGAAGTTGTATAGCTGGTGTGGGAAGCTCAGAGGCAGTTTTAGAATTTCCCTGATTTCTCTGTGTACTAAGAAGATTGGAATACTTCCAACTAAATATCATGATAAGTACTGTGTATAAGTTTTCTTTACAACGATCTGTTTTTTGTGGAATTGAAGAAAAAACCGGCATCTATCTTCATTATATATTTTGTATATAACAGCTTCTTTAGTACAGATTAGGAACAAATTCTTACTCTAACAATTCAGACAGGTTAGAAATTATGCTGTTATAAATTTGATTCTCTCTGGACCAGTGAACTGAAAGGTCTACCAATTTTCTTTCTGGGTAATGTGAACTCATGGCTCAATAAATGCTCCTCAATAGTCAGACTTTAGTTGTGGGAAGATATTATATTCCTCTTTGTCTCTGTGCACTTTTTTTATGATAGGCCTTTAAATGCACTTAGTTACTGCATGTCACTGACATCCATCTCCACCTTTCAAATTGCTGTTAGTTATACAGACCAATTTGTATCCTTGATTTGTTCAATATTTTTGACCCACAAACTCGCTATATCTCAAGATTTTTTTTTTTTTTTTTTTNTAAATGCACTTAGTTACTGCATGTCACTGACATCCATCTCCACCTTTCAAATTGCTGTTAGTTATACAGACCAATTTGTATCCTTGATTTGTTCAATATTTTTGACCCACAAACTCGCTATATCTCAAGATTTTTTTTTTTTTTTTTTTAGCTATCATACTTGTTTTCTTTATTTGCCTTGCTTAGCCAATGGCAGTGAAAATGAAACTTATTTTTACTCTAATCTTGGAAGTTACTCTGCATAGTCCCCTGAAAAAGTATACATTGGGGGTGCTAGTGTTCAAAATTAAGATAATTCTCCAGATGGTTGTACATACCCTGAGCTGGGAATGGGGGGTAAGGGTGATGAGATTGCATATATTTTAAAGACAGTTTCATAACCTCAATTTATTTTGGGGGCCATTTATCGAGTATTTGAACTTCATCTAATATAAAGGAGTGTGAGAGATTTTTATGTTTATACGAAGGTACCATGGAAAATATTCTAAAAGCTTAGGAAAACCTTGAGTAGAGGTGATGTGTCCTGTAAATCTCTCTGCTACCTTAGCAGTAGCCTGGGGTATTCCGTGGAAGTATATGCAGGTGCCTTGTAAAGAGGCTGAACTCAGAAGGCAAGGCTAGAGGACCTACATAGGAGTGAAGCACTGGCTCTACAGTGTGAAAAAATTAATGGGCTCTTATACATAATAGTATATTGTAAATTTTTGATGAATTAAAAGTTACATGGGAATATAGATTTTAATTTATTGTAAAGCTTTCTTTTGCCTTTCAATTTCTTATTCAGATTAATTGATCTTCATTTCATATTCAAAAGCCCCTTGGAAATATAGATTTTAATTTACTGTAAAAGTTTCTTCTTTTGCCTTTCAATTTCTTATTAAGATTAATTGATCTTCATTAATTGATCTTCAAAAGCCTCTATATTAGTGATCTATTTCTATATTATAAAACCCCCAAATTTAGCAGCTTCACACAATAAACATTTATGGCGCCATATAGTTTATATGCATCAGAACCCAGAAATAGCTTGAGAGATTCTAGCTCAGTGTTGTTCATAGACTGCTGTCATTTGAAGTCCTAACTGGAGCTGAAGAATTCACTTCCAAGGTGATTCACTCATATGCCTGGCAAGTTAATGCTGGTTGTTGTCAGTGATGCCTGAGTTTCTCTTCATGTGTAGCTCCCCTTCAGGCTGCTTGAGTGTTCCAATGACATGACATCTGGCTTCCCCAGAACATGTGATCCAAAAGTCAGACAGGCAGAAGTCAGAATATCTTTCATGAACTAGCTTCAGAAATCATACTCTATTATTCCACAATATTGTGAGTGAAAGTCACTCAGTTGTGTCCAACTCTGCAACCCCATGGACTATATAGCCTGCCAGCCGCCTCTGTCCATGGAATTCTCCAGCAAGAATACTGGAGTGGGTATCCTATCCCTTCTAGAGGGAATCTCCCCAACCCAGGAATCGAACTGGGGTCTCCTGCATTACAGGTGGATTCTTTACCATCTGAGCTACCAGAGAAGCCCATTAGTTACACATGTTAACCCTATTCAGTAGAAACTACACTGGGGCATGAGTACCAGGAAGTGGAATCACTGGGGGACATCTTGCAGCCTGCTTCCCACAACTCCAAATAAAAATCATCTGTGAAGTAGATTTTAATCAACAACAGTAGCTTTTATATTTATGTAGATAGACACATACTCAAAAGTATACACCATGGACGGAGGAGCCTGGTAGGCTGCAGTTCATGGGGTCGTGAAGAGTCAGACATGACTGAACGACTTCACTTTCACTTTTCACTTTCATGCACTGGAGAAGAAAATGGCAACCCACTCCAGTGTTCTTGCCTGCAGAATCCCAGGGATGGGGGAGCCTGATGGGCTGCCATCTATGGGGTCGCACAGAGTCAGACACGACTGAAGTGACTTAGCACCAGCAGCAGCAGCAGCAATCTATATCTACCATAATTAGCATATAACATGTATCCATTAACTTTTTTATTTGAGAGTGGGAATATGATTAAATTATCTTTTTTATGTTTATCATTCTCACAGAATAAAAGCTACCAATATGAGACAACAAAAATATGGCAATTGTCCTCATCATCGATGTAAAAAAAAAATTGAAGGTATTTAGCTATAAGAGGAGCTGGGTTATTGGACTAGTACCTCATTTGTGTCAAATCACCGCTTATATACATTTTTACATATTACTGTTGTTTATGAAAACAAAATTATTTTCTGAACCATAATATAATGCGAAACCATAATATAAATGAGAAAATATTGAGCTGAAATGGGAAAATAACATTATAATTATAGCTCAGGAAATGCAAGTCAGAAATCCAAAATAAGTTCAGTGTATGCTGAAAATGTTGTCATTTTTTAATGTATTTAAAGATAATTATATTGCAAACATAATACAATTTTACCATTGTTTTCCAGTTGAAAGGCTTAGGAATGCTTGCATGTTTACTTTAAATTCCTCGAAGAGGTATATGTTGTTTTCTTAGCATCAGGACTTATACAAATAATAGAAATGAATAGTTTTCACTATTCACTAGTTAGTTATATTTACCCTAAGCAATGTATCAAATAAAATTTTTAGGTAATTTTTTAAGTTTTAAGTTTTAAAGAATGATCAAAAAGCAATCTACTGCACTGTCAAAAGTAAAACAAACCATCTTTCTAAATGGAAATTTGTCAATACTTATCAAGAGATTTAATAATGTTCTCAACCTATGATTAGCAACCCCACTTCTAGAAATGTGTAATAAGGAAATAATTGGAGAGGAAGTCAAGGTTCACGGAAGCTTTATTATTATTTAAAATATTGTAAAAATATCCAGTAAACAAATGATAAAATAAAAGATGCTACATACTAATTATGTTATTTAGTGTACAGATTACATGTTGTAACCAAATGATCTATCTAAATAAAGCTTATTTCAATCAATTTCAATGTTCCAGAGGTACTAAATATTGTAACTCTGCACCACAGCATGGTCAAGTGACATAGGTCTCTACACTCTTTCTCTGTTAGTTTGAAAAATAATACCTTCTACATAGTTTCAGCCAACTCACCATTACCATCACTTTGTGCCAGCACATGGGAATGGGGAAAAAGGAACGGAGAGCAAGCAGCTGTCTTTTAAGAAAATGACCTGGAAGTCATATACCTTATTTCTGCTCACATTCCAATGGTTAAAACTTAATAACTTTGTCACATTCAGATAAAGTTAGAATGTTAAGGTCTATACCCTGCATTGTGAGAGTGGATGAAATAGGAGAGCTGCCGTGCATAACCTTGCAAACATTATTTTAAGTGAAAGAAGCCAGTTATAAAAGGTCACATACTATATGATTCCATGAAGTGCCCATAATGGGCAAATTTCTAGAGACAGAAAGTAGATTTATGGTTGTCAGTGGCTAGAAGGGGGCAGGATTGAGGAGACTGCTAACGAGAGTGGGATGATAAAAATTCTTTGTGGGGTATTCCAAACTCAGATAGCAATGATAGTGGCACAACTCTGAATATACTTAAAAAAAAAAAAAAAAGCTGAATTATATACTTGAAAATGGTGAATTTTATGTCATGTGAATTTTATGGCATATATTTCAATAAGGATGTTGTAAAAGAAAAAACTGTTCCCGTGCAGAAAAATACAAGGCAACTTTCCTTTCTCAACCCTTAAGTGGATAAAAGAGAAACCGCTCCACCCCAAGAACCAGAAGTCAGCCCTTCATGTGCCTTCAGCCTGAATTCATGCTCCCTATGTCTGTAAAACCTCCAGCTAAGATCTTAATCTAAAGTGGGTCCCGGTTTTACAGCAGCCCCCTTGGGTCTACCAGAAGCAAGTGTGAATTCTCTTTGGAAATATCAACCTCAATCAAAACTTCAGATCATTCACATAGGTAAAATTCCAAGGAAAACAAACTGTTCACAGACCAAATCATAAAACATCTAAGGATACTAGCCACCTGAATAGGAATCAAACACAGAACAGCAGCAATTACCTGCAGAGGTTTCAGATATTAGCTTTGTTTGTTTGTTTGTTTGTTTCTAGATATATATATACATATATATAATCACAACTAATATGTTTTAAACATAAAAGAGAATTGAAAATATGAACAAGGAATAGACAGATTTTTAAAATAATTATAACATTCTAGAAAAGAAATATGATACATTAAGTTAAAATTTTGGTTATAGATTTATTAACAGATTTGACTTAGTAGAACTGATGACCTGGAAGACAGATATTAAAATGTATCCTTCAGTTCAGTTCACTTCAGTTCAGTTGCTCAGTCGTATCTGACTCTTTGCAACCTCATGAATCGCAGCACGCCAGGCCTCCCTGTCCATCACCAACTCCTGGAGTTCACTCAGACTCACGTTCATTGAGTCAGT
>SJYV01043864.1:121592-194093 GCA_006410875.1 Neotragus pygmaeus
ATCCCAGGGCTGATCTCCTTCAGAATGGACTGGTTGGATCTCCTTGCAGTCCAAGGGACTCTCAAGAGTCTTCTCCAACACCACAGTTCAAAAGCATCGGTTCTTCGGCACTCAACCTCCTTCACAGTCCAACTTTCACATCCATGCATAGCCACTGGAAAAACCATAGCCTTGACTAGATGGACCTTAGTCGGCAAATTAATGTCTCTGCTTTTGGATATACTATCTAGGTTGGTCATAACTTTTCTTCCAGGGAGTAAGCGTCTTCTCATTTCATGGCTGCAGTCACCATCTGCAGTGGTTTTGGAGCCCCAAAAAATAAAGTCTGACACTGTTTCCACTGTTTCCCCATCTATTTCCCATGAAGTGATGGGACGGAATGCCATGATCTTTGTTTTCTGAATGTTGAGCTTTAAGCCAACTTGTTCACTCTCCTCTTTCACTTTCATCAAGAGGCTTTTTAACTCTTCTTCACTTTCTGGAATGTGGAATGAAGCAGGGCAAAGACTAACAGAGTTTTGCCAAGAAAATGTATCCTTAACACAGTCTAAAGAAACAAAAAGATGAAAAAATATGAGAAAGAGATCAGAATATAAAATGTATTAGGATAAGACGTCTGATAAATTTCAAAGTGGAGTTCTAGAAGGATAAAACAGAGGGAATGGGGAAGAGACAGTATTTGAAAATATTTGAAAATATAACTGAGAATATTCCAGAATATTTGAATCTACAGATTTAAGAAAGTATCCCCAGCAGTATAAGATGCTATCCACAATAAAACGTCTTAGTGTGAAACTGCTAAACAACAGAGGGGGAAAAAATCTTAAAAACAGCTAATGAAGGTAGAAAAATCATTTTTCAAGGCAAAAACAATTAGATTAACAGCTTATTTTTCAACAGAATTGAGAAGAGAATTAAAGTATATTGTCAATATGCTGAGAGAAAATAGACATCAACTTATAATTCTTTGTTCCTTGAAAATATCCTTCAAGAGTCAATAGTAAAGGGCTGTCAGTTTCTCAGAAATTCTATGTTTGATACAGGATGCAGGATGCTTGGGGCTGGTGTACGGGGATGATCCAGAGAGTCGTTGTGGGGTGGGAGGTGGGAGGGGGATTCGGGAGTGGGAGCTTGTGTACACCTGTGGTGGATTCATGTAGATGTATGGCAAACCCAATAGAGTATTGTAAAGTTAAATTAAAAAATAAATAAAGAAATAAATTTTAAAAAAATAAAAAAAAAAAAGAAAGAAATTCTTTGAATCTCAAAACGTGACAGAAAAGGTACTTTATTCAAGCAGTTGCTGCAGGGAGAACAGCCAATGGAAGTTTCTCTTTGAAAATGAAGGTGAAGATTTTATACAGGAAAGATAAAAGCAGCCATGTGCCAGCTGCAAGGCTGATAGGTGTTGGTCAGGCAGGTGTCTTACAGATAGGAGATGTCTTCCTTGCAATTTGACCATCACAGGCCATTATGTCCTCTTCTAGGAACTGTTGGCTCAAAAGAGGGATTTAGAGGGAAAGGGTTAGTTCTTCAGTACCAGAGAACAAGGAGGCGCTGTAAATCAGAGCAGAAAATGTTTACAAGGAGGACAGAGTCTGGCATCTGCCAGCCTTAATGGGCCTGTTGAGACAAAGTTATTAGAATGGGGGTCAATTTAAGAGTTAAAGTTTCCTTTTGCTTCTGTTCTGAGATAATGTTCTAGGATCATTTGTTTTGAAAGGATGCTTAGCTTAGCTAAATGACCCTAGAAATTATACATTTAATGAGAAGAGCAGATGAATGAACAGCATTTGGAGGAATGTTCAAAGCTGAATTTCTGACAGAAATGTCTGAGATGCCCAGGCCCATTTACCCAAGGCAGAGTCCATCCCAGAATTCAGAACAAAGTTGCCTATATAGAGAACACTTTGTGTGGCTTCATATCAAAAAGGTTCTGAGGGATGTACAAATACACATCATCTCTAAAGACTGTACCAGAACCCCACTCTGGAGACTAAGATGGAGGCAAAGAAGACTTGGTAATTCCATATGAATGTTAGAATCAGCTTATTTATTACAAGAAGCCTGCTAAGGTTTTAATTGGGTTTTGTGTTGACTCTTACAGATCAATTTGGGAGAAACCACTATCTTTAATAATGGACAGAATATATCTCTGCATTTATTTACTCTTTAATTTTTCTGCTGTGTTTTATAGTTGTTAGTATATACACCTTGCACATTTCTGTCAAATTTATTCCTAAATATTTCATATTTTAGATGCTGTCATTAATGGAATTGCTGTTAATTTTCAATGGTTTGTTTTTGTATGTGGGAATATAATAGAATTTTATATGTTAATCTTAAAAAGATAACTTTGGTAAATACACTTATTCTAGTAACTTTTTTTTGTTCATTCCATTGGATCTTCTATATATATAGCCAGGTTCTTTGCAAACTTTAAAACTTTCAATGTGGGGTGGGAGGTGGGAGGGGAATTCGGGATTGGGAGCTCGTGTACACCTGTGGTGGATTCATGTCGATGTATGGCAAAGCCAATAAAGTATTGTAAAGTAAAATAAAGTAAAAAAAAAAAGTTACATATCTTTATGATACAGGAAACATGAAGGATTTTTTTAAACCAGTTCTAGAAAATACAGACCATAATGGAGATTATAGATGTATTTCTGAACTTTGATGCATGAAAGAATACCTTAAAGAAAGTGAAAAAAGAAGCCCTACAGTGATAGAAAATATGTACACTATATATAATTGGCAAAGTCTTAGTATTTAGAATTGTGCTACCTAATAGGGTAGCCACAAGCCACTGTGGCTTTGGCACTTGAAATTTGCCTCGTCTTAACTGAGATGTGCTATAAATGTAAAATGCAAACCAAATTTCAAAGACTTAGTTAAAAAAAAAGTATAATATCTTCTTAAAAATTGTATATTGAATACACACTGAAGTGAAAATATTTTCAGTTTAGTTCAGTCGTTCAGTCTTGTCCAATTCTTTGCAACTCCATGGACTACAGCACGCCAGGCTTCCCCGTCCATCACCAACTCCCAGAGCTTGCTCAAACTCATGTCCATGGAGTCGGTGATGCTATCCAACAATATTAATCCTCTGATCAGATGCAGCCATGATTAAAAGACGCTTACTCCTTGGAAGGAAAGTTATGACCATTTCTTGGCCAATAAAGGTCCGTCTAGTCAAGGCTATGGTTTTTCCAGTGGTCATGTATGGATGTGAGAGTTGGACTTTGAAGAAAGCTGAGTGCTGAAGAACTGATGCTTTTGAACTGTGGTATTGGAGAAGACTCTTTAGAGTCCCTTGGACTGCAAGGAGATTCAACCAGTCCATCCTAAAGGAGATCAGCCCTGGGTGTTCTTTGGAAGGAATGATGCTAAAGCTGAAACTCCGGTACTTTGGCCCCCTCATGCAAAGAGTAGACTCATTGGAAAAGACTCTGATGCTGGGAGGGATTGGAGGCAGGAGGAAAAGGAGACAACAGAGGATGAGATGGCTGGATGGCATCACCAACTCGATGGATGTGAGTTTGAGTGAACTCTGGGAGTTGATGATGGACAGGGAAGCCTGGCGTGCTGCAATTCATGGGGTCACAAAGAATTGGACATGACTGAGTGACTGAACTGAAGATGAAAATATTTTAGATATATTCAGTTAAGTAAAATATATTACTAAAATTTATCTCATGTGTTTCCTTTTGCTTTTTAAATGTGGCTACTAGAAAATTTTTGATTATATATGTGGCTCACATTATATTTCCATTGGGAAGCCCTAATCTACAGTTTACCTAGATGTTTCTGTGAACCAATTGGAAAAATAAAAATAAGAAAAATGGGGAAGAACAGACACTGTAAAAAGTAGATACTTGAATGACCAATAAAAGTATCAAAAAAGTGCTCTAGATTTAAATAAATGCAAATTAAAACTATAATGGATAACCACTTTCATCTACCACAGAAGCAGATGATTTAAAAAAAAAACTGGTTAGGTTCAGTGCACAGCTGGGGAGATTCTAAATTTGATGCAACTCTTTAGAAGTTATCCATGAAGTTGACTGTGCATGTATCTATCATCCAACAATTTCGCTTCCTCTAGTAGAGAAATTCTTAGACACATGCACCAGGGAACATGTTAAAAATGGATGTCATAGCAGCATTATATGCAGTTTTTAAAACTGGGGGGGAAATGGTTGAATGGATAAATCGGTGTACTCATACAAGTATATACTATTGACCACAGAAAATGCACTATAAGCTAAAGGAATCAACATGGATGGCTCTCACAAGCTTAATATTAAAGAATGGAGCAAGTCATAAAAGAAAACATATGGTATCCCATTATACAAAATTCAAAATCAGATACAACCAAGCTATGTATTTTTTAAGAATGCATGTATAGATACTGTTATTATACAGAGAGACAGCATGATTATCACAGAATTAACGATAGTCACTATCTGTGGGCCAAGGGAGGGGATACAATCAGAAAGTAGTCAAAAGACATCTAAAATCTACTACTGAAGTAGTTCTTAATGTCGTTAATGAGTATATCAGTGATTACCTTATTATTGCTTTTTAAAGCATACATAAATATTTTATAAGTTCTTTGTATGTATGATAGATTTTAATAAATTATGACAGGCTATAAAAGTTATAGCACTGAAACTAACTTTATTTGCCCATGCACACACACACACACAAACTAGATTTTTAAATATGTATGGGAAAAGTAGGGCTTCCCAGGTGGTCCTAGTGGTAAAGAATCTGCCTGCCAATGTAGGAGACCTAAGAGATGTGAGTTCAACCCCTTGGGCCTGGAAGACCCCCTGGGGAAGGAAATGGCAACCACTCCAGTATTCTTGCCTGGAGAATCCCATGGACAGAGGAACCTTGGAGGGCTATAGTCCATGGGGTCACATGGGGTCATACACAATGACATATGGTCATTCACAATAGGAAAATAACTCTAAGGAAGTAAACCAAAATATTTATTTAATGATGAGGATGAAGGTAGATGAGTAATTCAAGGAAAAGTTTGAATATTTAGTCTGTAGGGCAGCTTTGATTGTTGAGCTGCTTTCTAATAGATGTCATCATTCTGCTAATTGTGCTTATTAAAAACATAAGCAGCATTACATCACTACAGACCTAAACAGGCAAGCTTGAGTATTTTTAGGAAAGTTCTAGATGCTTCCTAATTCTTTTCCACATATAGAAATTTATGACTTGTTCATTTGAATGTACATAAACTCCAAAAAGTGTAATACTTTTTATGAATATGTTCCAGTAAGAATGTATAATAGAATATTGTTTTGATTACTATGTAGTTGTTCTTATGATATATACTCATATTTTGGTCAAATTTCTATGATGAATGAACCCTATTACATGTAACAGTATCACATATTATCTTACCAGTAAAACTTGTACATTTAGTAAATAATAGTACTTCTCACTTGGTGGACTCATGGCTAGCAAATGTCAGTTTTGCGTCAATAAACTTGATGAATTTGTCCTTTTTTATTTTTAGATGAAGGAAATATGAGCTAAGTCTCTCAACTATTTCCGTTCACTCTGCAGCATGATTCATTCATTTATTCACAGGCCACATTCTCTTGTTTCTTACCCTTGCTATTTTTTCATTTTCATCCTAAAATTTATGATAATGGTCTCAAAGACAATGCTTATATTACTGTACAGAAATACATTATTACATGAAGGGGAAGCTTGTTTCAATAAGGACTAAGGAGAAAGCTAAGGAAGTATAACAATTTACTAACAGATTAACAAAGAGATTGTGACTGGGATAAATAAATAAAATGAGCTGAAGGAAAAAATAATGCCCTAGGAATCCAGATGATGTTACTTCCTTCTCCTTTTATACCTGTGGTGGATTCATGTTGATGTATGGCAAAACCAATACAATATTGTAAAGTAATTAACCTCCAATTGAAATAAATAAATTTATATTTAAAAAAAAGAAAGCCTATCATATCCACAAGGAAATATTGCACTGTATAGCATTTTCTAGAAGAAAAAAAAATACTCTTTTTTGTCTTTGGACCGCAGCCTGCCAAACACATGCATTTTATTATAGCAAGAGTGATTACTGTTTTTTTCATAAAAATAATAATTTTATTGCCTGATTCTAAAGGGAAGGTAGCAAGCCCCAGGTTAAATAGCTTGTTAAATGTCATTGGTAGAAGCCAGTAAGTAGTTAAGCTAGAATTCAAGCTTAGGTCTATCCTGTTCCAGTTTGTCCTGTCAACTTCTGTACAAAACTGGCCATATGCCCAAATCCATCTTCATTTCCTCTGTAGCTTTTAACCAGATCAAGTCATTCCTGATATATAGATCAGAGATTTATCTTAACATTCAGGTTTATAGTACTGTTTTAGTACAAGACCCTAATTTTAACTTTTTTAGAAGAAAACATTTACAGAATAATTGTGACTGATTTGACTCCTATAAAAATTTCTGCTATTAGAAGTACTAAGGCAATAGCAAAGCCAGATGGGACCAAAAAGAAGCCCAGAGTAGCCTATTTACTTCAATCTCAAATTTAAGTAACACTCACTTTCCAAAGAGAATACTATTTTACCTTTTATAGGAGAGAAAGGATTTAGATACTGTATTTAACCTCTTCAGCTACCTCCCACATTCCACATAGGGTATATGAGGATAGTACAAAATGATTCACTCAACAAAGCTGAGCCTATATTCTCTGTCTGAAGTTTCTCCAACTCCTAAAACTTTGTGACATTTGGTTTTCTATGTTGTTATCAGGCAGCCACACTAATCTTATGATCCCTGAGGATACACCTCTGAATTTTGTGTTCTCTCTGTATATGCCAATGTATGCTTAAAATGTATTTCATATGCTTTGAGACCTCCTTTATTTTAAGGGATAGAACTTTGAGATCTATTATCAACCACAAGGGTCCTTTTGAGAAAACTGTTACCCAAGGTAAACTCAAGCTTTTCTCAATAGGAGACTAGCTTTTACTTTTTAATAAAATCATAGCAAGCCTTCCTTTTCTAAGTATGTGCTTCTTAGCCTAAAATTTGTCTTTATCTAATAGACAAGAGCAGAGAAGGCAATAGCACCCCACTCCAATACTCTTGCCTGGAAAATCCCATGGATGGAGGAGCCTGGTGGGCTGCAGTCCATGGGGTCCCGAAGAGTCGGACACGACTGAGCGGCTTCACTTTCACTTTTCACTTTCATGCATTGGAGAANGGTTTTGGGACCAAATGCCATGATCTTCATTTTCTGAATGTTGAGCTTTAAGCCAACTTTTTTGCTCTCCTCTTTCACTTTCATCAAGAGGCTTTTTAGCTCCTCTTCACTTTCTGCCATAAGGATGGTGTCATCTGCATATCTGAGGTTATTGATATTTCTCCTGGCAATCTTGACTCCAGCTTGTGTTTCTTCCAGTCCAGTGTTTCTCATGATGTACTCTGCATAGAAGTTAAATAAGCAGGGTGACAATATACAGCCTTGACGTACTCCTTTCCCTGTTTGGAACCAGTCTGTTGTTCCATGTCCAGTTCTAACTGTTGCTTCCTGACCTGCATACAGATTTCTCAAGAGGCAGGTTAGGTGGTCTGGTATTCCCATCTCTTTCAGAATTTTCCACAGGTTATAGTGATCCACACAGTCAAAGGCTTTGGCGTAGTCAATGCTTATTCTCATGCCTAGAACCACGAGCATTTATTTGTTGAAATGCTAAATTAATCACAAGAGTAGTTACTTGGAGTTAAAATATATGTGGCTTTAAATAATTCATACAAGATTAAAAGGTATATTACATTGCTAATTCATTCTATTCTTAACATAAAGTTGCTTTGGATATAAAGTAATTTCAAAATTATAAGACGGTGTTTTATTGTTAAATTGTCAAATGGTGAAAGTACTTTATTCATTTGAAAATATTTTGTGAACCCTAACTGTGTGCATGCCTCTAGAGTGGGCCTGGAGGCACAAGGGTGAGGGTAGTGAGTAAAGTGGAGGAGGTGCCAGGTCAGGCTGTACAGGGGCCTCCCCCTGGTGTGAAGCCACATCTTTTTTTAGGAAGATGAATGTGATGGTGAGTGTGACACAATTTTCTTTGCTCCAGTGCCAAGAACAGATCAGAAGGAAGAATTTGGTGGATTTCAGTGGATCTCTTTAGCTTAATATTCACCCATATGGTAGAAAAACCATCTTTTACTAAGAGGAATTAAGATACATCTTTTCTGTTTTGTGGCTCTGTCTCATCGCTAATAAAAAGGTGTTTCAGATGTTTCTGTACAAATCAGGACATGAGAAAACAGGAAATTGTGGTTATAATGCTTAATTTGTGAAGCTATTACATTTTCTCTAGCAGTAAATTTTTCTTTAGCAGTCGTATGAGGTAAAGTAATGTGAAACTGCCTTACAGTTTATAATTTTATGATAATGATTTCCATCTCATTGTTTATAAATTTTTTTGTCAATAACAAATGGAACTATTTCCTTTTAAGTAATTGCTGAGATATTACATATGTATTTTCATCATACTCCAAGCAACTTCTAGGAATACTTTTAATTCCTTATAATTGCATCAGACAAAGTCATTAGAATATGTTTTAGAATATGTATTATTTAAAGATTGCTACACTGCCATCTTGGGGCTTCCCGGGTGGCTCTAGTAGTAAAGAACGTGCCTGTCATTGCCAGAGACATAAGAGATATGGGTTCGATCCCTGGGTTGGGAAGATCCCCTGGAGAAGGAAATGGCAACCCACTCCCATATTCTTGCCTAGAGAATCTTATGGACAGAGGATCCTGGTGGGCTACAGTCCATAGAGTGGCAGAGTCAGACACAACTAAAGCAACAGCACCGCACGGCACAGTGCCATCTTATCATATTAAAAAAACTCTTCTCCCTGTGATATTTCAGTGTCCAGTTCATATAAGCATTCCTTGTGTTCTAATTATTATTTTGTGGCTTGGAGAAAATTGGATACTGAATCAAAAAAGAATGTTCAAGACACAGAGGCCCAGTTCAGCCATGATGCTGCTTATTTTAATTGCTAATGCTCTTTAGGAAGTATTTTGTTCTACTCACTTTAGAAAGAGATTTAAATGACTGGCTTTACTACCAGCATTAAGGAAGAACACTGACTTAGGGAAGATTTCAAGCACTTTTTATCTCAATTCATTTTCCATTTAAATTCCATAAAAAGTAAGTACCCCAAGAAAGAGAGGTTTTCGTGTATATGTTAACTGGTGGGATGATTATGTTGAAGGTGAAAGAAACAGAGAACCTGAATTTTAAGTGTAATTTCAATTACACAGCAGAGGAAATCTTGGAAAAATCACTTAAAAGACTTATATGCAAAATGGGAAGAATGATGCTATTGCTTTGGATTATTAGGAGAATTAAATGAGTTAATGAGATCCAACCAGTCCATCCTAAAGGAGATCAGTCCTGGGTGTTCATTGGAAGAACTGATGTTGAAGCTGAAACTCCAATACTTTGGCTACCTGATGCAAAGAGCTGACTCATTGGAAAAGTTCCTGATGCTGGGAAAGATTGAGGGCAGAAGGAGAAGGGGACAAAAGAGGATGAGATGGTTGGATGGCATCACCAATTCAATGGACATGGGTTGGGTGGACTCCAGGAGTTGATGATGGACAGGGAGGCCTGGCATGCTGCTGTTCATGGTGTTGCAAAGAGTCGGACATGACTGAGCCACTGAACTGAACTGAACTGAACTGAATGTATATTAAGGTTTTTTGTATATTGCGAAACTTTATACAAATATTAGTTAATTTCATTAAATGATGATTTACAAGTTATTCAAAGATATTTCTGTTGGGAGCACAATTTTCATAATGAAGCCATAGAACTCACACTTGATGGAAGGCAGCTGTAGAATGGATTGAAAAGAACTCAGGAACAAATTATACCATTGTTTGTATTAAGATAGCCTACAGCAGTAAATCAGCTACATTCATTCCCATGCACCTGCAAATAAAAACAAGAGAGGGATCCTGGGAGCCACTCTTGCAGTGGAAAGAAAATCAGATCAGTCTTGGTGTGGTTTGAAATTCTTTAAGTTTGAAATAACACAGATGGGTTTTGCAATGCCTATGGTATGGAACCATACTACCACAGGCAATAACTTTTAAAATTAGATAGAGATAACCTTCTTAGAATTAAAATATTTTTAATGATAAATATATCTGTCTTCTCTAATGTTTACAATATAATGGAGAAATTGGTGTCAGATGACCAACAACCAGTTTAATGGAAACAGATTAAAATATTTTATTTTTTTATTTAACAAACATTTATTGAGCATTGCTTATGTGTAAAATGTTGCGCTCAGTACTAGTCTATGAAGCCCAGGGAAGGAAGAAGGAAGATAGAAGAACTGTCTGCTCACTGGAGAACTGTCCCCAAGTAAAACAGAGGCTGTAAAAGAAGTCTGGTAGGTTGGAGTAGGAAATAGCAATCTACTGCAGTATTCCTGCCCAGAAAACTCCATGGCCAGAGGGGCCTGGTGGGCTACAGTCCATAGCATTGCAAAGAGTTGGACACAACTGAGCACATACACACAGGGAAATAAGATCCTATATACCTTGGAGCAACTAACCCCACACACCACAACTGCTGAACACACACACCACAGTTCAGCACAGTTAAAGATACCACATGACACAAAGAAAAAATCCTGCATGCTGCAACTGAAACCTGACACAGGAAAATAAATGAATGAATAGGGTTTTTTTTTTTTTTTTAATTCAGGTAGGAGAAAGAATCTTTCAGTGTGGAAAAACCTCAAGTCTCTGGATTGAAACTTGAGAGGGATGGTATAACTCCCCATCATGGAATCCTTGTCACAGCATAGTCACATGAAGGCCAGTCCTAACCCTTTAAATAAGTGTATTACCGATTTTACTTGATTTAGTATTATTTTTTTTGAAAATTTGTTTTTCATTATTATAAGATTATTAAGTTATTAAGTAGTAACTAGCAGAATAACTCTGGAGAAGGCAATGGCACCCCAGTCCAGTACTCTTGCCTGGAAAATCCCATGGATGGAGGAGCCTGGTAGGCTTCAGTCCGTGGGGTCCCAAAGAGTCGGACATGACTGAACGACTTCACTTTCACTTTTCACTTTCACGCATTGGAGAAGGAAATGGCAACCCACTCCAGTGTTCTTGCCTGGAGAATCCCAGGGACGGGGGAGCCTGATGGGCTGCCGTCTATGGGGTCGCACAGTCGGACATGACTGAAGCGATTTAGCAGCCGCAGCAGCAGAATACTGAATACATTAAGCGTTTTCGTTCATTCATTTTACAAATAAATGTCTACAATGTGCCACATACCAGACACATTTAAGACAGCACAACAAGTGGCTATCAGCTTATATCCCAATGATTGGAGCCGTGTTCCTGCAGCAAACCCCTTTAGCGTCATCCCTCTCATTTCTTGTCTTCCCCAATGGCTCAGTGGTAAAGAACCTGCCTGCCAATGCAGGAGACATGGCTTCAATCCCTGGATCAGGAATATCCCTTGGAGAAGGAAATGGCAACTTACCGCAGTATTCTTGCCTGGGGAATGCCATGAACAGAGGAGCCTGGCAGGCTACAATCCATGGCGCCACCAAAGAGTTAGAAATGACTTAGCCATGAAACAACAACCTCATTACTCCCTGTCCTGGAGCCCGTAACACACAAATGAGCTTTCCCTCTGTGTTTGCTGCTACTCTTTCCATTACACTGTTCCCCTGACTCCATTCCATTTGGTTCAGTCTCTCCTTTCCACCCAGTGCTTCAGAATTCCTCAAAGGACTGCCTCATAATGGCAAAAATTAAAAGAAAGAAGAAAGGGAAGGAAAGGGAGAAAGCCTGAAAGAAAATTTTAAAAAATAATAACATTGATTTTCTTGAGAAAGAAAGTGTTAGTCACTCAGTCATGTCCAGCTCTTTGCAACCCCACGGACTGTAGCTTGCCAGGCTCCTCTGTCCAGGGAATTCTCCAGACAAGAATACTGGAGTGGGTTGCTATTCCCTTCTCCAGGGGGTTGTCCGAACTCAGAGATCGAACCCAGGTCTCCCATACTGTTCAGTTCAGTTCAGTTCAGTCGCTCAGTCATGTCCGACTCTGTGACCTCATGAATCGCAGCACGCCAGGCCTCCCTGTACATCACCAACTCCCGGAGTTCATTCAAATTCACATCCATCGAGTTGGTGATGCCATCCAGCCATCTCATCCTCTGTCATCCCCTTTTCCTCCTGCCCCCAGTCCCTCCCAGCATCAGAGTCTTTTCCAATGAGTCAGCTCTTCGAATAAGGTGGACAAAGTACTGGATGCTTTAGCATCATTCCTTCCAAAGAACACCCAGGGCTGATCTCCTTTAGGATGGACTGGTTGGATCTCCTTGCAGTCCAAGGGACTCTCAAGAGTCCTTTCCAACACCACACTGTAGGCAGATTCTTTACATCTGAGCCACCAGGGAAGCAGGAAGTTCTTAATATGATTCCTAAAGGAATTCTAGAAAATATTTAGTACAGAATAATTGGAATAAGTATAATATTTCCCACAGTGACTACATAGGGAATATTTATCTTTTTATACCATATTACAAATTTGAAAAAACCTTTTTGCAGTAATGATATGTGTGTCCATTCTGACACACTCTGTGCAACTCTTTTGTGGACCTGTAAAATTTGAATTAGTATCACAGTCAGTATTCTATCATAGAATTTAACCTTTATCTTGTTAGAACTTCTCATGTTGAGAAGAACAGAGACACACTTTGTTTCCTCAGTTACTGGAAGCTTTATGGTAAAGGTGCATTGAAAAGTAAATGGGGAAATGAGAAAAGGACTCAACTTCCATGCAGCCATGCTTCATGGAGATTTAGAATACCAACCATCAGACTGGTAGCTGTCTGCTCTTGGTCTCTGTCTTCTGCACTTCCCCCATCACTATCAACTACATCACTCTTCTTGTGACCTCTGTTTATTCTTCTCTCTCTGAGTCTTTCCACTTCTATATTGCTCTATCCTCTTCAGATATTTCATATTCTGCTTTCCTGAGAGAGGAAGAATATAGATTGTTTCTCAACATTCTCTGGTATAACACACCCACCCTATACCAAAGCTGTTGACATATTGGTGTCAAACATAGTTATATCCAGGCAGGCAGTTTATGGGACACAGTATTACTATTTGCATATGGGAGACCTCTCCCCCACTCCCCCAGCTGTGGGTAGAAACAGGCCTTATGAGATTCCTGAGAAGGGAAACAGTGTTAGCAATGACTATGGTATATAAATATGCCAACCAAAGCTTTTGAAGCATTTTTCACAATATGAAGGAACAGCATGATGGAGAATATATGTAATTCAAAGGCAAGATTTCCCTTCCTTTCAGTGCCAGTCAACACAGGAGAATGGCTAACAACTTTAATGTCTGCCTTTAGTATGAGAAAAATTTTAGAGTGAAAAAAAATTGGAAAAAGAATCCCAAGATTAGTTGTGCTCAGTTCAGTTCAGTTCCTCAGTTGTGTCCGACTATTTGCGACCCTGTGAATTGCAGCAGGCCAGGCCTCCCTATCCATTACCAACTATGAGTCTACCCAAAACCATGTCCGTTGAGTCAGTGATGCCATCCAGTCATCTCATCCTCTGTCATCCCCTTCTCCTTCTGCCCTCAACTTTCCCAGCATCAGGGTCTTTTCCAATGAGTCAGCTTTTTGCTGACTCATTGGCCAAAGTAATGGAATTTCAGCTTCAACATCAATCCTTCCAATGAACACCTAAGACTGATTTCCTTTAGAGTGGACTGGTTGGATCTCCTTGAAGTCCAAGGGGCTATCAAGAGTCTTCCCCAACACAACAGTTCAAAAGCATCAATTCTTCAGTGCTCAGCTTTCAATATAGTCCAACTCTCACATCCATACACAACAATTGGAAAAACCATAGCCTTGACTAGACGGACCTTTATTAGCAAAGTAATGTCTCTGATTTTCAATATGCTGTCTAGGTTGGTCATAACTTTCCTTCCAAGGAGTTAGCATTTTTTTAATTTCATGGCTGCAATCACCATCTGCAGTGATTTTGGAGCCCCCAAAAATAAAGTCAACCATTGTTTCCACTGTTTCCCCATCTATTTCCCATGAAGTGATGGGACCGGATGCCATGATCTTAGTTTTCTGAATGTTGAGCTTTAAGCCAACATTTTTACTCTCCTCTTTCACTTTCATCAAGAGGCTCTTTAGTTCTTCTTCACTTTCTGCCATAAGAGTGGTGTCATCTACATATCTGAGGTTATTGATATTTCTCCCAGCAATCATGATTCCAGCTTGTGCTTCCTCCTGCCCAGCATTTCTCATGAGGTACTCTCCATAGAAGTTTATGCAGTTAACTAAGCAGGGTGACAATATACAGCCTTGACGTACTCCTTTTCCAATTTGGAATCAGTCTGTTGTTCCNATGATTCCAGCTTGTGCTTCCTCCTGCCCAGCATTTCTCATGAGGTACTCTCCATAGAAGTTTATGCAGTTAACTAAGCAGGGTGACAATATACAGCCTTGACGTACTCCTTTTCCAATTTGGAATCAGTCTGTTGTTCCTTTTCAGTTCTAACTGTTGCTTCCTGACCTGCATACAGATTTCTCAAGAGGCATGTCAGGTGGTCTAATATCCCCTTCTCCTTCAGAATTTTCCACAGTTTATTGTGATCCACACAGTTAAAGGCTTTGGCATAGTCAATAAAGCAGAAATAGATGTTTTTTCTTAAACTTTCTTTCTTTTTCAATGATCCAGCAGATGTTGGCAATTTGATCTCTGGTTCCTCTGCCTTTTCTAAAACTAGCTTGAACATCAGGGAGTTCACAGTTCACGTGAAGCCTGGCTTGGACAATTTTGAGCATTACTTTCCTATCGTGTGAGATGAGTGCAATTGCGTGGTAGTTTGAGCATTCTTTGGCATTGCCTTTCTTTGGGATTGAAATGAAAACTGACCTTTTCCAGTCCTGTGGCCACTGCTGAGTGTTCCAACTTTGCTGGCCTATTGAGTGCGGCACTTTCACAGCATCATCTTTCAGGACTTGAAATAGCTCAACTGGAATTCCATCACCTCCACTAGCTTTGTTCATAGTGATGCTTTCTAAGGCCCACTAGACTTCACATTCCAGAATGTCTGGTGAGTGCTAGTGATCACATCATCATGATTATCTGGGTCTTGAAAATCTTTTTTGTACAGTTCTTCTGTGTATTCTTGCCATCTCTTCTTAATATCTTCTGCTTATGTTAGGTCCATACCATTTCTGTCCTTTATTGTGCCCATTTTTGCATGAAATGTTCCCTTGGTATCTGTAATTTTCTTGAAGAGATCTCTAGTCTTTTCCATTCTATTGTTTCCCCCTATTTCTTTGCATTGACTGCTGAGGAAGGTTTTATTACCTCTTTGTTCTTCTTTGGAACGCTGCATTCAAATGAGTATATCTTTTCTTTTCTCCTTTGCATTTTGCTTCTCTTCTTTTCACAGATATTTTCTTGGCAGAACTGTATTAGCCTTTGCCCTGCTTCATTCTTTACTCCAAGGCCAAATTTGCCTGTTACTCCAGGTTTTTTTTGACTTCATACTTTTGCATCCCAGTCCCCTATAATGTAAAGGACATCTTTTGTGGGTGTTAGTTCTAGAAGGTCTTGTAGGTCTTCATAGAACCATTCAACTTCAGCTTCTTCAGCATTACTGGTTAGGGCATAGACTTGGATTACTGTGATATTGAATTGTTTGCCTTGGAAACAAGAGATCATTCTGTCGTTTTTGAGACTGCATCCAAGTACTGCATTTCAGACTCTTTTGTCTATGATGGCTACTCCATTTCTTCTAAGGGATTCCTGCCCACAGTAGTAGATATAATGGTCATCTGAGTTAAATTCACCCATTCCAGTCCACTTTAGTTCGCTGATTCCTAGAATGTCAATGTTCACTCTTGCCATCTCCTCTTTGACCACTTCCAATTTGCCTTGATGCATGAACCCAACATTCCAGGTTCCTATGCAATATTTCTCATTACAGCTTTGGACCGTGCTTCTATCCCCAGCCCTATCCACAGCTGAGTGTTGTTTTTGCATTGGCTCCATCCCTTCATTCTTTCTGGAGTCATTTCTGCACTGATCTCTAGTAGCATATTGGGCACCTACCGACCTGGGGAGTTCATCTTTCAGTATCCTATCATTTTGCCTTTTCATACTGTTCATGGGGTTCTCCAGGCAAGAATACTGAAGTGGTTTGCCATTCACTTCTCCAGTTTACTACATTCTGTCAAACCTCTCCACCATGACCTGTCTGCCTTAAGTGGCTTAGTTTCATTTACACAAGGCCGTGGTCTGTGTGATCAGATTGGCTAATTGTCTGTGATTGTGGTTTCAGTCTATCTGCCTTCTGATGCCCTCTCTCAGCTCCTACCATTTTATTTGGGTTTCTCTTACCTTGGACATGGGGTATCTCTTCATGGCTGCTCCAGCAAAGTACAGCCACTGCTCCTTATCTTGGAGGCAGGGTAGCTCCTCTCAGCTGCTGCCCCCGACCCCTGACTTGGGGTAGCTCCTCTCGGCTGCTTCTGCACCGCGGTGGCTGCCACTCTAGTTGTCCTTTGAGTCACTAAAATTTTGAACTAGAAATTCAAAGTGAAAACAATCATCATATCAGTAGATGTACTTTCCCCTCAATTATCCATTCTTCCATTTAGTCCTACCCATGTAACCTTATATTCTAGATAATATTTTGAGTTTAATATCCCCACACTGCCAACTTCATGGCATTTTCCATGTTTCCAGGTAATCTTTACAAAGTAGACCACAACAAGGCTGGCTGTAGGTGTGATGATGCAGTAAGAAAAAGAATGATGACGTATTTTCTTATTAAGTAATACAGTGAAAAAATTTTCTTACATGAAATGGGGTTGAACATTGAAGCTGATGATAACTCTCTCCAAGGCAGAGTTCAGGGCTCGTCTGACTTGGTGATTCTTTACAGTCACTGCAGAACTTCAGAGACACATCTGGGAGGAACCAGAGAGGCAACCAGGGACCATGTCCTCTTATTTGTGTCCATAATTGTACTATCCATTGTACTGTTGGCCAATTTGATATCAAAATGAAAGTAACTGAAGTTAAATCTAGGACATTTTGACCAGTCTTCAAACCCAGACCATCCTCTGTGTCTTGCCCCGGCTTATTTTATAATTATTATTTTAATGGCTCCTTTATTCTGTTCAGCTGTGGTACCCTAACTGACTTAACTATCCTCCATTGTAGTGTGTCTTCATTATTTCTAACTATTTAACTATTTTATGCCTGTGATAAATAAAAGTACAGTGACAGTATCTCTTCCAGCATACAATATTTTTCCATTTAGATGGTTTCCTAAGGATACATTTTAGAAATGAGACTTTGGGTCAGGAATAATTGGGTATGAATATTCTTATGTAAAACTGCCAGATTCATTCCAAAAAGAAGTTGAAGTGAAGTGAAGTCTCTCAGTTGTGTCCAACTCTTTGTAACCCCATGGACAGTAGCCTACCAGGATCCTCCATCCATGGGATTTTCCAGGCAAGAACACTGGGGTGGGGTGCCATTTCCTTCTCCAGGAGATCTTCCTGACCCAGGGATTGAACCCAAGTCTCCTGCATTGTAGGCAGATGTTTTACCATCTGAGCCACCAGGGAAACCAAAAGGAAGTTACACTAACTTAAACTCTTACCAGAATTAAAGACTATACCAATATCACTGTATCTTCATCAGCTTTATCTTCATTTGCCTGCCCCCTCATATTCTGTCCATCTTTTCCCCATATTAAGACATATAAGCTAGCCAACATACTGGTATATGGCTTAGATTCAGTGTTGTTGTTATTCAGTCACACAGTCATGTCCAGCTCCCTGCATCCCCATGGGCTGCAGCACACCAGGCCTCCCTGTGCCTCAGCATCTCCCAGAGTTTGCCCAAGTTCATGTTCATTCCATTGGTGATGCTGTCCAGCCATCTCATCTCATCCTCTGACACCCTCTTCTCCTTCTGTCCTCAATCTTTCCTAGCATTAGGGACTTTTCCAGTGAGTTGTCTGTTTGCATCAGATGACCTAAATACTGGAGCTTCAGCTTTAGCCTCAGTCCTTCCAGTGAATATTCAGGGTTGATCTCCCTTAAGATTGCCTGCTTTGATCTCCTAACAGTCCAAGGGAATTTCAGGAGTGTTCTCCAGCACCACAGTTCAAAGGCATCAATTGTTCGGTGTTCTTCATTCTTTATGGCCCAGCTCTCACAACTGTACAGTGATTTATATATAAATAAAACTTTATTGATTCATTTTTAGAAATGGCTTCAGCTCCAAATATCTAGTGCTTTTGAAATTTATCCATGTCCATGGTTAATCATCTCAATAATTCTAAAGGTTTTATTTTTAAAAGAAAACAACAGTAATTAACAAAAGATAATAGATGATTTTTTTTTCAACTTGCTTTATGTAGGAAAAATGTGAAACATGAAAATGGGGGAAAAGGCTTGACTATAGAGAATAATCCAAGACCAAGATATTCACCATGGTCTTCATACTACATGCTCGGGAGCTATACTTTTCTAAAATTGTTGAACTCCACAGATTTTACAGTTTAAACACTGTGTTGCCAGACTTGGCAAAAGTTTGTTTCATGTTAGTCTATTGTGTAGGAATTATACTAGCAAACAGAAGTTACACTATCTAAGGAGTAATGATTCAAGTTTGTTAAAGTAATTTTTTCTGATTGGATGCCCCAAAATCAAAATTTCTCATGGCTAAGGGTACTTGTAAATTTATATCATCCTAGTCCTCTGATTAATTGACACTGTGTTTCTTTATTTCTTCTCAGACAAAAGTGAAAACGCACTTTCCTGGGAAGGTACTCTGTCCTTTTCTAGGTACCTCTCTACCACCACCATTAGACTATAAACATGTGTAATCAGACCATAAATTCCTATAAAGAACTATGAGATTTAACCCTTAGCAGTATCCACTTAGTTTTGAGGTGGTAGCTTAATGATCTTGTTTAAAGAAATCACAGTTCTACATCAAGAATTGGAGATGAAATCTTGCTTCCCTAGCACTTCTCAGTAATGAATTGACAAGTGAAGCCTGTGTGGTAAGCCAGTAGAAGAATGGTAGCTGTGTCATAAAATTGTAGTAAACTATTCCTTCCTTTCTCCAAAACCCCACCTGTTTTTAAATTTTATTTCTTTTTTAATTGAAGGATAATTGCTTTATAGAATTTTGTTGTTTTCTGTCAAACCTCAACATGAATCAGCCATAGGTATATAAATATCCCCTCCCTTTTGAACCTCCCTCCCATCTCCTTCTCCATTCCACTCCTCTAGGTTGATACAGAGCCCCTGTTTGAGTTTACTGAGCCATACAGCAAATCCAAAACCCCAAGTCTTTCATAAACTCTTCTGGGAAGGTGGCAAAATTCTGTAGGCTTCTCAGTGATTAAGATTGGAAAGATAAAATTTGAAGCTTTGTGCTATAAACACAAGTCATATTTTCTTTCATCCCCCATACATGAACATGAAGCATATAAATAATTTCATTATACTGAATAAAGGAACAATACAAAAAGCATGTACTGTGTAGGAAGCAAGGAATACGTTATGTATGGTTAATTGTGGCAAGAGCAAATTGCACCACTTAGTTCCTTTGATTATTTCTTTGGTTTAAAACTGTTCAGAGATGTGATGGAGAAATAACACAAAAAATAGGCAGAAAGAGCTCTATGTATGAACTGATTTTGGAGTAGGTGTTGAGTAGGCAAGGGAGAATTGTTCTACCTTCAAAGAAAGCTGTTAATTTCTAGATGCATTATTAACGGAAGCACTGTGGACTTCACTGCTGGAACAGGGAACTAATCTTTTTTGTTTTTATCTACATATCAAGTCTTAGTTTAGTCTGCTAGCAAAGAGTAGTTCTCTCCACCAAAATGAGACCTATTTTGCTTGCTTGCATATGATTCTTCTTTGTTCACTGCAGCACTCTCTTCTCAGCTACTATTACTGCAATTATTTTCTGTTTTTGCTCTAGGATGTGGTGAGAAGGTGCCTCATCAGAGAGCATGACTCTTTCTAATCCCAACCCACACACTTATGTCAAAATACTTTTGTTCTTTTCCCAGAGCATTGTGTTCTTCCACCAGCAGTCACTAAGCCAGGAAAGCATGAGGGTATTTTGCAATAACACTTGGAGTATACACTTTTATTTTTTAGTTCGAATTTCCAGTGTTTGTATTTTGAAGGTCACATGTGATGTCACATTCTTAGTCATTAGCTGTCTACGTATTGCTGGGTAAGTAACTGCCAGGTCCGTGCCTGCAGTGCTTTCCTAAAATCAGCATGAGAATGAAGAGGAGTTAGCCTTTTTTGTGTATAAATGTGTGTGTCCAGATGGTTGAAAGCTACATCACAGCAAGCAGAGCCTACCTGAAAAGATCCTGCTTTCCATTGTTCAGCAAGCAATCATGCAAGGAACTTTGATAATAATGAGTTATAAATAGTGAATGGAATTTTTCAGTGAATTTTAGTGATCTGATTATTTGTAAGCATTTCTGTCCTCAGCAATCTTTTTCCTTTTCCTTCTCCTCTTTCCCTTTCTCCCATCATTCCCCTCCCCCTCCCACTTTCTATCCTATTCTGTCATTTTAAGATCTTCATAAGCCATAATATTATTTGACTGGTGGGAAGTGAAAGTAGAGAATTACTTATCAGGGGATTGCTAATGCTGTTTACTACTCATCATTAAACAAATGTTAAGGTTTCATCATTCAATGACCATTGTTCTCTACACAGAGTTCTAGTATAGACTAGTGGTTGAGATTTTTTAAAGGGAGGGGAATACAAAAATGACTATTCTTTGGCAAACAGATATTCTTTGCTTTCTTTGTCAATTAATTTGAGCAATCAATCTTTGTAACAAGTCTGTTGTTAAGGACTCTTACTTTACAGATGGGCTTCCCAGATGATGCTAGTTGTAAAGAACCCGCCTGCCAATGCAGGAGACATAAGACTCAGGTTAGATCCCTGGGTTGGGAAGATCCCCTGGAGGAGAGCATGTCAACCCTCTCCAGGAGGTTTTGCCTGGAGAATCCCATGGACAGAAGAGCCTGATGGGTTGTAGCCCATAGAGTTGCAAAGAGTCAGAAAATGACTGAGTGACTTACATATACACACATATACATTTTACAGATTATAAAACCAAGGTTACTTTCCCAAAGGTAAACAGTGGGTAAGTGGCAGAACTGAGATACTGAACGGTGCAGCCTGATGCTAGACCCTGTGTCCTTAACTTTTGTGCTGTGCTGCCTGGGATGAGAGCTCAGGATGGTAGAAGAGGGAGTACATTCAGATAGCATAATACAAAGCACTATGTGATAACAATATAGATGAAAATGAAAAGGCATTGAGAGGAGGAAGAATATTTCAGACTGGTGAATGGGTGGCATCTGTACTAGCCTTGAGGGCTAGGTAGATTCTGATAGTAGAAATTAGGAGTGAGAATTTGCCTTTAGTTAGAAGAAATGGCATGAGTACAAGATGCTGAGTCTGGAAGGTAGGTTCGGAAAATAAGTCTAGTTTAGCTGGAGAAAAAGATTGTGTACCCAGTACAGAATAAATGAAGGGAAGGGAGTTACCAGCTTCCCTGAGGTCATACTCTCCTCTTCTAATCATTCATCCCTCAAGGTTTGGTAGTGGTGGTGGTGGTTTAGTTGCTAGGTCATATCTGACTCTTGCTACCCAAGGGACTGTAGCCTACCAGGATCCTCTGTCCATGGGATTTCCCAGGCAAGAATACTGGAGTGGATAGCCATTTCCTTCTTCAGGGGATCTTCCTGATCCAGCAATCAAACCCTAGTCTGCATCAGAGGCAGATTCTCTACCACTGAGCCACCAAGAAAGCCCTCACAGGATAAGGTAGGCTACAGCCAAATTTTGCAGGCCCCATTTCATGGGCATTTGGAATAAAGAGGATGATGTGTTTTAAGCTGTGAAGTGGCATGAACAATACTCTAAAGAGCTCAGCTTGGTGGGTTAGTACTTTGAAGAAAGTAATGTGAGAAGCGGGAAAAATAATTGAGACTGTATTTGTTTTCTATTGCTGAAAAACAGTCTTACCACAATATTAGGTTAACAGCTTAAAGCAACCCACATGTATGATATCAGTCTCTGTGGATCAGGAGTCTAGGCATAGCTTAGCTAGGTCTTCTGCTTAGGGTCTCACAAGGTTACAATCAATGTTGCCTGGGTCTGTAGTTTCATCTGTGGCTCGGTTAGGAAAAGATTAGCTCTTTTTAGCAGAATTCTGTAGCTTTTGTACTAATGACTCTTGTTCCTTGCCAGCTGCTAACCAAAGGCTACCCTCAGCTCCTAAAGATTTCTCTCAGCTCCTGCCATGAGCATTTCAATACTGGCATTCTGTAACATGGCAGCTTGCTTTTTCAAAGCCAGCAAGGAAATGAGAGACTTCAGCTAAATAGCACTATAATCTTAATCACATGTGTCCTGTCACTTTTACCACATTCTATTGGCTTTTAGCCAACAAATCAAAGGTCACCCCACACTTAAGGGAAGAGGATGACCTACAAGCATGAACATCAGGAAACACAGGTAGAGGCTCATAAAGGCCCTATACTAAGGTCTGCCACAGCCAGATACAGTAGGTGAAACAAACACTCCAGAGTCTGAATTAAGTTAGTATGAATGAAAATAGAAAGGAAGAGTCAAATTCAAAAAATTATGTCTAGGAAAGATAATTAAGATTTCTTGCAAAATTCATTGCATATATTAATTCACACATGCCTCAAAATATCTCTGACATAGCTACCAGAAAAATCCTTATTTCACAGGTGAGGACAAAGACTTTTAGAAGTTAAGTGCCTAGATCGCATACATATGAGCTTCAAATCTGAGTGTCCTAATACAGATTTTGAAAGTAGGATGTCAGTCCCAGAGTTCATTCTCTTAGCCACCCTTTCTTTACTTGTGCTTCCCTGGTGGCTCAGCTAGTAAAAAATCTGCCTACAATGAGGGAGACCTGGGTTTGATCCCTCAGTTGGGAAGATACCCTGGAGAAAGGAAAGGCTACCATCACTCCAATATTCTGGCCTAGAGAAGTCCATGGACTATATAGTCCATTGGGTCGCAAAGAGTCAGACACAACTGAGCAACTATCACTTTTAAAAGTAGAGAATTTAAAGACAGATGGATAAGAAAAACATGATTTTAACTAATTTCAACTCTGTTTCAACTCAGAGAAATGTCATGAGAGGCACTATTAAAATAATATGTATCGTGCATTCACCACATGCCAGGTAGTGTGGTTGGCACTCAATATGCATCATCACATTTAATGTTGCCAACAGCCTATGATAATAGTCTTTTCTCCTGTTTTACAGATCAGAAAACATGACTGTGCCTGTACTCACTAAACTCTAGTTTCCACAAATACAAAGGATTGTTATTCTGTTTATATCTCTAATATCTGACACATAAAAAAGTGTCACTATATAAATTTTTGAATGAATAGCATAGCTTATAAGTGGTAGAGTTATGATATAAACTCAGAATAGCTTCGCTCTACCTCCTGTAGAAGATAATGCATTCCACTGTAGTCTTGGCAGGAAATCTAGATATGGATGTTCAGCACATATGTAAATTAAATTAATGGAGCTTGAGGAAAAGGTCAAGGCTATGTTCCCTGTAAGTGAGCATTTATGTGGATATCAAAATCCCAAAAATTATAAGCCCTAAACCAGAATCTTCGAGAAAATTGGTATTTAGAGGCTGAGGGGAGGAAGAGGTATTTTAAAAGGCAATGAAGACAAATACATCAGAGTTGAGATGGATATATTGAAATAGAAGCAAAGGGCAAAGAGAAGGCAGGAGGCTTTTCAGCAATATCAACTACCACAAGGTAATCAAAGTGCCTCAGAATTAAGGCAAGATAATTATAGTGCATGAGTAAGAATCAGGGGAGTGTCTGCAGATGAGGACCTCACTACTGTAAACTACTTTGTAATTTCAGATGAACTAGTAGTAATATGAAAGGGATGAAAGATTTTAATAGGAGTAATTGTTGTGTGTTGTAAATAGAAGGGTAGGCTCAAGTAGGAAGAAACTAAAGATGGCATAAAGAGAATTGACTACTGATGGAACATACCATAGAGGAAACAGAAGCAAATGTAGAACCACTAATAGGAAGGGCTGTCTTAGAACAGGCAAGAGACATGTTATCATTCAAAGTAGGAGAAGAATCTGGAAAAAAAGTTAAGGTCCAATAGAGAAAAATTGAGGGAATTCAAGTTGAAAGTCTTCAATTTTTATGAAAATAGAGGCAAGTTCTTCATACCCAGGAAAGGTAAGAGAGATCTCAGGACTAGAGGATAGTAAGAAATATTTTAATTAATTGAGGCAACAGTTGACCAAAAGTTTATTCAATGTTTACTCTAAAATAAGCAGAAAATTCAACAGAGAAGACAGTAAAGAATAATAATAATCATTATTAGGAACCCAACTGAGGAGAAATAGCATGAACTTTTAATAGATGTCAGCAGCATGGTTGCATAATTTTACCCAGCTTCTGAAAGTGGTTATTAAAGGATGTTAATGGTCCTGCACAGAGTTGGGAACTGAAACTATGAGAATGACAGGCAAGCATGGATAAATGAAAGATGGGTTCTAGACATCAGTAAAGACAATATTGGCATGATCTGAGTTGACTGAATGACTGAGTGACTGAATACTGAGAGGAATTGAGAATCTAAAGATGTGATTTAGGTACTAGAAATAAATAACATGCTTATCATCAAAAGGAATGAGGTACATTTGAGACCCTGAAGTAAAATAGTTAAACTAATTATAATGCCCTTTCCGCAGTTTCAAAGGTTAAGTAAGGAACTATGAAGCAAAGGTATCAGATGGGCCAGAAATAAACATAAATGAATATGGCAGAGGATGAGGGGGTGGAGAAGATAACTGACCAGGCCTCAAGACAGTTAGGGTGCTATGATGGAGGTCATAAACCCAGCAATAAGGACAGAGCTTAGATGTCAAGGTTCAAAAATAGAGGTTGATAGAACAGTAGCATAAGAAATAACAGTAGAAGAATGTTTTTCAGGTTGATCAGGTCTTCAGATGCCAAGTCAGCAGAGAGTGACTGCTACAGAAGCAAGTACATGTAGCCGGAAGGTAAAGGGTTATTTTAAATAAGATATAAGGATTGTTCCCTGCCCATGTTACCTTTTCACCCCTTTACAGGCAATCCTTCTAATCGTTAAAATTACCTGTAAGGCATTTTCCCCCATTTTACAAGTGAAATATTCTGGTTCTGGAACTTGAATTTTTGCCTTTACTTCAAAATCTAAAGCTTTACAATGTACTGACTTTCAGTGGTTTTTAAAATGTTACTGCAGCCTTCAAAGACTAACTAGAAATTATGTCTGATATTTGAAATGGATATGAAACACAATGGTCTTTTTTAAGGTATATTTACATATATAACATTATATTAGTTTCAAGAGTACAATATAATGATTCAACATTAAAGTATACTGGGAAGTGATCACCACAATAAGTCTAGATAACATCCATCTCTACCCATATTCATAATTTTTTTCTTAAGAACTTTTAAGATCTACTCTATGCAATACAGTATTGTTAACTATGACTACCACGCCACACTTTGGCCACCTGATACAAAGAACCAAATCGCTGGAAAAAGACCTTGATGCTGGGAAAGACTGAGGGCAAGAGGAGAAGGGGGCATCAGAGGATGAGATGGTTGGATGGCATTGCTGACTGAATAGATATGAGTCTGAGGAAACTCAGGAAGATAATGAAGGATGGGGAAGCCTGGCATGCTGTCATCCATGGAGTTAGAGTCAGACATGACTTAATGACTGAACAACAACTACAACCATGCCACACACTCCATCCTCATGACTTTTTATTTTATATCTAGAAGTTTGTGTCTTTTAGCCCATTTCACTCCACACTATTCCCCACTCCTGACAACCACCAATCTGTTTTCTGTATCCATGAACTCCTTATTTTTTTTAAGATTACATATACAAATGAGATCATATGATATTTATCTTTTTCTGGTTTATTTCACTGAGCGTAATGTTCTCAGGTCCATCCATGTTGTCTTGAATGGAATGGAAAGACTTGAGTATCACTTCATGGCAGATAGATTGGAAAACAATGGAAACAATAACAGACTTTATTTTGGGGGGCTCCAAAATCACTGCAGATGGTGACTGCAGCCATGAAATTAAAAGATGCTCCCTCCTTGGAAGAAAAGCTATGACCAACCTAGACAGCATATTAAAAAGCAGAGACATTACTTTGCTGACAAAGGTCCATCTAGTCAAAGCTATGATTTTTCCAGTAGTCATGTATGGATGTGTGGGTTGGACCATAGAGAAAGCTGAGGACCAAAGAACTGATGCTTCTGAACTGTGGTGTTGAAGAAGACTCTTGAGAGTCCCTTGGATAGCAAGGAGATCAAACTAGTCAATCCTAAAGGAAATCAACACTGAATATTCACTGGAAGGACTGATGCTGAAGCTGAAATTCCAATACTTTGGCCACCTGATGAGAAGAACTGATTCATTAAAAAGACCCTGATGCTGGGAAAGATTGAAAGCAGGAGAATAAGGGGAAGACAAAGGATGAGATGGATGGATGGCAACATCGACTCGATGGACATGAGTTTGAACAAGATCTTGGAGTTGGTGATGGACAGCAAAGCCTGGCATACTGCAGCCCACAGGAATGCAAAGAGTTGGACACAACTGAGCAACTGAACTGACTATATATATGTATATACTATATGTGTGTGTGTGTGTGTGTCTATGTGCGTGTGGGTGTACACACACACCACGTTTTTCTTTCCCCATTCATCTATTGACAAACGCTTAGGTTGTTTCCAGTCTTGGCTATTGAAAATAATGCTGAGGTGAACAGGATGGAGCAGATTTTTTTTTTCAAGTTGGTGTTTTTGTTTATTCTGGAAAAATACCGAGAAGTAGAATTGCTGGATTGTATGGCAATTTCATTTTTAAGTTTTTGAAGAATCTCAATACTGTTACGATACTGCTGCACCAATTTATATACACACCAACAATGCACAAGGGTTCTCTCTTGCCAACACTTTTTATTTCTTGTCTTATTGATGATAGCTATTTTGCCAAATATGAGGCAGTATCTCATTGTGGTTTTGATTCGCGTATCTCAGATAAATAGTGATGCTGTGCATCTTTTCATGTACTTGTTACCCATGTGTACCATCTGTACTGAAATCAGATTGATTATATTCTTTGCAGCCAAAGATGGAGAAGTTCTATACAGTCAGCAAAAACAAGACCAGGAGCTGATTGTCACTCAGATCATGAACACCTTATTGCAAAATTTAGACTTAAATTGAAGAAAGTAGGGAAAACCACTAGAATATTCAGATATGACCTAAATCAAACCCCTTAGGATTATACAGTGGGAGTGACAAATAGATTCAAGGAATTATATCTGATAGAGTGCCTGAATAACTATGGATGGAGGTTCATATCACTGTACAGGAGGTGATAATCAAAATTATCCCCAAGAAGAAGAAATGCAAAATGGTTGTCTGAGGTGGCCTTACAAATAGCTGAGAAAAGAAGAGAAGTGAAGGCAAAGGAAAAAGGAAAGATTTACCCATCTAAATACAGAGTTCCAAAGAATAGCAAGGAGATAAGAAAACCTTCCTCAGTGATCAATCAAAGAAATAGAGGAAAACAGTAGAATGGGAAAGACTAGAGATCTCTTCAAGAAAATTAGAGATACCAAGGGAACATTTCATTCAAAGATGGGCACATAAAGGACAGAAACAGTAGATATAATAGAAACAGAAGATATTAAGAAGAGGTGACAAGAATGCACAGAAGAACTATACAAAAATGATTTTATTGATCCAGATAAACATGGTGGTGTGATCACATAGACATCCTGGAATGTGACGTCAAGTGGGCCTTAGGAAGGATCACTATGAACAAAGCTAGCAGATGTGTTGGAATTCCAGCTGAGCTATTTCAAATCCTGAAAGATGATGCTGTTAAAGTGCTACACTCAGTATGCCAGCAAATTTGAAAAACTCAGCAGTGGCCACAGGACTGGAAAAGGTCAGTTTTCATTCTAATCCCAAAGAAAAGCAATGCCAAAGAATGTTCAAACTACTGCACAATTGTGCTCAACTCACATGCTAATAACGTAATGCTCAAAATTCTCCAAGCCAGGCTTCAGCAACACATGAACTGTGACCCTGCAGATGTTAAAGCTGAATTTAGGAAAGGCAGAAGAACCAGAGATCAGATTGCCAACATATGTTGAATCATAGGAAAAGCAAGAGAATTTCAGAAAAAACACCGATTTCACTAAAGTCTTTGTCTGCGTGAATCACAACAAACTGTGGAAAATTGGTAAAGAGATGGGAATACTAGACCACCTTACTTGCCTCCTGAGAAATCTGTATGCAGGTCAAGAAGCAACAACTGAACCAGACATGGAAGAATGGGCTGGTTCCATATTGGGAAAGGAGTATGTCAAGGCTGTATAGTGTCACCTTGCTTATTTAACTTCTATGCAGAGTACATCATGTGAAATGCTGGGCTGGATGAAGCACAAGCTGGAATCAATATTGCAGGGAGAAATGTCAATAATCTCAGATATGCAGATGATACCACCCTTGTGGCTGAAAGTGAAGAGGAACTAAAGAGCCTCTTGATGAAGGTGAAAGAAGAGAGTGAAAAAGCTGGCTTAAAGCTCAAATATTCAAAAAAANTATTGCAGGGAGAAATGTCAATAATCTCAGATATGCAGATGATACCACCCTTGTGGCTGAAAGTGAAGAGGAACTAAAGAGCCTCTTGATGAAGGTGAAAGAAGAGAGTGAAAAAGCTGGCTTAAAGCTCAAATATTCAAAAAAAAAAAAAAATCATGGCATCCAGTCCCATCACTTCTTGTCAAATAATAGATGGAGAAACAATGGAAACAGTAACAGAATTTACTTTCTTGGGTTCCAAAATCACTGCAGATTGTGACTGCAGCCATGAAATTAAAAGACACGTACTCCTTGGAAGAAAAGTTATGACCAATCTAGACAGTATATTAAAAAGCAGAGACATTACTTTGCTGACAAAGGTCCATCTAGTCAAAACTATGATTTTTCCAGTAGTCATGTATGGACGTGTGACTTGGACCATAAAGAAAGCTGAGGACCAAAGAATTTATGCTTTTGAACTGTGGTGTTGGAGAAGACTCTTGAGAGTCCCTTGGACAGCAAGGAGATCCAACAAGTCCATCCTAAAGGTAACCAGTCCTGAATATTCATTGGAAGGACTGATACTGAAGCTGAAACTCCAATACTTTGGCCACCTGATGCAAAGAACTGACTCATTAAAAAGACCCTGATACTGGGAAAGATTGAAGACAGGAGGAGAAGAGGAAGACAGGATGAGATGGATGGATGGCATCACCGACTCGGACATGAGTTTGAACAAGCTCCAGGAATTGGTGATTGACAGGGAAACCTGGCATGCTGCAGGCCATGGGGTTGCAAAAAGTCGGACACACCTGAGCGGCTCAACTAACAAACTGACTGACCATCTGTTTGTCGTCTTTTGAAAAATGTGTCTTCTGATCCTCTGCCCATTTTTCATTCAGATTATTTTTTTGTTATTGAGTTGTATGTACAATGTGTTGTTCTTGAATTATATTCAGCTCTAAAAAGTTTCATGTGAGCTTACATATATAATCCTCCTTTCTAAATTTTTTTTTAAGAGAAATATCTTGGTTTCTTTTCCTTAATGAAATTAAGGAACTACGAATGCATTCTAGATAATACATTGAATTTCTGCAACTATAACCTAAAACCCTAAGTTAATATTTATCTTGCCTTACTTTTCAGGTGTGAAAATGAAACCAAATTCAAAACAGAAGAAGTATTTTGGGCTTACAATTTCTGCCCTACTCCATACTCCTGGACTGCACTTCTGGGCCTTATTTTATATCTTATTTTCTTCGCACCTGGTAAACAAAGACTCTGTTGTTATTGTTATTTTAATTAAATTGTTTCTATTTAGAGAAGACAAGCTACTCTTTTAAATTCCTTACATGCTACTTTACTGAAATTCTTCATTTTGTACTTCTCAGGAATGGGACCAATGCCTTGGACTGTGAATTCTGAAATATATCCCCTTTGGGCAAGAAGCACAGGAAATGCATGTTCATCTGGAATAAATTGGATTTTCAATGTTCTGGTGTCATTGACATTTTTACACACAGCAGAATATCTTACATACTATGGTAAGAGAATATAGTTTCATTTTTATTTTATACTCTTGTTTTTAGATTTGCTGTCGTTCGTGACTGAAAAACTAAATGGTTATATTTTTGCTATTATAAATATCTCTATAAGGCTGTCTTATTCCCCAGAACCCTTGGAAATGTTTCTGGGAAGAGATAAGAGGAGCTGTCCTTAGCTTTCACCCACCCACTTACACTTCAAACCCAAACAGCTCCCAGCTATTCCTCAGTTGGAAGTCTTCACAACAAGCCCTTTAGTTTAATGGAAAAAACATAAGCAACAGAGAATTATAGAAAGATCCTGGAGTCTAGGGGTAATGCTTGAAAATGTCTCTTAACACGGATGGATTGTATCCAAGAGTAGAACCAAAGTAGGGTCAAAGTAGCTCCCCCAAAGGTTGTGCTCTGGGCTGTGCCTTCCACTCTATCATATCTGCTGTTCAGACCAAAGTATTTCAGGATCCACTGAGACCAGCACTTACCACTGCTGAAACTATAATGTAGTAGAGGTGTTCATGTAAAATGTAGAGAGACCATAACTTGAAGAAAACAATCTTGAGAAGTGACTGAGTTAGGAAAAAACTTTGGAAAGCTACGTCAGGTTTATCTTTACTAAAATGAAAAGGCATCTTTTTAGCAAGAGAATTTCTTTATTGTCTGTATGAGTTTCTAGGTTGTGGTTGGATTCTAAATGATGAAATAGGGGTTTTCATGCTAATCTTCTGAGCCTCTGTGATTATATACTGAATATCTACTGCTTAGAACCCCGCCCCCATTCACCCGTCCCCGCTTCATGGACCACGTATCCTGGGGAAGGGGCTTGAATGACTCAATGAAGGTATGAGCCATAATGTACAGGGCCACCCAAGTTGGATGGTTCATGGTGAAGAGTTCTTAGAAAATGTGGTCCACTAGAGGAGGAGATGGCAAACCACTCCAGTAACCTTGCCTGGAGTACCCCATGTACAGTAAGAAAAGGCAGAAAGATATGACACCAGAAGATGAGCCCACCAGGTCAGAAGATTTCCAGTATTCTACTGGGGAAGAGCAGAGGACAATTACAAATAGCTCCAGAAAGAATGAAGAGGATGGGCCAAAGTGGAAACACTCAGTTGCAAATGTGTCTAGAGTGAAAGTAAAGTTTGATACTGTAAAGAACAATATTGCATAGGAACTTGGAATGTTAGGTCTACGAATCAAGGTGAATTGGACATGGTCCAGAGGAGATGGCAAGATTGAACATCAAAATCTTAGGAATCAGGGAACTAAAATGGAAGAGAATGGGTGAATTTAACTCAAATGAGCATTATATCTGTTACTGTGGGCAAGAATCCTGTAGAAGAAATGGAGTAGCCTTCATAGTCAACAAAAGAGTCTGAAATGCAGTACTTGGGTGCAGGCCTAAAAAACAACAGATTGATCTTGGTTTCTTTCCAAGGCAAACCACTGAACCTCTGAGTAATCCAATCCAAGTCTGTGTCCCAACCACTGATGCCAAAGAAGCTGAAGTTGATGCTAGTGGTAAAGAACCTGCCTGCCAATGCAAGAGACATTAGAGACTTAGGTTTGATCCTTGGGTCAAAAAGATCCCCTGGAGGAGGAAGTGGCAACCCACTCCAGTATTCTTGCCTGGAAAATCCCATAGACAGTGGAGCCTGGCAGGGTATAGTCCATGCAGTTGTAAAGAGTTAGATATGACTGAAGCAACATAGCATGTACACATGCTTGCCCCAACCACTGATGCTGAAGAAGCTGATGTTGATGGGTTCTATTAAGATCTACAAGACCTTCTAAAACTAACACCAAAAAAATATGTCCTTTTCATCTTAGGGGATTGTAATTTAAAAGTAGGAAATCAAAAGATACCTGGAATAACAGGCAAATTTTGCCTTGGAGTACAAAGTGAAGCAGGACAAAGGCTAATTTGTTAAGAGAACACACTGATATATAGTGAACACCCTTTTCCAACAAAACAAGAGACAACTCTACAAATGGACATCACCAGTAACTAAATCAGATTGATTATGGTCTTTGCAGCCTAAGATGGAGAAGCTCTATACAGTCAGGAAAAACAAGGCTGGAAGCTGACTGTTGCTCAGATCATGAACTGCTTGTTGCCAAATTCATACTCATGAAGAAAGTAGGGAAAACCAACAGGCCATTCTGGTTTGACCTAAATCAAATCCCTTATGATTTATACACTGGAAGTGATGAATATTTTTAACGGATTAGATCTGGTAGAAGAACTATGGACAGAGGTCCGTAACATTGTATAGGAGGTGTTAACCAAAACCATCTGAAAGATAAAGGAATACAAGAAGGCAAAGTGGCTGTATAAGGAGGCTTTACAAATAGATAAGTAAAGAAGAGAAGTGAAAGGCAAAGGAGAAAAGGAAAGATATATTCAACTGAATGCAGAGTTCCAGAGAATAGCAAGGAGAGATAAGAAGGCCTTAGATGAACAATGCAAGGAGATAGAGCAAAACAATAGAATGGGAAAGACTAGATATTCTCATCAAGAAAACTGGAGATATCAAGGGAACATTTCATGAAAGAATGCGCACAATAAAGGACAGGAATGTTAAGGACTTAAAAGAAGCAGAAGATATTAAGAAGAGGTGGCAGAAGTACAAAGAACTATACAAAAAAGTCTTAATGACCAGGATAAACTCTATGACTGGTCACTCACCTAGAGTGAGACAAACTGGAGTGTGAGGCAAGAGGGCCTTAGGAAACATTACTAGGAACAAAGCTAGTGGAGGTGATGGAATTCCAGCTGAGCAATTTAAAATCATAAAGATGATGCTGTTAAAGTGCTGCACTCAGTATGTCAGCAAATTTGGAAAACTTAACAGTAGCCACAGGACCAGAAAAGGTCAGTTTTCACTCCAGTCCCAAAGAAGGGTAGTGCAAAAGAATGTTCAAATTACCATACAATTGTGCTCCTTTTACATACTAACAAGGTAATGCTCAAAATCCTTTGAGCTAGGCTTCAGCAAATCGTTAATTGAGTACTTCCAGATATACAAGCTGGGTTCCAAAGAGGCAGAGGAACCAGAGATCAAATTGCCAGCATTTGTTGGATCATGAAGAAAGCAAAGAAGTTCCAGGAAAACATTTACTTCTGCTTCATTGACTACGCTAAAGTCTTTGACTATGTAGATGACAACAAACTGCAGAAAATTCCTAGAGATGGGAATACCAGGCCACCTTACCTGTCTCTGAGAGAGGTCAAAAAGCAACAATTAGAATTGGACATAGAACAACAAACTGGTTCAAATTTTTTGAAAAGAGTATTACAAGGCTGAATACTGTCACCCTGCTTATTTAACTTCTATGCAGAGTCCACCATGCAAAATGCACATGAATGAACATTGGGCTGGATGAAGCACAAGTTGGGGTCAAGATTTCTGGGAGAAATGTCAACAACCTCAGATACACAGATGATANGAATACTGTCACCCTGCTTATTTAACTTCTATGCAGAGTCCACCATGCAAAATGCACATGAATGAACATTGGGCTGGATGAAGCACAAGTTGGGGTCAAGATTTCTGGGAGAAATGTCAACAACCTCAGATACACAGATGATACTACCCTTATGGCAGAAAGCAAAGAGGAACTAAAGAGCCTCTTGATGAAGGTGAAAGAGGAGAGTGAAAAGACTGACTTGAAACTCAACATTCAAAAATCAAAGATCATAGCATCCAGTCCCATCACTTCATGGCAAATAGAAGGGGGGAAAGTGGAAGCAGTGACAGATTTTATTTTCTTGGGCTCCAAAATCACTGGGGACGGTGACTGCAGTCATGAAATTCAAAGACGCTTGACCCTGGAAGGAAAGCTATGATGAACCTAGACAGCATATTAAACAATAGAGACCTCACTTTGCCAACAAAGGTCCATATAGTCAAAGCCGTGATTTTTCCAGTAGTCGTATGGATATGAGAGTTGAACCATAAAGAAGACTGAGTGATGAAAAACTGATGCTTTAGAATTGTGATGGTGGAGAAGAGTCTTGAGAGTCCCTTGGATTTCAAGAGATCAAACCAGTCAATGCTAAAGGAAATCAACCCTGAATATTCACTGGAAGGACTGATACTAAAGCTGAAGCTCCTGTACTTTGGCCACCTGATGCAAAGAGCCAACTCAGTGAAGAAGATGCTGATGTGGGGAAAGATTGAAGGCAAATGAGGAAGGGCGCAGCAGAGCATGAGATGGTTAGATAGCATCACTGACTCAGTGGACATGAATTCACGCAAACTGTAGGGGATATTTGGAGAAGGCAGTGGCACCCCATTCCAGTACTCTTGCCTGGAAAATCCCATGGATGGAGGAGCCTGGTAGGCTGCAGTCCATGGGGTCACTGAGAGTTGGACACGACTCAGTGACTTCACTTTCACTTTTCACTTTCATGCATTGGAGAAGGAAAAGGCAACCCACTCCAGTGTTCTTGCCTGGAGAATCCCAGGGATGGTGGAGCCTGGTGGGCTGCTGTCTATGGGGTCACACAGAGTCAGACACGACTGAAGCGACTTAGCAGCAGCAGCAGTAGGGGATATTGGAGAACCGAGGAGCCTGATGTGTTACAGTCCCTGAGGTCCCTAGTTGGACAGGAGTTAGCAACTGAACAAGTGCTTAGACCATTCTCAGATCCTCTCCCCCATTCCTCACTGTACCTCACCTCATCTCACCTCATCCCATATTCTGGCTACTTGTAATTTCTTTTTGTAAGAACAAATTTATTTGTCAGTTCCTCTATCTGCCCTCTCACTGCTGGACCTTGAGCTTAGGCCAGGATTATACTTTGTTCACCAATATATTTCCCATGCCTTCCAGGGCATCCTATTAAGCACTCAGAAGTGTTTGTCAAATGAATAAATACATAGTTGAACTTTTAAATGAATGATGAATATGTGGAAACATCATATGTCTCTTCCTCCTCTCTTATGAGCATTATGATTTGGTATTTAGTTTTATTTAAAACTATTTATCTGATGCTTTTTTTTCCCCCCTAATCTTTATGAAACTCCTCTCTCTCCCAAACACAATTTAAAAACATTTAGAAATATTTATTTTCTTGGAAAGGAAAAGCACTGGCATTTTAAACTGGATGTATATTTAGTATGTTTAGCTTTATCCCATTTGGCAATTAGAATGTTTTACAAAAATTTGTAAGCTTATCTTCCTAACAGCATAAATATAAACACAATAAATATTTACCCATATTTTCTGATCTTGGAGAATACTGAAATATTTAAATATGGACTTATTTCTTGAGAAAGCATTTTTTAATAGAAAGTCATAGACAAAATAATAAAAGTCTACATGGTAAGACTTTTGATAGCAAAGCTCCTCTTCTTGAATCAGTTCTGTCAGGAAAACATGAGGCCACAGAAGTAAAATTTAAATAGGGCATAGCCAGACTTCTTTCAAAAATATCTCAGTAGAAGAAGCTTTTTGTTTCGCATTAAGCCAGACTTCTTTCTTGTCAGCACACTGTCCATTAGGTTTTCACTAGAGGAACAATATCTCAGCTCAGGTTAGAGTTTCTGTTTATTGCTCTATATTTTAACCTAGAGGTTACTGATTGATGTAAGCTATATGTTTATATTCCTGACAACAAATCGGCACCATAATGATGTATTTCTCTGGAAATATTCATGTCTTCTTTTAGTTTTTTATTGTTTCATAAGACCTCAAATCTTGATTCCTTCCTAAACTATACTGCCTAGAAGGGTCTGGGCCCCATTCAGTAATGTTTATTACTAAAAATTATCATTAAAATGTCACCAGTATATCACTTTATTTATAGCACATGTGACTAAATAGATCCCTTGTTGAGCATTATTAAAGTGTCTGTGTTGAATCTTTAATTCTGTATTTTGTGTAATTCAATTAAATATCTTTTAATCTGAAGCTTAATATAAGGACTCTAATAAGATTTATTTCCTTTAGAATAAAATTGCACTATTTAACAATCCTAACAGATTTGCTACAGACATCTTTTTCATTTTCATCCTAAAGAAACATAATTAAGAAAATGACTTTCATAATTGATTTGCCCGTTACATGAAGCAGGTCACAGCCTCCCAGGCCTGCCTGCACTTCTGTTGGCTTAACCACAGGTCGCACCAGTGAAGCCTATATACACAGTTGTAGCATTTGCTGTCTTTAGATTATTCAGATTTTTATAGCTGTATCTTGCTTTTTAATAGAATTTTCTTTATGTTCTTTGGCTTTGGGAATCTTGTTCACACACACAAGAAATTGTATGGCCTTTAAGAATGTCAATAATCCTTCTAATTGCTTTTAACTGTAAAAGTTTAGTATGAAAAGATTTGATTTGTTACTTCCAATCATGCCATTGTACTTAAGCTGTGAAAGATGATGAATATTTTCTAAGTATTATATTTTATAAAGGCAGACTATATTTACTCCATTAGATATTTTAGAGTTTAGCATCCCAGTTTAGTCTAAAATGTTTTATCATCTGCACCTATTGTTTTCTTACCTCCACAATTTTGCTTATCTGTATGCAGAATACAAGACTTCACCTCTGTCGTTTTTTTTTCTTCAAAATTCCACATCCTCCAAGAGCCAGCTTGTCATAGCACCCCTTAGATGAAAACATTCTTGATTTATTAGCCATGCTGATCTTACTAGTCACTATTCTTCCCTAGTCATTTAGTGTAATTTGATAATGTCTATCACTTTTTTGGGCAACTAACATCCAAAATTCTTTCTAGTCTTTGCAGTTTATAGCAAGGAACGATTTATTTTCCCTGTCAGACCAGAAAACTGAAATCAAGACAATTCAAGAAACTACACAAGGATTCAGCCTGTGTAACTTTTTGACTTTCAGACCCACAGTGTCTACAGAGCCTTCCTCTCACTGTAGCACTCTGATATGTATGCCAGATGACCTATTATTTTATTTTTTATCAAATATGATGTAAAAATATATAACTTGTAGTATAATGTAGACCAAACTGAAATGACATAAAGGAGCCTTGTATTTGTAAATGGAATTTTATTTTTATTAAAGAAAAAATTTATTTTATACGGGTCCAGCTCCTTAAGAATTATATAGCTTCTGATGATTTAAGCTAACAAATTATGTCTTGATTTAGTCAATCCTTTTATGTTTTAATATCTCATAGTTTACCTCTGCTTCCCTTTTATTTTCTCATGGCTGCTTATTCAATGGAGCAGATTCTTTGGGGTAGCCAGTTCAGCAGCATTTTCCTCTGTAGTTTTACTTGAGTCTTCTCAAGAAGTGTTTCTATGGATAGTACTGAAGTGGTTACTTCTAGGCCTGTCTTAAAGAAAGTAGTCTTAATGATATCTTTCCACATTCTGTAGTGACAACAAACTGAGAAATATTTTTCAGTTCTTTAACTGCTGTACTTTTCAGCTTCAAGCTTGACTTTCAAATATATAGTCATGTTGTCTAGTTTAGGCCTTTATTTCAAATCTCTTACCCAATGTATTCCATCTGGCAGTCAACAAGAGAATATTCATTCTCTAAATTCTCCAATGAATCAGCACCCTGCTAGGAACCCAGAGACAAGTCATAGACTCTGGGCTTGAGGAGACCACTTTTGCTGGTCTCCTCCTCAAGCATACCATTACCACCTCTCCTATACCTGGTCCCACTGGGCTGTAAAACTTACAGAATTACAATTTAAACCATAAATTTAAATAGGAACTGATAAATTATCTTATTTTACTAAATGAGGAAACTGAGGTCCAAGGAGGAGGTTAAATGATTGTCTAGAATTTACATGTTGTTTTTGTTGCTCAGTTGCTCAGTCGTGTCTGACTCTTTGTGACCTCATGGACTGCAGCATGCCAGGCTTCCCTGTCCTTCACCATCTCCCAGAACATGCTCAAACTCATGTCCACTGAGCAGGTGATGCCACCCAACCATCTCATCCTCTGTCATCCCCTTCTCCTCCTGTCTTCAATCCTTCCCAACATCAGGGTCTTTTCTAATGAGTCATCTCTTTGCATCAGACGGTCAAACCATTGGAGTTACAGCTTCAGCATTAGTCCTTCCAATAAATATTCAGGGTTGATTGCCTTTAGGATTGACTAATTTGATCTCAAGAGTCTTATCCAACACCACAATTCAAAAGCATCAATTCTTTGTCGCTCAGCCTTCTTTATGATCCAACTCTCACATCCATACATGACTACTGGAAAAACCATAGCTTTGACTAGATGAAACTTTGTCAAAAGATTAAGGTCTCTGCTTTTTAATATGCTGTCTAGGTTGGTCATAGCTTTTCTTCCAAGGAGCAAGCGTCTTTTAATTTCATGGATTCAGTCACCACCTGCAGTGATTTTGGAGCCCAAGAAAGTAAAGTCTGTCACTCTTTCCATTGTTTCCCCATCTATTTCCCATGAAGTGATGGGACCGGATGCCATGATCTTAGGTTTTTGAATGTTAAGTTTGAAGCTAGCTTTTTCACTCTCCTCTTTCACCTTAATCAAGGTGTTAGTTCTAGAAGGGCTTGTAGATCTACACAGAGCCATTCAAGTTCAGCTCCTTCAGCATTAGTGGTTGGGGCATAGACTTGGATTAATGTGATATTGAATAGTTTTCCTTGGAAAGGAACTGAGATCATTCTGTTGTTTTTGAGATTGCATCCAAGTACTGCATTTCAGACTCTTTTGTTGACCATGATGGCTACTCCATTTCTTCTAAGGGATGGTTGCCCACAGTAGCAGATATAATGGTCATCTGAATTAAATCCACCCATTCCTGTCCATTTTAGTTCACTGATTCCTAAAATGTCAATGTTTACTCTTGCCAGCTCCTGTTTGACCACTTCCAATTTGCCTTTATCATGGACCTAACATTCCAGGCTCCTATGCAACATTGCTCTTTACAGCATCAGAATTTACTTTCACCACCTGATACATCTACAACTGGGTATTGTTTCCCCTTTGGCTCAGCCTCTTTATTTCTTCTGGAGCTATTTCTCAACTTTCTCCAGTAGCATACTGGACACCTACTGAGCTGGGAAGTTCATCTTTCATTGTCATACCTTTCGCCTTTTCATACTGTTCATGGGGTTCTTTAAGGCAAGAATACTGAAGTGGTTTGTGATTTCCTTTTCCAGTGGACCACGTTTTGGCAGAACTCTCTTCCATGACCCATTCATCTTGGGTGGCTCTATACAGCATGGTACATAGTTTCATTGAGTTAAAATGTAGCCCACCACATTCCTCTGTCCAGGGAGTTTTCCTAGCAAGAATACTGTTGCAATGTGCCATTTCCTCCTCCAGAGGGTCTTCCTGATCCAGGGATTGAACCCACGTCTTGCTTCTCCTCCATTGGCAGGAGGATTCTTTACCACTGAGAAGCCCCAAGTGCTATGGACACACATACAAAAATGGACTATAGGAGCCTCAGAGAAGGAATGGGACACTAGTTAGGAGACTCTTACAGTACTGTAGGTAAAGAGGAAGGCTCTTAAACCAGAGATGTCTAGAAATGGCAAAAAGTGGTCATCTTTGGATTGTATGTGAAGGTAGATCCAACAGGATTTTCTAAGAGTGGATATTTCTAAGAGTGGGAGAGTAAGAGAAAACTCTCTTGACTCCTAAACTTTGAGCTTAGATTCAAAAAATCAGCAGTCATCACTGAATGTGGTTCTGGAAACACTACACTCAAGATAAATGAGAAGAAAATTTCTTCCTGAAAGTGCCTCCAGTCTAGTGGCTAACACAAATATATTCACATAATTATAATGCTACTTTGTTGTTATATACCACTTTGCCTCAACAAAGTGTTGTCAAAGCACAACCCTAACCAGGGAAGTGAGGAAAGATTTCAAAGCAGAAGTTATTCTGAGCCTGGGCTATCATTCTCCTTGAGTTTGGTATTACATAACTTGAGTTTAGAAAGACAAGCTATATTATATTCACAGAATTAAACAATTAGAGTAAACCAAATAAACCAAGCTGTAAGCAAATTTTTAGTTCCATTTCAGACCACAGTCATGCATTATTGACCAGAAACAGAAGTTAAAAGCAAGTCCCCTTTCCAATGTAAGCCTTTACATATATAGTATTTTCCATTGCAGGAGCCTTCTTCCTTTATGCTGGATTCGCTTCGATGGGTCTCCTTTTCATCTACGGTTGTCTTCCTGAGACGAAAGGGAAAAAATTAGAGGAAATTGAATCACTCTTTGACAACAGGCTATGTACATGTGGTGCTTCAGATTCTGATGAAGGGAGATATATTGAATATATTCGGGTAAAGGGAAGTAACTACCATCTTTCTGACAACGATGCTTCTGATGTGGAATAATTATCAGCTGCTTATATATTTAGTCATTTAAACAAACTTGGGAGAGAAGAACAGCAATTGGTGACCTCACTGCCCTGCTTTTAATCTGGTTCTTTCCACAGTCTAGTTTTGAACGACTTCATATCCTAGAATATTTGATTCCAAGGAAGATACCATCACAATGACATTTTTTTCACATACAGAGATGTAAAAAATTTACAGAGATTTTAAACTAATAATTATTGAACAAATGTGTGTAGTTCCTTCCTGAGATAGTTTAAAATGAATATTGTACCCAGTGACTTCAGTGATATCTTTTTTTCCTAAGACTATATATAATTATTAGTGGCATTTGAGTCAGTGCTAATCCAGCCAAATCATATTTGTATGATATACTTACAACAAAGGATGCTAAAATATGGTCCAAAGGTATTTTCTGTCAAAGCATGGTCTGTTGCCCCTAATTTTTCCTAAGGATGAGGCACTTATTTGTGATCAGCTATTAGAAAAAAAAATTCCATTTAAGCTTTCATCAACAAATTGAAAAGTGTCTCCTACAAGGGCACAGCTGTGCTTATATCCTTTGTATTCTACATTTTCGTTTCTCTCTCCAATTCAAATCTTCAAAATTCTTCAGCAGCTGACTCTGTACAGAATCTTTTGAACATTATAAAAAGCAGGTCTTTTTAGGTTTATTTTCCTACATATTTTTTGCATCAGTTAAGAAGTATACATTTGCACAGATTAGCTAGCAAGTTTTGATAAGTATATTTTATTGCTAGAAAGAAAGAAAAGATTTTTATGGACCTTAAAGATTTTTAACCCTGAGTTAGTCACTTAAGTGTGCAGCTGTAAACACAAAATAGCACTAGATCTTCAACTGTATTTCAGGGTCAGTTTTTGTTCAAGCCAAAATCCCCTGTATTCACAACTCATCAACGCTGGATTCCTACTATTTGTGCCTTTATTTGTGTTACATAAATAGCTTCTAGCAGACTATTTTACCCCTCTTTTAATCAAATAATTTCTGAAACAAGAAAGGAAGGAAGAAAATCAGCAATAGAAATAACCCTGCTGTTATTTATGTTTGTTTACTTAAGTAATGAGACTTCTATTTTTCTTAACTTTTCATTAAATTTTCCTAAGAGAATTGTCACATTTTATTACATAATGGTACTTTTCTTTTTTTTTTTAATTCTAAGAGTATAAACTGGTTTTTATGTTGCACACTCTCTCATTTTCTCTGACATTCTCTTAAAAATAGATACATAGATTTGTCTGTGGGTGTATCCTTTTTCTCATGCTTGACTTGGATTTTTTTCCTTCTTGTCTAAAAACTGGGATTTTCCATTGGAACAGATTAATCATTCTCATATGTGTCTTTAAGAAATGTTGATTTACTATATTTCTGCAATATTTTTTCAAAGTATTCATTAGTTTCTATGCTCATTCATCAGTGAATTCCAATTTTTGCTCATATATTAAGAACTACATAGTATGTACAAAATCACTCACAAAATTACTTAGTTCCAGTGAAAATATGAATGAGTCTTCTGAGGTTAGTTAAGAGTGCAAACATTTGATGCATTTTAACGTGTCTCTAAACATCTAATAACGCATTCTTTGGCATGAGAGAGTGACTCTAAATTCAGTGTATTTGTGCCAGTCTCCAAGATGGTTTGGTCTCTCTCAAAGTCTGGCTTTAAGAATGTCATAAAAACATTATGACAGCTGAGAATGTAGCCAAGGAGGTTCATTCTCTAAAGTTAAAAATCCTTCCACCAAAAAAAAAAGTTTTCTCTCTTTGATCATTTCATGTAATTAATCAAATATATATTTTTGAGAGCTATTTTCCTTGACTTAGGTGCTCTGACAATTGATTTCTAAGGGGATATTAATTTTGATTTTCCCCAGAAAAGCAGATGTGCTTTAACAGAGAAAGTTATTCTATTGATATTTCTTATCCCATAAGAAATTTCTTTTTTGTATAATATTTCCCACAGGTAAAATGAAATGGAAAATGAACTATTGTATGATAAAATCAGAATATAATGTGGAAAAAAAGTATTTAAACCCATAAAGTGATCTCTTTAGAAATTTGTTTTCCTGATTTATCTAAATAATTCCCATAATTATTCTGTTTATTGTATACATGGCCTTAACTATATGCTTATACTCAGCTGAGCTGAATGCACAGTAACTTTATTAAAGGAGCAACTGAGCTCAGTATTTCCTATAGCAGAACATGGCCTGTTCTCTCTGACATAAGTAAATAGTGTTTTCAGCTTTATATCCATAAATGCACATAATAGGGAAAAATAGCCACAGTTCTTGTCTTCTATTCTCAATTTCTTCTATAAAGGACTACTAGTTATTTATATAGTGATAAAGATAATATTCCATATCTTTGAAGTACAAGACAGAGAGGCACAGTATAGGAATTATTTATAATTTTTTAATGACAACTACTTGAAAAGGAACCTTATAAAATTAGGGTATTATTTTTAGATTCAGTGAACATTTATAGAATATTAAAAACTAAGTATTTGAATTTTTCAGGTTTTTTAATAATATGCACCTTCTAAGTTATCAGCATCTTTGGCTACCACTGTCAACTTGAAAACATTCCATTTGAAATATCATCAAATATATATTTATAGGAAAATTTATATATGGTATGATTTGATCTATCATTAAAACACATTAAGCATCACACTTTTAGCTGAAANCATGACCTTGAAATGCGTCTTTGGAAGGATCCAGGAGAGCAGTCAGCTGGGAGAATGCTGGAGGCCCTCATGGGTAAAACTTCAGGGCGTCTCCTATCCGCAGCCCAAGTTTATACAATCCAGCACCCTCAGAACCTGTCTCTTATACACATCTTGTTTCCTTCTAAACATGCTACAAATTTAATAGAAGTATATTGTGATTTAGGAAAATATACGGAAGGTGGTCATAACCTCTATTGAGGCCTAGCTGGATGGCTGGTAAGATATGCACTAGACTTAAGAGAGTAAACATTTCATTTGCATCTGAACACATAGGGCCGAATCAGATAGATTTTAAAGATTAGGTATTAATATTTTTCTTAAATGTAAAATTCCTAATAATTTTGATTGTTGCACCTTAGTCAATAATTACCCAAAACATGATTTTAATGTATATATAAAAGATCTAAACTAAAATTAGATTTTAAAGGTATTATTTCCATTTGAAATTTTATCACCAGTAATATGCAGTAGTTAGTTCCCAGATGGAAAATGCTGAGAGTAGTGTTATTAAGTACTTTTCATATTTTTATTTTACCACTGAACCATTTTAGTGTGTAAGAGTCTTAATATTATTTCTTAACTTATTCACTCTAAAATGGGAAATCTGTTAAATTAGAGAATTTAGAAACTGTTTACTATAATTTCAAAATCAGTTATCCAGAGGAAGAATTAATAGGGAAAAATATAAGTTGACAACTTATCTTCTTGCCTTTTTATCAGAAAGTAGAATTGAAATGCATTATAATACTACATAGATCTTGGGGGAAGGGTATTCTATAAATACTCTTCATGGCATCTAAGAAAATCTCACTAGTCTCATTAACTTAATGACACTAATATATTTTATAAATGCTATAATACAGTAAGAAGGGTGGGAGGATTCTTTTGACTTTCTTTCATCAGTAATTAAGAACAATAAAATTAACAAAGTGTTTTGTTATAATTAATTTATTTTACTATTCTCCTAGTTATGAAATTACAAATTACACTAAGCACCTAACAACTAACATTTATATAGTTGTTTTGTCAGTTTTAAGTTGCCACATTCAGACATTTTCAGTAACTACAAATGAAAGAATGATACACCATGCCAGAAGCAGAGAATTCATAATATGTACATTATACCAAAATGTATTGAGTTTTGGATAAATTTTACAATTTATGTGTAGCTTCTGCCTATTGAGAGACTCAGAATTGTTCTCTGGATTAATTTTAGCATCCTGTTTTCTGTTGCTTTCTGTTTTCTTAGCCTTATGTACAATAATGTTAACCTAATTTGATGAAGTGATCCAGGTTGTAGCAGCATATCAATTTCAGTATCTTCAGTCCTTCTGGGTGAGCAATATTGCTGCTATTTTCTAGAAATAGAAATCATTTAAAAATGCCAACAGCTAACTGCTCCCAACTCTCTTAAAGATCATCTCTTAGAGGAGATTTTTGTGTGCCAGTAATCATCAGAGAGAGATTTTTTAAGTGTTAATGATGTTCAGAAATACATGAAAGAATTTTATCTTATAATTTGCTTGTGAGTGTAAAACAATACAATTCCCCTAAGTCTTTAGTTTATATGTATAAAACAGAGTCTGTTACACTTGAGTGATTTGGTCTGTGGAATGTTAAATATCTATTTTCATTTAGCAGCAATATTCAGCTTTTGATTTTAGACAGTTAAGCCCATGCGTTTGATTTTATCATATCAATATAATGAGAAAAAGAAACATAGCTTACAAGTATTACAAATATTTTGTAAAATTTTAGCAAATTTACCATTATTCCATCTCATTTGAAGGTTAAAAAATGAGACTCAGCTCTCGCCAAAGTAGAAATTTATGTTCTACATGTGCAAATTGATTTCTAACAGCTTTTGGACTATATTTCACTTGATGTTATAGTATCTTTTATTTGTACTAACTGTTCAAATTTCTATTTAAAAGCTCTGATATACATCCAGATTAAATGGAAACACAGTTTTGTGCTTTTAAAATATGTTTTCAAAATGTACATTTTAATTTCCAAGAGTGCATGTCATATCGTGTTTAATTCATGTGTTAACAAATCCAATATAAATATTTATTCCTACATGTGACATGAGATATCTCTTAAAAATTTGAATATGTATCATTTCCTTCAAAGTCATTCTAGCTATAGTTGTATCAAAGTATTGTATATTTTATGGAGATTTAATGATGTATATGTAAATGTTTTTTAAGTTATTTTATTGAAGTTCAATCTTTACATAAAATTAAATCTTTTTTTTTAAAGTGTCAGTGCCAGAACTGTAAATGAAAATAATCAAATAAAAGTTAAGACAATTCACTACTCATTTATCTTCCTTGTAGGTTTATATTTTAACCACTTATCTTCTTTGGATTTTAGAATCTAAGTTACATAGTAAAAGCATCTACAAAGATTACCTATATCTGTATATTTATGCAATGCTATTCATTTTAATGATATTTTAACTTTAAAAATATTTTAATACCTAAAAATTATTGCAAGGAATTATTCTGAATAGTAAATATAAAGCTCTGAAATGAAGTACTCAGAAATCCTTGAAGAAATTTCTTACTGTTGTCAGAACCAGACATTGACATGAACCATTGTGTCAGATTGACAAAAATTATTTGAGGTTGTTGCTTTGCAAATGAAAAAATACCTACTGGATGACCAGTTGACAGTTCTTTTTGGAATTATGTATGCCATTCTCCATTACCATTCTCCCCCTCTGTAGCTTTTATTGGTAAGCATTATATTATTGTTTGATCTGTGTAGCCATTAGACTTACCTCTCCATAGTTTGGGTGTGCCATCTTGAGTCCAGCTGTAGAACAGGTTTGAGGAGATCCTCTGGAGACCTTAAATCCACTGTCACTCAATGGCTTACAGTGGAGTTGCATCTTAAGCAAGGATTCTGATGTCAATAGGTAAGATAAAACTCCTACAGTTAAAATGACCCTTGAAAAGCCCCTAAGTTATACATAAAGTGTCCACACATCTTAACACCTGAATAATGCATTTCATATCTGTATCAATGATCAGCAAAGTCTTCGTTTAATTGTCCAGTCTTATTGGAATGCTGTCATCCTTTTATGGGTGCTAAAACAAGTTCAGAACATTTTGTTGACTTGTCCAAGATCACACACTAGGAAGTATGTACAAAATTTTTCTGTGCAGTAATTACAGTCTTTCTCTCTTGGTCCTCATTTGGAATGTCTTTTTGTCAGATCAAGGCAGAAAGACTGAAAAATAGACATTGTGTTTTTCCTGTATTAGAATTGAAAGGATGTGAAGGAAAAGAAGCAGATACCTCATTTTAACCTGGACTATAGACAAATCTTGAAAAATCTGGGGATTCTTTTCCAAATATGAAGCAGTATACAAATGGTCCCCAAGTTAAAGAGGTTCAAGTTAATTTTTCAACTCTAAGAAGATGTGAAAATAATTCATATTAAGTACAAATTGTACTTTGAATTTTTAATTTTGATATTTTCCTGGGCTAGCCAGATCTGGTACGATAGTCTCTCCTGTGATGCTAGACAGGACAGCAGGCAGAGCTCCCAATCAGCCATGAAATCACCAGCCTAAGAAACTGATACACTTATAACCATCATGTAACCACAGAGCCATTCTATTTTCACTTTCAAAACAGTATTCAGTTAATTACATGAGATAATACTTGATTATAATGTAGGCTTTGTGTAAAATGATTGTGCCCAACTATAGGCTAATTAGCCTAATTCTGAACACATTTCAGGTAGGCTGGGCTAAGCTACAATTTCACTAGGTTAGTGTTAAGTACATTTTCAACTTAGAATTGGTTTGTCAGGGTGTAACCCCATCAGAAGTCAAGGAATATCTATACAGTACATTGTTTAAGAGATCAGGCTGATGCAAATTGCCTAGGTTTGGATCCCAGCTTTTCCACTTACTGCCTGGTAACCTAAATTACTGAGTTACTCTATGTTTTGCTTTCCTGTATATATAAATGAAGATGTTACTAACTCCCTCTTATATGTGGCAGGGAGGGGTCACATCAGTTAATCTTGTAAAGCACCTAGAGGAGTGGGACGTTCCTTAGGGATTGGCTGTTCTTAGCATCATCATCCATATGCTATCCCTAATTCTGCTAAGACCATGATATGCATATAAATTCTCTTCCTTGGGAACAACTATTAGGGGCAGGAGCACATGGGCTTCTTTGACATGTATCACGCAGGCTGTGTGAGTGCAGCAACCAGAATTCTGCTGACCAGAATGGTTTAAGCTGACTTTGCTGGCTAGCCTGATACCCCTCTTCCTTTCTCTATCTCTTCCGTGAGCATCCATGTGAATGGCACAGTGAATGAGAATCTCATATTCTCCAGATTAACAGGATGTAACATGCAGTTGCTATTTATATGATCTCCCAGCCATGAAAAAAATTTAAATCTCTCAGTTAAGTGTCATTTAAATTCCTTTCAGCTTTTAAAATATAATTTTGAAATCTTCTCCAGCTGATAATAGACACTAACCCTTCACCAATAGGATATATTGAAATTAAGCTCATATTATTACTGATGCTATTAATTTAATATGGAAATTGAAGGTATTTTTACCTCTAATATTTTATGTATTTTTCCACTAAAGTTACAAAAATTAATTCCAGATGGTCACCATGCAGAGGAAGTAATTTTTTTTACATGAAAGAATATATTGGCATTTAAATGTTAAACCCAAAAGATAGATTTTATAGAGCTGCATCTCTCAAAGTGTTGTCCCTGGGCTAGTAGTGCTGGCATCACCAGTGAATTTATTAAAAACGCAAATCTGTGGGCCTCACCCAACCTACTGAATCAGAATCTCTGGAGATGTAGTCCAGGAAACTTTTTTAAAATATAATTGACATATATAACACTGTGTAAGTTTAAGGTATACAAGGTATTAATTTGATACATTTATACATTGCAATAGAATTACCACCATAGCCTTATCTAGTACATCTATTATATCACAAAACTATCATTTCTTTTTTTGTTGTGAAACAAGATCCAGTCTCTTAGCAACTTTGATTTTATAATACAACACTGTTGTCTGGAAAGCTCACCAGGACTTTTTGTTTGTACCAAATTTGTACCCTTAATCATCTCCCCAGTTCCTCCAACCCCCAGCCTGCTAACTGCTATTCTACTCTCTATTTTTACAAGTTCAGCTCTTGTAGACAAGGAAACTATATTTTAACAAACTCTCCAGGCGGTTCTTAAGAATGTGATGTGGGAACCACTGAATTAGAATTTTGAAATTGTCACTTTAAAAAGGAGTCAATAGTATGTTCTTTCAAATAGCAAGCTCATCTACTGAAAATTGAACTGATTGAGTGGATTTATCTTCAAGTTACTTAGGAATTCATAAAGCTAAGTTACTTCCACCTCAGGGGTGTTGCACACGGTGTTACCTTTGCCTGGTCACCCTATTTGTGTGCCTGTTTCTTTTTTGTTATTCAAATATCAGCTCAAAGTCATTTCTATGGCCTACCCTGATTATGCAACTTAATTACTCCCTTCCTCCCCCAGTATATTACCAGATAACCTTGTTTTTATTTTCTTTCTAGTACTATCACTACTTGAAAATTATTTTTATTTCTTGTCTGTTTCTCCCACTAGAATATATACAACATGAGAGCAGAGAATTTTTATTATTTACCGCTGACTCTCCAGCACCTCATATAATGCCAACCATATAGTATGTGCTCAATAAATATTTGAAGACTAAATGGATGCATGCATCACAGCTGCTTCTGTGGTCCATGAAGGAAGAGAGGAAACTTTATAGGCTAAAAGAATGATTAAAATGACACCAGACCAATATCAAAGAGCATGCTTTGAAGACAAACTTTTGTGTAATAAAGTTATTTTAACCAAACAGCAAATTCCACGTGGTATATGAATGTATATGTATTCACATAAACACACTTGGATGATACATTTTGTTATAATTCCTATTAAAAAAGGATAAATCTAATAACAAAAGTTATTAAATATTAGGATAGTAAGCTTAGAGTGGAATTTGCATGATTTATAACAAATTAATCTACTTATACAGTTTGTTGATAGATAACAACTCGCTATATGCTAGATACTTTATAAATAAACCATTTTATTCTATCTTCACAGAGGTGAAGTCAGGTGAAGTCGCTCAGTCGTGTCCGACTCTTTGCGGCCCCGTGGACTGTAGCCTACCAGGCTCCTCCGTCCATGGGATTCTCCAGGCAGGAATACTGGAGTGGGTTGCCATTTCCTTCTCCAGGGGATCTTCCCGACCCAGGGATCGAACCCAGGTCTCCCGCATTGGAGGTAGATACTTTAACCTCTGAGCCACCTACAGAAAGGACTGTTATTACCACTACTTTGTAGATGAGGAAATAGTTGAGTCACAGGAAGTATAGTGACATATTCAGTAGCATAACTTGTAAAGTCTGAACTTAGACCCAGGTCAATTTCTGTCACTATTGTTGTGTTTTGTTTTTTACAATGAGCTTTATCATGGAAAAATTGAAACCTGCCACTAAATGAAATTTTTTGCACTATTTTCTTCCTTCAGGGTCACTAGTTATGGATTTATAAACTAAAACTTAACCAAAGGGTAAAGCGTAACAGTATAATTTAGAGTCAGATGTGAAAGGATTCCCCAGTGGTGCAGTGGTAAAGAATCCACCTGCAACGCAGGGAAAGGCTACCCACTCCAGTGGTCTTGCCTGGATAATTCCATGGACAGAGGAGCCTGGCAGGCTAAGTCCATGGGGTCGCAAAGAGTTGGAAACGACTGAGCAACTCTCACTTTCACTTAAGTAAAAAATGGTCAGTAATATCTGAAAACATGCCTGAATTTACATTTATGAATTAACCCTGAGAATCCTAGTAAGTTTCCTTGCTCTAAAGTCTTCTTTGTCTGAAATGAATATAGCTACTCCAACCTTTTAATTAGTGTTTTAGCTTGTTATATCTTGCTCTGTCCCTTTACTTCTAATGTATATGTTTTATATTTAAAGTACGTTTTTTGAAGGCAATGCATAGTTGGATATTGTTTTATGATCCACTGTGACAATCCATTTTTTAATTGGTATATTTACACCACTGACATTTAAAGTGATGTAGTATCTATCATATTTGTTACTATTTTCTATTTGTTGCCTTTGTTCTGTATTCCTATGTTTTCCACTTTTTCTGCCCTTTGTGATTTTAATTGAACATATTACATATATGATTCCATTCCTTTTTATATAAGCGTATCAATTATAATTTTTTTCTCATTCTTTAAAGTGATTTCCCTATAGTTTCCAATATGTATATGCAACTAATACAAGTCCACTTCAAATAGCTCTACACTCCTTCACAAGTAATACAAGTACCATATAGTAACAAAATAGTCCTAATTTCTCATTTCTGTTCCTTCTATCCCTGCTTTCATTCATTTCATTGCTACATAAGCTATTCATTAGATGCAATGTTTCTGTTACTATTTTGAGTAAACTGTTTCAACAATTATGGATAAGAAGAATAAAAGTTTTTAATTTACCTTCACTTGTTCTTTTTGTGGTGTTGTCCACGATTCTGACATACATAATATTCTTTCTCTCTGAAGAACTTCTTTTAACATTTCTTGCAAGTTAGGTCATATAGCAACAAATTCCTCAATTTTCATCTGAGAAAGCCTTTCTTTTTCACATTTGAAGGATAATTTTACAAGACCTAGAATTCAAGGTTGGTATTTTGTCTTTTTTCTCTCAATACTTTAAACATTACCACTCCACTCTCTTCCTGCTTACCTGGTTTCTAAGATATCAGATGCAATTCTAATATTTCCTCCTCTATAAATAAAGTGGGTTGTTTTTTTTCTGGCTTTCTTTGAGATTTTTTTCTTTATTTTTGATTTTCTGCAGTTTGAATATACCTGCCTAAGTGCAGGATTTTCTGGCATTTATCTGAGCTTCCGAGATCATTGGTCTGTTATCCAATGTAAATTTAAGAAAGTTTCAATCATTATTGCTTCAAATATTTCTTCTGTTTCTTTCTTCTACTTCTGATATTTCCATTACATGAATGTTACACCTTTTGGAACTGTTCCACCTTTTGGAATTGTTCCACCATTCTTGGAATCCCAGGTAGCTCCGTGATAAAAAAAAATCCACCAATGTAGCAGATGTACAACTCTTGGATATTCTGTTCATTTTTTAAGCACCTTTCCCTCTTTGGTTTAGTTTTGAAAGTTTCCATTGACATAATCTGAAGTTCAAGGATTTTTTTCTGAGCAGTGTCCAGTCCATTAGTGAACCCATCAAACTCAGTCTTCATTTCTGTTACAATGGTTTTGGTCTTTAGTGTTTCTTTTAGATTCTTTCTTAGAACTCTTTGCTCTCTGCTTAACATTACTCCTCTGCTCTTACATGTTGTCTGCTTTTTCCATTAGAGCCTTTAGCAAATTAATTATAGTCAAAACAAATTCTCACTTTGATAATTTCAACATCCTTAGCATATCTTAATCTAATTCAGATGCTTGTTCTGTCTCTTCAAACTGTGCTTTTTGCCTTGTCATAACGCCTTGTAATTTTTTTTTGTTGAAAGCTGGGCATGATGAACTAGATAAAAGGAACTCCAGTAAATAAGCCTGTAGTGATACAGTAATAGGGTGTGGGTAGAAAGAAAGTGTTCTATAGTCCTATGATCAGATCTTACTATTTAGTGAACCTGTGCCCCTGGGCTATGAATTCTTCTTCACAATTCTTCTCAGTTTTTTCTTCCCTTAGGAGAAACAAAATGTCTATAGGGAACTGCTGCTGCTGCTAAGTCGCTTCAGTCGTGTCCAACTGTGTGTGACCCCATAGACAGCAGCCCACCAGGCTCCCCTGTCCCTGGGATTCTCCAGGCAAGAACACTGGCATGGGTTGCCATTTCCTTCTCCAATGCATGAAACTGAAAAGTGAAAATGAAGATGCTCAGTCATATCTGACTCTTAGCGACCCCATGGACTGCAGCCTACCAGGCTCCTCCATCCATGGGATGTTCCAGGTAAGAGTACTGGAGTGGGTTGCCATTGCCTTCTCCTTATAGGGAACTAGCGAGGGGTATTTCCCTTCTTCCAGATCAGTAGACTCCAATAAAGTCCTAGCAGATAGTAATTTTCTACTGACCTTGTTAAGAACAGAATGCCCTCACCTATTTCAAAATGATTCCTTTTTCTTCCTCCTGTCAAAAGCCTGAGAGAATGTTTCCCAATCTCCACTGTCAGAACTTGGTAGAACTCTTAGAAATAAATCTCAAAAAATTGTATGTGGGGAGGGCGGGAAGATGGCGGAGGAATAAGATGGGAGACCACTTTCTCCCACACAATTTCATCAAAAGAACAATCCAACGCTGAGTAAATTCCACAAAACAACTTCTGAAGGCTGTCAGAGGACTTCAGGCAACCAGCAAAGCAGATCATTGGCTTCAAAAACAGGTNTTTCTTGACTTCTTACTTTTGCATTCCAGGCCCCTATAATGAAAAGGACATCTTTTTTGAGTGTTAGTTCTAAAAGGTCTTGTAGGTCTTCATAGAACCATTCAACTTCAGCTTCTTCAGCATTACTAGTTGGGGCATAGACTTGGATTATCGTGATATCGAATAGTTTGCCTTGGAAACAAACAGAGATTATTCTATAGTTTTTGAGATTGCATCCAAATACTGCATTTTGGACTCTTTTGTTGACCATGATGGCTACTCCATTCTTTCTGGAGTTATTTCTCTACTGATCTCCAGTAGCATATTGGGCACCCACTGACCTGGGGAGTTCCTCTTTCAGTATCCTATCATTTTGCCTTTTCATACTGTTCAGGGGTCCTCAAGGCAAGAATACTGAAGAGGTTTGCCATTCCCTTCTCCAGTGGACCACATTCTGTCAGACCTCTCCACCATGACCCACCTGTCTTCAGTTCCCCTGTGGGCATAGCTTAGTTTCTTTGAGTTAGACAAGGCTGTGGTCCTAGTGTGATTAGATTGACTAGTTTTCTATGAGTATGGTTTCAGTGTGTCTGCCCTCTGATGCTCTCTTGCAACACCTACCATCTTATTTGGGTTTCTCTTACCTTGGGCATGGAGTATCTCTTCACGGCTGCTCCAGCAAAGCACAGCCGCTGCTCCTTACTTTTGATGAGGGGTATTTCCTCACTGCTGCCCTTCGTGACCTTCAACATGGGATGGCTCCTCTAGGCCCCCCTGCGCCCGCGCAGCCACCAATCCTTGGACGTGGGGTTGATCCTCCCGGTTGCCGTCCCTGACCTTGGACGCAAGGTAGCTCCTCTTGGCTTCTGCCCTTCAGGCATGGGGTCTTCCTGGCTTCTGCCCCTGACCTTGGATGTGGTGTAGCTCCTCTCGGCTGCGCTTAGTGCGCTGGTCGCAGCCACTTGTGCTTAGTGTGCCGGTCACAGCCGCCTGAGAACAGAAAATACAACCTTTTAAAAAACCAAGAAAATTGGGGTCGGGGGGCAGTCATAAGATGGCAGAGGAATAGGATGGGGAGGAATAGGACAGGGAGACCACTTTCTCTCCCACAAATCCATTGAAAGATCATATGAAGGCTGAGCAAATTCCACAAAACAATTTCTGAATGCTGGTGGAGGACATTAGGCACCCAGAAAGGCAGCCCATTGTCTTCAAAAGGAGGTAGGACAAAATATAAAAGATAAAAAGAGAGACAGAAGAGTTAGGGATGGAGACCGTCCTGGGGAGGGAATCGTGAAGTAGGATAAGTTTCCAAACACCAGGAAACCCTCTCACCAGTGGGTCTGCGGTGAGTTTTGGAATCTCAGAGGGCAACATAACTGGGGGGGGGGGGGAACCCCACAGATTACGTGCGTAACCATAACTCCCAGCGGAGAAGTAGCCCAGACGCTCGCGTCCATGACCAGCAAGCAGGGGCTGAACAGGGAGGTGCAGGCTGCATTGCTTAGGGTAAGGAATGGGCCTGAATGCCCTGAGTATAATCTGAGGGAGCTAACGTGAGATAGCAACCCAAACTGTGGGATAGCCAGAGAGAGAGGGAAAAAAAGAGAGAAAGAGAGAACTTTCCCACAAATAGCTCTAATCTAAGGCACTGCTTGGCCGCTCACAGAACAAAGGACTGAAAGAATACTAGAGGTGAGGTAGCCAGCTGCAGACCGGCCCATCCCCCTGCAGAGGCAGAGAGGCAGGCAGGGGAGAGGCAGAGAGGCAGGCAGGGGAGAGCCAGAGCTGGAGGGTGAGGGGCAATCTCAGCCCCAGAGATGGTATCTTCTATCAAAGAGTGCACAAGCTCCCAGTTGCTAACCAAGTCTGCCTTGGATCCTGGACGTTTGAAATCTGCCAGGAGGACTGCAGCCAGAGATCAGCTCCCAAGAGGCAACACACAGCACACCTGAGATGGCACTCCCACTGCACACCAGGAAACCGAGCAGCTGGGACTGGGGAGGTGATAAGATGCACCGCCCACCTGGAGAGAGTGTGCTCATCAAGCACCTGGTCACCTGAGCTGCTTGGACCTGGGAAGGGCACAAAACTCTGGCCCAACCAAGTCTGTGTCTTTGTAGAGTACCCAAGAACCTGAACCTGAGTGGCTTAGACCTGGGAAGTGCACACAACCCCGGGCCTACTTTAGACAGTTTCCCTGCAGAGCAACCTGGAGCCTAAGCAATGTAGACTGGGAGCACACACATGCCTTGAGCAGGAGCAAACCCAGTGTGTCCCAGACACTGCAAGCACTCCCCAAAGATGCCAGCAATATTGGTTTGCAGTGTTCCTCCTTCCCCACAGCACAACTGTACAAGTGAGCCTAAATAAGTGACCACCTTTGCCCACTTGTGTCAGGGCAGAAATTAGGCTTGCAAATAGAGGAAGCCAATATAAACAAAGTAGAGGGAACTGCTTTGGAAGTGACAGGTACAACATATTACAACCCTATAGTTAGCACTGACTACACTGGAAGGGGCCTGTAGACATTGAGAAGAAGTTTAAGCTGGAACAAGGAAGTATCTGAAACTGAACTGACCCCACACTGCCCTCCACAGCTCCAGAGAATTTCCTAGATATATTTTAGTATTATCGTTTTTAAATATTTTTAATTATTTTATTTCTAAGTTATTACTCATTTAATTTTCATTTTTATAACCTATTATTACTTGAACAAAAAAGATCCTATGTTTAAAGCAAATTTCATATATATTTTTAATAATCTTTGTGATTTTGGTTTTTTAATATATTTTTGAGAGTCTAACCTCTACTCTAGACTTTTAATCTTTGCTTTTTGGCATTTGTTATCAATTTTTTACCTTTCAGAACCCAATCTTCAGTATCCATTTTTACTTAAGAGTGTGATTACTGGCTTTATTACCCTCTCCCCCTTTTAACTCTCCTTTACTCCCCCAGGTCACCTCTATCTCCTACCTTCTGCTTCTCTTCTCTACCCAACTCTGTGAATCTCCTTGGGTGTTCTGGGCTGTGGAGAACACTTAGGGAACTGATTACTGGCTAGATCTGTCTCTCTCCTTTTGATACCCCTCTTCTTCTCCTGGTCACCTCTATCTCCCTCCTCCCTCTTCTCTTCTCCATGTATCTCTGTGAACCTCTCTGGATGTTCCAGACTGGCGAGAGCACATAGGGAATTGATTACTGGCTAGATTGCTCTCTCCTCTTTTGATTCCCTCTTCTCTCCTCCATGTACCTCTGCGAACCTCTCTGGGGGCTCCTCACTGTGGAGAATCTTTTCTTCATTAACCTAGATGTTTTATCATTGGTGCGGTATGGATGGAGAAGTCTTGAGGCTACTGTAAGAATAAGACTGAAAACCAGAGGCAGGAGGCTTAAATCCAAAACTTGAGAACCTCAGAAAACTCCTGACTATGGGACTATTAATTCACAAGAGCTTATCCAAAAGCCTCCATACCTACACTGAAACCGAGCTCCACCTAAGAGCCAACAAGTTTCAGAGCAAGACATGCCAACCTAATTCTCCAACAACAGAGGAACATAACCCTAAGCATTAAAATACAGGTGGCAAAAAGTCACACCAAACCCACCAACACCTCAAAACTCACTTCTGGACACTTCGTTGCACTCCAGAGAGAAGAGATCCAGCTCCACCCACCAGAACACCAACACAAGCTTCCCTAACCAGGAAACCTTGACAAGCCACCCGTACAACCCCACCCACAGGGAGGAACCTCCAAAGTAAAGGAGAACCACAAACTTCCAGCATACAGAAAGGCCACCCCAACACAGCAACCTAAACAAGATGAAAAGACAGAGAAAGGTAAAGGAACATGATAAATGCCCACCAAACCAAACAAAAGAGGAGGAGATAGAGAGTCTACCTGAAAAAAATTCAGAATAATGATAGTAAAAATGATCCAAAATATTGAAAACAAAATGGAGTTACAGATAAATAGTCTGGAGACAAGGATTGAGAAGACACAAGAAATGTTTAACAAAGACCTAGAAGCAATAAAGAGTCAATCAATAATAAATAATGCAACAACTTAGATCAAAAACACTCTGGAGGGAACAAACAGTATAATAACTGAGGCAGAAGATAGGATAAGTGAGATGGAAGATAGAATAGTAGAAATAAATGAAGCAGAGAGGAAAAAAGAAAAAATAATTAAAAGAAATGAGGACAACCTCAGAGACCTCTGGGACAATGTCAAACGCCCCAACATTCGAATCATAGGAGTCTCAGAAGAAGACAAAAAGAAAGTCCATGAGTAAATACTTGAGGAAATAACAGTTGAAAACTTCCTTAAATGGGGAAGGAAATAGCCACCCAAGCCCAAGAAACCCAAAGACTCCCAGACAGGATAAACCCAAGGCAAAACACCCCCAAGACACATATTAATCAAATTAATGAATATTAAGACAAAGAACAAATATTAAAAGCAGCAAGGGAAAAATGACAAACAACACACAAGGGGATGACCCTAAGAATAACAGCTAATCTTACAATAGAAACTCTTGAGATCAGAAGGGAATAGCAGGACATACTTAAAGTGATGAAAGAGAAAAAGCTACAACCCAGATTACTGTACTGGGCAAGGATCTCATTCAAATATGAAGGAGAATCAAAAGCTTTACAGAAAGCAAAAGCTGAGAGAATTCAGCACCACCAAACTAGCTCTTCATCAAATGCTAAAGGATCTTCTCTAGACAGGAAACACAGAGAAGGTGTATAAACTCTAACCCAAAATGACAAAGTAAATGGCAATGGGATCATCCTTATCAATAATTACCTTAAATGTAAATGGGATGAACACCCCAACCAAAAGACAAAGACAGGATGAATGGATACAAAAACAATACGCCTATATATACTGTCTACAAGAGATCACCTCAGAACAAGGGACACATACAGACTGAAAGGGAAGGGCTAGAAAAAGATATTTCATGCAAATGGAGAAAGCAGGAGTAGCATTACTCATATCAGGTAAAATAGACTTTGAAATAAAAGCTGGGAAAAGAGACAAAGAAGGACACCACATAATGATCAAATGATTAATCCAAGAAGAAGTTATAATATATAAATATATATTTATCCAACATATATAATATATATATAATATTCCAAAGGATAGCAAGGAGAGATAAGAAAGCCTTCTTCAGTGATCAGTGCAAAGAAATAGAGGAAAACAACAGAATGGGAAAGACTAGGTATCTCTTCAAGAAAATTAGAGATACCAAGGGAACATTTCATGCAAAGATGGCCTTAACAAAGGACAGAAATGGTATGGACCTAACAAAGGTAGAAGATATTAAGAAGAGGTGGCAAGAATACACAGAACTGTACAAAAAAAAGGTCTTCATGACCAAGATAATCACGATAGTGTGATCACTCATCTAGAGCCAGACATCCTGGAAAGTGAAGTCAAGTGGGCCTTAGAAAGCATCACTAGGAACAAAGATAGTTGAAATGTGTAATTTCAATTGAGCTGTTTCAAATCATGGAAGATGATGCTGTGAAAGTGCTTCACTCAATGTGTCAGCAAAGTTGGAAAACTCAGCAGTGGCGACAGGACTGGAAAAGGTCAGTTTTCATTCCAATCCCAAAGAAAGGCAATGCCAAAGAATGTTCAAACTAATGCACAATTGCACTCATCTCACATGCTAATAAAGTAATGCTCAAAATTCTCCAAGCCAGGCTTCANGGAAATAAAAGCAAAAATAAACAAATGGGACCTAATTAAACTTAAAAGCTTTTGCACAACAAAGGAAGCAAGGTGAAAAGATAGCCTTCAGAATGGAGAAAATAATAGCAAACAAAGCAACTGACAAAGAATTAATCTGAAAAATATACAAGCAGCTCATGCAGCTCAATTCCAGAAAAATAAAAGACCCAATTAAAAAATGGGCCAAAGAACTAAACAGACATTTCTCCAAAGAAGATTTATAGATGGCTAAGAGACACATGAAAAGATGCTCAGCATCACTCTTTATCAGTGAAATGCAAATCAAAACCACAGTGAGGTACTATCTCACACCAGTCAGAATGGCTGCTATCAAAAAGTCTACAAGCATAAATATTGGAGAGGATGCAGAGAAAAGGGAACCCTCTTACACTGTGGGAATGCAAACTAGTACAACCACTATGGAGAACAGTGTGGAGGTTCCTTAAAAAACTGGAAATAGAGCTGCCATACGACCCAGCAATCCCACTGCTGGGCATACACACAGAGGAAGCCAACATTGAAAGAGACATGTGTACCGCAATGTTCATCGCAGCACTGTTTATAATAGCCAGGACATGGAAGCAACNGGCTGCTATCAAAAAGTCTACAAGCATAAATATTGGAGAGGATGCAGAGAAAAGGGAACCCTCTTACACTGTGGGAATGCAAACTAGTACAACCACTATGGAGAACAGTGTGGAGGTTCCTTAAAAAACTGGAAATAGAGCTGCCATACGACCCAGCAATCCCACTGCTGGGCATACACACAGAGGAAGCCAACATTGAAAGAGACATGTGTACCGCAATGTTCATCGCAGCACTGTTTATAATAGCCAGGACATGGAAGCAACCTAGATGTCCATTAGCAGATGGATGGATAAGAACACTGTGGTACATATACACAAGGGAATATTACTCAGCCATTAAAAATAATGCATTTTAATCAGTTCTAATGAGGTGGAGGAAACTGGAGCCTGTTATACAGTGAAGTAAGTCAGAAAGAAAAACACCAATACAGTATACTAATGCATATATATGGAATTTAGGAAGATGGTAACGATGACACTATTGCGAGACAGCAAAAGAGACACAGGTATACAGAACAGAATTTTGGACTGTGGGAAAAGGCAAGGGTGTGATGATTTGAGAGAATATCATTGAAACATGTATATTGTCATATGTGAAAGCCTAGGTTAGATGCATGAGACAGGGTGCTCAGGGCTGGTACACTGGGATGACCCTGAGGGATGGGATGGAGAGAGAGGTGGGAGGGGTGTTCAGGATGGGGAACACATGTACACTCATGGCTGATTCATGTCAATGTATGGCAAAAACCATTACAACACTGTAAAGTAATTATCCTCCAATTAAAATAAATAAATTAAAAAAAAAAACAAGAAAATGTATTTTCTTAGCAGATATAGCTATTTCCACTCCAAATCTCACATTTTTTTCTTTTTTACTATAGCATTTCTACAGGAAAACATGAGCCTCATGATTCTATCTGGCAGTTTTTATTGCTGACCACAAGTTATCTTTGCAAGTGAACCCATTATGCAAACTTAAGAAAATATTAATATTTTCACTTTTGCTTGACAAAGTACCCCTCCTCAAAATAAAAATAAAGCTAACAGCCCAAAAAAGCCATTAAAAATTACAACACATTGTTTTAGTGAAAGATGAATACCTGTCTCCTATTAATTTGATACATTTTGAAAAGCTATAGTTCACCTATATTGTCATTCCAAATCCAATTTCACCATAGGAAATCACTATAGGAAATAAAATTGGCAGAAAAATTATTTAAAGTAATTTTGGCTGAAAACACTCCTAATCTCTGAAAGTAAAAAGATATCTAGGTCCAGGAAGCAAACAAAATTTCAAACAAGATGAAACAAATGAAATCCACACCTAAAAGCATAATTAAAATGTTGAAAATTAAAGCTAAAGGAAAAATCTAAGCACAGCAAGAGAAAAAAAAAAAAAACCCAGTTGTGTACAAGGGACCCACCATAAGACTATTAGCTGAGTTTTTTTCAGGAGGAACTTCACAGGACAAAAGACAGAAAGGAAAAACTTCAACCAAGAATACTCTATACAACTAGGTTATCACACAGGTTGAATGAAAGACAGAGTTTCCCAGACAAGCAAAACCTAAAGGAGTTCATTATCACAAAACCAGACTTAAAAGAAATGTTAAAGGGACTTCTGTAAGCTGCAACAAAAGGCTGTAACTAGTAATAAGAAATTATATGGATGAAAAAAAACTGTAAATAGTAAATGCAAATATACTAAATGTAGTGAATTAATACATCAAAAATTATTCCACATATTGCAGTGAAATTCAATAAAACCTTCTCAGTTCAGTTCAGTCACTTACTCGGGTCTGACTCTTTGTGGCCACATGGACTGCAGCACACCAGGCTTCTCTGTCCATCACCAACACCCAGAGCTTGCTCAAATCATGTCCATCAAGTCCATGATGCCATCCAACCATCTCATCTTCTGCTGTCCCCTTCTCCTGCCGTCAATCTGTCCCAGCATCAGGGTCGTTCCCAATGAGTAACCTTGCATCAGGTGGCCAAAGTATTGGAGTTTCAGCTTCATCATCATTCCTTCCAATGAATATTCAGGGCTGATTTACCTTAGGATTGACTGGTTTGATCTTGCAGTCCAGGGAGTCTTCTCCAACACCACCATTTAAAAGCATCAAGTCTTTGGTGCTCAGCTCTCTTTATGATCCAACTCTCACATCCATACGTGACTACTGGAAAAACCTTAGCTTTGACTATATGGACCTTTGTCAGCAAAACACTGTCTTTGCTTTTTAATATGCTGTCTAGTCTTATCATAGCTTTTCTTGCAAGAAGCAAGCATCTTTTAATTTCATGGCTGCAGTCACCATCTGCAGTGAGTTTGGAGCCCAAGAAAATAGTCTTTCACTGTTTCCACTGTTCCCTCATCTATTTGCCATGAAGTGGTGGGACCGGATGCCATGATCTTAGTTTTGTGAACATTAAGTTTTAAGCCAGCTTTTCACTATCCTCTTTCACTTTCATCCTAAGGCTCTTTAGTTTCTCTTCACCTTCTGCCATAAGGGTCGTGTCATCGGCATATCTTAGGTTATTGATATTTCTCCCAGAAATCTTGATTCCAGCTTGTGAGTCATCCAGCCTGGCATTTTGCATGATGTACTCAGCATTTAAGTTAAATAAACAAGGTGATGATATACAGCCTTGACATACTCCATTCCCAATTGGGAAGCAGTCTGCTGTTCCATGTCCAGTTCTAACTGTTGCTTCTTGACCTGCATACAGATTTCTCAAGAGGCAGGTAAGGTCATTTGGTATTCCCATCTCTTTAAGAATTTTCCACAGTTTGTTGTGATCCACATAGTCAAAGGTTTTAGCAAAGTCAACAAAGCAGAAATAGATGTTTTCCTGGAATTCTCTTGCTTTTTCTATAAACCAACAGATATTGGCAATTTGATCTCTGTTTCCTCTACCGTTTTTAATTCCAGCTTAAACTTCTGGAAGTTCTCACTTCATGGACTGTTGAAGCCTCACTTGGAGAATTTTGAGTATTACTTTGCTAGTGTGTGAGATGAGTGCAATTGTGCAGTAGTTTGAACATTCTTTGGCATTGCCTTTCTTTGGGACTTGAATGAAAGCTGAACTTTTCCAGTCTATGGCCATTGCTGAGTTTTCCAAACTTTCTGGCATATTGAGTGCAGCACTTTCACAGCATCATCTTTTAGGATTTGAAAGAGCTCAGCTGGAATTCCATCATCTCCACTAGCTTTCCCTTAGGCCCACTTGATTTCACATTCCAGGATGTCTGGCTCTAGGTGAGTGATCACACCATCGTGGTTATCTGGGTTGTTAGACCTTTTTGCATAGTTCTGTGTATGCTTGCCACTTGTTCTCAATATCTTCTGCTTCTGTTAGGTCCATACCATTTCTGCCCTTTATTATGCCCATCTTTGCATGAAATATTCCCTTGGTATGTCTAACTTTCTTGAAGAGATCTCTAGTCTTTCCATTCTATTGTTTTCCTATTATTTCTTTGCCTTGATCATTTAGGAAGGTTTTCTTATCTCTCCTTACTATTCTTTGAAACTCTTTGTTCAGATGGGTATATCTTTCCTTTCTCCTTTGCCTTTAGCTTCAATTCTTTCCTCTCCTATTTATAAGGCCTCTTCAGACAAACATTTTGCCTTTTTGCATTTCTTCTTCTTGGGGATGGTTTTGACCACTGCCTCCTATATAATGTTACAAAACTGTCCATGGTTCTTCAGGCACTCTATCTATAAGATATAATCCCTTGATTCTATTTATAACTTCCACTGTATAATTGTAAGGGATTTGATTTAGGTCAAACCTGAATGGTCTAATGGTTTTCCCTACTTTCTTCAATTTATGTTTGAATTCAGCAATAAGGAGGTCATGATCTGAGCCACAGTCAGCACCTGGTCTTGTTTTTATTGACTGTATAGAGCTTCTCCATCTTCAGCAGCAAAGAATATAATCAATCTGATTTTGGTATTGGCCATCTGGTGATGTCCTTCTCTAGAATCTTATCTTGTATTGTCGGAAGAGGGTGTTTTCTATGGCCCATACATTCTTTTGGCAAAGCTCTGTTAGATTTTACCCTGCTTCATTTTGTACTCATGGCCAAACTTGCCTGTTACTCTATCTATCTCTTGACTTCAAATTTTTGCATACCAATCCCCTAAGATGAAAAGGATATCTTTTGTGTGTGTGTGTGTGTGTGTGTGTGTATGTGTGTGTGTGTGTGTGAGATCTAGAAGGTCTTGTAGGTATTGAACAAATAAATCAGTACTCAAAGATCTTATGAAATAATTTAGGAAATATCATTTAATTTTTTGTGGGCATCACTTTCTGCGAAGTCAGATGAATTAATTTCAAGTAAAGGCAGCTCAGGAAAATAATAATGTTTGGATCTGATCTTATCTAAAATGAAGTAGTTCCCTATTACTAATTATTAAAGATAGATTAGAATTGACTAATATGAAACATAATGAAGTTTCAGTATAATTAGGTTATGATAAAAAGGAACATTTTTTTTTGTACTTCTTTTCTGGTCTACATTCTTAACTCGTCTCAATTTTTAAACAATTGCTTTCTCTCTAACTCATAAATAACATATCATTAAAGGTCCTTAATACAAAAGATGAGTCAAAAATATTGTTCACACTGAACATGTTCAGTGAATACTGAGAACCAAATGACCAATAGCAACTCAAAGAATTAGCTATTATTGTGACATCTAACGACAGCAAAAATAGTTTTTTAATGTGAGCATGATTGCACTTTAATAGAAAAACTAGCATTTACTGGCATATTAATAAGACTTAAAGTGTCTAAAACTATGAAATATAATATCAGAAAGAATTTCTGCAACTTTCTCCATTCTCTTTTTTAAATTAATTTTTTGTCTATAGTTGGTTTATAATGTTGTGTTAGTTTCTGTTGTAAAGCAAAGCGAAGCAGTGATACATAAACATATACTTGCTCTTTTTAAGATTCTTTTTCCATATAGGTCATTACAGAGTATTTCGAGATCCCTGTGCTATATTGTAAGCCCTTATTACTTATCAGTTTTATATATAGCAGTGTGTATATGTCAATTCCAATCTGCCAATTTATCCCTCTTCCTCCTTTCCACCTCGATAACGATGTTTGTTTTACTACATTTGTGACTTTGTTTCTGTATTGTAAATATATTCATTTGTACCATTTTTTTTTTTAGATTCCACATATAAATGATACCCTATATCTTTCTCTGTCTGACTTACTTCAATCTGTATGAAAATCTCTAGGTCCATCCATGTCTCTGCAGGTGGCATTATTTTTAGGGATGATGGAACCTGGACCAGAATGATGTCCTTGGGCATAAGGCAGGATGTGGTGACTGTCAGATGAGGTTGAGGGAGGAAGGAGGACTCCATATGAAACTATATCCAGCATAGAAGTTAATGTTAAGTTCAGTTCAGTCACTCAGTCGTGTCCAACTCTTTGTGACCCCATGAATTGCAGCACACCAGGCCTCCCGTTCATCACCATCACCCGGAGTTCACTCAGACTCAACGTCCATCAAGTCCGTGATGCCATCCAGCCATCTCATCCTTGGCTGCCCCCTTCTCCTCCTGCNGGAGATACCCCTCATCCAAGGTAAGGAGCAGTGGCTGTGCTTTGCTGGAGCAGATGTGAAGAGATACCCAACACGTGAGGTAAGAGAAACCCAAGTAAGATGGTAAGTGTTGCAAGAGGGCATCACAGGGCAGACACACTGAAACCATACTCACAGAAAACTAGTTAATCTAATCACATTAGGACCACAGCCTTGTCTAACTCAGTGAAACTAAGCCATGCCCACTGGGCAACCCAAGACGGGCGGGTCATTGTTGAGAGGTCTGACAGAATGTTGTCCACTGGAGAAGGGAATGGTAAACCACTCAGTATTCTTGCCTTGAGAACCCCATGAACAGTATGAAAAGGCAAAATGATAGGATACTGAAAGAGGAACTCCCCCGGTTAGTAGATACCCAATATGCTACTGGAGATCAGTGGAGAAATAACTCCAGAAAGAATGAAGGGATGGAGCCAAAGCAAAAACAATACCCAGCTGTGGATGTGACTGGTGATAGAAGCAAGGTCTGATACTGTAAAGAGCATTTTATACTACTTGGAAATTGTTGGCCTTCTTAAATTTCTGGATTAATATCATTGATGAATTCTGAAAAATTCTTAGTCATTATCTCTTCAAATTGTGCCTCTATCCCATTTCTCTCCTCTATTACTGATAGTTCAATTAAACATGTGTTGGAGTGTCTCATTATATCCTTGTTACTGTTTAACTTTCTTTTACATTTTCTATTTTTCTCTTCTGCATTTGGATAACTTATATTTCATTTCACTAATTTTCTCTTGTCTATATGCTTCTAGTCCCATTTATTGAGTTTTCAGTAGGTGGCAGAAATTAAAAACTAGTACAAGAGAACTGTAAGATCAGAAAGCTAGCAATGTTAACATTTGAGTGACACCAACAAAGACAATTCATTTATTCATTTATTATGGTCCCTTTATATAACTTATCAGTATGGATTACCTCCTCTTCCCTGGTGGCTCAGACAGTAAAGAATCTTCCGGCAAAGCAGGGGATCTGGGTTTGATCCCTGGTTTGGGAAGATCCCCTGCAGAAGGAAACAGCTACTCACTCCAGTATTCTGCCATGGAGAATTCCATGAACAAAGGAACCTGGCATGCTACAGTCAGTCCATGGGGTTGCAAAAGTTGGACATGACTGAGTGACTCTCACTTTTCTTTTTCATGGATTACCTCAGAAGCAAAGCATAAGCCAAGAATTTAAGTGCATGTAGTATGTTTGGGGTGTGATCTCAAAAAACAGTGTTATGGAATTGAAGATGTGAGAAAGGAAAGGAAGCATGCTAATAAAGGGCTTACTAGTAATATCAAGTAAGTTACAATTGAAAGCAACTGAAGCTTAATACTTCTGAGGAGCTCTGGAAGAACAGTGTTTCTACAACTTCAGAATGTATAAACATCACCTATTTTTTTCATTAAATTATTTCACCAAGAGAAAATCTAAACTAGTAGTGTCTTTTGGGAAGTATGTTAAAATGTGTTGGTATTTATTATTACATAAATCTGTACTTACTTTCCTATCCAAATATATTTGTCTCCCTAAAGAGTAACTGCAATGTTAGGGAACAGGCCATAAAACTTCAGGGGTTCCAAGAGCACCCTCATATTTGATAGTTTGCTGGTAAGACTCAGAACTCATTGAAAGCTGTTACATTCACAGTTAGTTTATTATAGGGAAAGGAGATATTAAAACCAGCCCAGGTAAAAAGCACATAGGACAGAGTCTAAGAAAGTAATACAGAGCTTCCAGTCTTCTACAAGTCATGGGGAGTGTTAATTTACTGATATCAATATGTGACAATACAAAGTACTGCCAACTGCGGATGCTCACATGAGCCTTGGTGTCCAGAGTCTTTCTTCGGCTCCATCACAGTGGCATGATTGAGTGCCCACATGGCTGACTTCAGTGTGATCTTAAATTACACTATCTGGCTTGGCTCAAGGTTCCCAGGCAAACAAAGTTACTTCTATCAGGTATAATACTCCATGAGCTTAGAGATTACCTTACAAACCCAAAGGTAAAAAATCCAGATCTCCTATGAGGCAAGTTTAACTCCTTTACTATACTGCATCTTACTTCCCTTTTACTGTGTGTAGTCATTACACTATATTCTTATTCACTTCACTAAGCTTAACTGCCACATTATGATATTTGATAAAACTGTAACTAAGCATGGACTTTTGTAATGAATGTGCTTTTAATAACTGGTAGACTTTCAACTGTATTGGAAAAAATCAATTTGATATTTGAAACCAATCTGATTCAAAGTTCAATCTTACTCTATTATCACCAGTATAGTCTTCTTTTCCATATATAGGTCTTCTTTACTACAATATGTCATATTTTGCAAAATAATTTTGCTACAATATAATCATATTTTGCTCAGGATAATCAATCCACTATGGAATACCTTTTATTGAATATCAGGATAATTATCCAGCCTTTTGAAAACTATCAATTTACATCAGATAATTATATTCCCCTTGCATGAGAGAATTACTATCCTTAAAATTACTTAGGAGTTTATTGTGTTCTCTGAGGTCAGAAAGAGAACTTCCTAAAACTAGCTAAAACCCTGAAGACTGCTACTCTTTAAGTATTATTTTAGTGTTTCTAAATTATGTTTCAGATCACCTCTGCAAAACAAACTGTGGAGTGATGCATATAGGTATACATGTAAAAATGCATTATCTAATCACTTTAACAGAAATCCCTATTTTATTTTTGCTAGATATCAGAATGCCCCTTGTTTGTCACTTTGTAACATACAGATGTCCATTTGCTAAAGTGACTAGTGTCAACATTTAAAACCTTGACAACAAAAATAAGTGTTATGTTGGAAACAAAGCCGATACTTTACAAATGAGAGATACTAATATAGTATTTATTAAAATCCTATGTAATATTAAAATTAGTAAACATAAATAACTTTCCAATATTGAATAATTCTTTTACAAAAGCGTTGAACATTTTTTTTTAATCTTGAAGAGAAAAAACATTCCTTTGAATTAATATAAGCACCAACAAAAAATTTTTCTCCAAATTAGAAAAATATTTTATCTAAAAATTAATGCCAGAATTTTTAACAACAGTATAATGTTTAAGATAAGTAGCTAAGGAAATCTTATAATTAGGCAAGAATACATATTTATATTATTTAGTATTATTTTCTGTCTTAAATTCTTGGAAGAAACTCTTTTTGCAAAACATACAACTGTACTAAATTTTAAAATAAATGTAACAAAGAATTGTCAACTAAAAAATACAGTCACAATCTGAAAGTAGACACATTTTATTTGGTGGGAATGTTTAGGACTCTGAGCCCTGGAGACAACATCTCAGTAGCTCTGAGAAAAGTGCTCCAAGAGGGCAAGAGGGGAAGTCAGGCTATATACAAGTGCAACACAGGGAGCAGGAAGTTTGAACATTAAAGATCAGTATCAAGTTAAGGAATTTGGCATTCTATGTATGGGAAGATACAAGTCTCTGGAATCACTGAATTCATTCCTTTCACATGCACCTCAGCTACCTGGGGCCAATCCTGTTTCCTTGTTCATTTTGCTTCTTTCCCCAGCTCCTCAGCAATCACCATGGGGAGTGGCAGCATCCACTGGATCCCAGTTTTGGGAGCCTTCATTCACAATTGGAGGTCAGAAAATGCTGATGACTGTGACATTTCTTGTTTATTAACATGGCAAGAGATATTTTCACTTCACAGAAGTAATAGTTAAACATTTTTAGTCCATAAACAGCAGCATTTCATAATATAATAAATAATCAGCATAAGAATAATAGTAAATTTATATTATTTTATACCAAAATTTAAGACATACTAAAGCTATTAAAAATACCTATGGGAAATTAAAGCATAAATTAGTAATACTAAAAAATAAATACATCTTCTGAATACTTTCATCTAGTTGCTTAGCTACAAAAATATTCTCATTCTTTATTATGTTAATGAGATTCTAAACATTAAAACAAATGCAAAATCTCAGGTTAAGGTTTTAGAATATTAGTTGTTTCTAAGGATTTCCTGCCCTCCAGTGGTATCTGCCTTAACATTTTCATTGTACCTTTCAACATTACAAAAAGAAGACAACTCATTTCTACATTTACATTTTGAAATTATATCACATTGTATGGCAGCATCTAATTTTTCCTCCATTATAAGTTCACTCTCTGTTTGTACCCATGCATCGCACCTTGCAACCTGCAGAATGCAGTTATTACTGATTTTGCTTTCCAATATATGTGCTGAATTACACTGAGACTCTGGGAACTGATGTATATTATTTTTCACTGAGAACTGGTTAAAATTCTCATTTTGTTTATGAAATTTGGCATTGTTATTAATAACCTTATCACATGGAAATTTTTCCATGTTTTCTAAATAAAAATTATTAGTTGTTTCTTTGGTTTTGATGGATCTCCTATTTGAATCTTCAGTTTGATCTTCATCTTCAGATGGCTAAAAGAAATTAGTAATTTTGCTGTAAATGATGTTTACATTAAAAAAATTATTCAATCACTTCAAATTCTTAAAATTCACATTATAGAAACTTTCAAAAAAAGAAAAGACTTTGATAGGTGGCAAATCAACCTAGATTTTTTTTTTTTTAAATCAAGCTTATAGATTTTAAAATAGCATGACATAATATTAAGAATCCTTATGTTAAAGGGCTTCCCTGGTAGCTCAGCTGGTTAAGAATCTGACTGCAATGCAGGAGACCTGGGTTTGATTCTTGGGTTGGGAAGACCCCCTGGAGAAGGGATAGGCTACCCACTCTAGTATTCTTGGGCTTCCCTGGAGTCTCAGCTGGTAAGGAATCTACCTGCAACGTGGGAGACCTGGGTTCAATCAGGTGGGAAAATCAAGTGGTAGAATTAAGGCCTGGGTTCAATCAATGTGGGAAAAGGGATAGACTACCCACTCTAGTATTCTTGGGCTTCTGTGGTAGCTTAGCTGGTAAAGAATCCACCTGCAATGTGGGAGACCTGGGTTGAATCCCTGGCTTGGGAAGATTCCCTGGAGAAGGTAACACTACCCACTCCAGTATACTGGCCTGGAGTCCATGGGGTTGCAAACAGTCGGACACAACTGAACAACTTTCAATTTTTCACTTATATTAAAGATGGAAAAGCACTAAAAAGAGAAGACTTTTGTCTCTTATTAGTCCCCATAATCATAGGTGACATTATCCTACCTTTTCACAGAGATGAAATGATATAGAACATATATTCTTCAACTACTTTAAGAGTAGAGTAGAACTTTGAATTAAAAAGCTAACACATACAATTTAGTATCACACCTTGACTCTTTAAGTCAAAAAATATCTATATTGTATCTTTCATGGACTCAGTTTCAAGAAGACTTATTAAGAATAGCATCAGCTAACAGAAAATCAAATATACAAAAGAAAAGTCAAATAGTAATAAATATAACAATCACTAGATAAAAAGTCATGTTAAGAATTTTTAATAGGCCTAGATTCAATTTAGTAACTTTAATTTTTCAACGTCAAGAAAACTCTATCTTAATTACTAAAATACTCTTTTTAATAAAAAAAATCCTATATAAAATATTATTTTAGCTAAAAATAAAAAGCAAAGTTAACATTAAAAAACCTGAAATGAAATATAAGCCTTAGCTGATTGGCACTAAAATAGGAAAAGTAAGCCCAATAAATAGTATTAAAACTGAGAGGGCACAAATTAGAGAAAATAAAGATCAATACACTTATTCAAGAAATAAATACTGAATTAGCATCGGCAATGTGAGTGAAGTAGACGTGATTGCTGCCCTCTACATCACACACCTTAACAAAAGAATGGTGGATCCCATTGAAAAAAGGTGTCCCACATCCAGGGGCAAAGGAGAAGCCACAGCAAGATGGCAGGAGGGGCAAAATCACATTTAGAATCACACCCCCTACCCACCAGAGATGTCAGAGGGCTCAAACAAACTTTGCACACCAGGACCCAGAGACACCACAGAGACTGAGCCAAAACTGTGTTTGAGTGTCTCCCGAAGAGGTCAGCAGTAGACTGTTGGAGGTGCAGGGGCTCTGGGTGCAGCAGACCTGGATATGGCATAAGCCCTCTTGGAGGAGGTCACCATTAACCCCACCATAGATCCATCAGAACTTACAGGGGACTGGGAAACACAGTCTTGGAGGGCACAAACAAAAGCTTGTGCACACCAGGACCCAGGAGAAAGGAGCAGTGACCCCACAAGAGACTGACCCAGATTTGGTCGTGAGTGTCCAGGAGCCTCCAGCAGAGGCAGGAGTCAGCGGTGGCCTAGCTGCAGGGTTGGAGGCACTGAGTGCAGCAGTTTCTGCATGGGACCTTTTGAAGGAGGTCTCCATTATCTTCATTACCTCCACCATAGTTTGGCCTCAGGTCAAGCAACAGGGAGGGAACACAGCCCCACCCATAAACAGAAAATTGGATTAAAGATTTACTGAGCATAGCCCACCCTTCAAAACAAGACACAGTTTCCCTCTCAGTCAGTCTCTCCCATCAGGAAGCCTCCATAAGCCTCTTATCCTTCTCCACCAGAGGCAGTGCAGTGCAGTTCAGTCTCTCAGTCATGTCCGACTCTTTGTGACCCCATGAATCACAGCATGCCAGGCCTCCCTGTCCATCACCAACTCCCGGAGTTCATTCAGACTCAGGTCCATTGAAGTGGTGATGCCATCCAGCCATCTCATCCTCTGTTGTCCCATTTTCCTCCTGCCCCTAATCCCTCCCAGCATCAGAGGCTTTTCCAATGAGTCTACTCTTCGCATGAGGTGGCCAAAGTATTGGAGTTTCAGCTTTAGCATCATTCTTCCAAAGAAATCCCAGGGCTGATCTCCTTCAGAATGGACTGGTTGGATCTCCTTGCAGTCCAAGGGACTCTCAAGAGTCTTCTCCAACACCACAGTTCAAAAGCATGAATTCTTCAGTGCTCAGCTTTCTTCACACTCCAACTCTCATATCCATACATGACCACTGGAAAACCATAGCCTTGACTAGATGGACCTTTGTTGGCAAAGTAATGTCTCTGCTTTTGAATATGCTATCCTGGTTGGTCATAACTTTTCTTCCAAGGATTAAGCGTCTTTTAATTTCATGGCTGCAGTCACCATCTGCAGTGATTTTGGAGCCCCCCAAAATAAAGTCTAACACTGTTTCTACTGTTTCCCTATCTATTTCCCATGAAGTGACAGGACCAGATACCATGATCTTTGTTTTCTGAATGTTGAGCTTTAAGCCAACTTTTTCACTCTCGTCTTTCACTTTCACCAAGAGGCTCTTTAGCTCTTCTTCGCTTTCTGCCATAAGGGTGGTGTCATCTGTGTATCTGAGGATATTGATATTTCTCCCAGCAATCTTGATTCCAGCTTGTGCTTCATCCAGCCCAGCGTTTCTCATGATGTACTCTGCATGTAAGTTAAATAAGCAGGGTGACAATATACAGCCTTGACGTACACCTTTTCCTATTTGGAACCAGTCTGTTGTTCCATGTCCAGTTCGAACTGTTGCTTCCTGACCTGCACATAGGTTCCTCAAGAGGCAGGTCATGTGGTCTGGTATTCCCATCTCTCTCAGAATTTTCCACAGTTTATTGTGATC
>SJYV01043864.1:195613-206377 GCA_006410875.1 Neotragus pygmaeus
GCAGGTCATGTGGTCTGGTATTCCCATCTCTCTCAGAATTTTCCACAGTTTATTGTGATCCACACAGGTGAAGGCTTTGGCATAGTCAATAAAGCAGAAATAGATGTTTTTCTGGAACTCTCTTGCTTTTTCGATGATCCAGTGGATGTCGGCAATTTGATCTCCGGTTCCTCTGCCTTTTCTAAAACCAGCTTGAACATCTGGAAGTTCACAGTTCACGTATTGCTGAAGCCTGGCTTGGAGAATTTTGAGCATTACTTGGAGAATTTTTGAGCGTGTGAGATGAATGCAATTGTGCAGTAGTTTGAGCATTCTTTGGCACTGCCTTTCTTTGGGATTGGAATGAAAACTGACCTTTTCCAGTCCTGTGGCCACTGCTGAGTTTTCCAAATTTGCTGGCATATTGAGTGCAGACTGAAAACCACAATCACAGAAAACTAATCAATGTGATCACATGGACTGCAGCCTTGTCTAGCTCAGTGAAACTATGAGCCATGCGGTGTAGGGTCATCCAAGACAGACAGGGCATGGTGGAGAGTTCTGACACAACGTGGTCCACTGGAGAATGGAATGCCAAACCACTTCAGTATTCTTGCCTTGAGATCCCATGAATAGTATGAAAAGGCCAAAAGATAGGAAACTCCCCAGGTCGATAGGTGCTGAGTGTGCTACTGGAGATCAGTGGACAAATAACTCTAGAAAGAATGAGGAGACGAAGCCAAAACAAAAACAACACCAGTTGTGGATGTGACTGGTGATGGAAGTAAGTCCGATGCTGTAAAGAGCAATATTGCATAGGAACCTGGAGTGTTAGGTCAATGAATCAAGGCAAATTAGGAGTGGTCAAACAAGGGATTGCAAGAGTGAACATTGAGATTTTAGTAATCAGTGAACTAAAATGGACTGAAATGGGTGAATTTAACTCAGATGACCATTATATCTACTACTATGGGCAAGAATCTTTTAGAAGAAATCGAGTAGCCATTACAGTTAACGAAAGAGTTCAAAATGCAGTACCTGGATGTAGTCTCAAAAACGACAGAATGATCTCTGTTCGTTTTCAAGGCAAACCATTCAAAATCACATTAATCCAAGTCTATGCCCTTTAAATTAAAACACGCTTACTCCTTGGAAGGAAAGTTATGACCAACCTAGACAGCATATTAACAAGCAGAGGTATTACTTTGCCAACAAAGTCAAGGCTATGGTTTTTCCAGTGGTCATGTATGGATGTGAGAGTTGGACTGTGAAGAAAGCTGAGCACTGAAGAATTGATGCTTTTGAACTGTGGTGTTGCAGAAGCCTCTTGAGAGTCCCTTGGACTGCAAGGAGATCCAATCAGTCCATTCTCAAGGAGCCCAATCCTGGGTGTTCATTGGAAGGACTGATGCTGAGGCTGAAACTCCAATACTTTGGCCACCTCATGTGAAGAGTTGATTCACTGGAAAAGACCCTGCTGCTGGGAGGGACTGGGGGCAGGAGAAGGGAACGACTGAGGATGAGATGGCTGGATGGAATTACTGACTCAATGCACATGAGTTTGGGTGAACTCAGGAGTTGGTGATGGACAGGGAGGCCTGGAGTGCTGCGTTTCATGGGGTCACAGAGTTGGACATGACTGAGCGACTGAACTGAACTGAACTGATGCCCTAACAAGTAATGCTGAAGAAGTTGAAGTTGAACAGTTCTATGAAGACCTACAAGACCTTCTAGAATTAACACCCAAAAAGATGCCCTTTTCATTATATGGGACTGGCATGTGAAAGTATAAAGGCCAGAGATACCTGGAGTTAAGAGGCACATTTGTCCTGGAAGTACAAAACGAAGCAGGGCAAAGAGAATGAACTGGTCATAGCAAACACCCTCTTCCAAAAACACAAAAGAAGACTCTACACACGGACATCACTAGATGGTTATTACTGAAATCAGAGTGATTATATTCTTTGCAGCCAAAGATGGAGAAGTTCTATACAGTCAGCAAAAACAAGACAGGGAGCTGACTATGGCTCAGATAATGAACTACTTATTGCAAAATTCAGATTTAAATTGAAGAAAGTAGGGAAAAGCACTAGACCATTCAGGTATGACCTAAATAAAATCTCTTACAATTATACAGTGGAAGTTACAAATAGACTCAAGGGATTAGATTTGATAGAGTACCTGAAGAACTACGGACGAAGGTTTGTGACACTGTAGAGGAGGCAGTGATTAAGACCATCCCCACAAAAAAGAAACGCAAAAAAAGCAAATGGTTGTCTGAGGAGCTGAGAAAAGAAGAGATGTGAAAGGCAAAGGAGAAAAGGAAAGATATACCCATTTGAAAGCAGACTTGCAAATAATAGCAAGGAGAAATAAGCAAGGCTTCCTCAGTGATCAATGCAAAGAAATAGAGGAAAACAATAGAACGGGCAAGATTATAGATCTCTTCAAGAAAATTAGAGATACTCTCGTAGGGAACATTTCATGCAAAGATGTGCACAAAAAAAAGGACAGAAATGGTATGGACCTAAGAGAAGATATTAAGAAAAGGTAGCAAGAATACACAGAAGAACTATACAAAAAAGATCTTCATGACCCAGATAACCACCATGGTATTCTTTTGGCAAAACTCTGTTAGCCTTTGATCTGCTTCATTTTGTACTCCAAGGCCAAACTTGACTGTACCTCCAAGTATCTCTTGACTTCCTACTTTTGTATTCTAGTCCCCTATGATGAAAAGGACATTTTTTTTTTTTTGATGTTAGTTCTAGAAGAATAGCAAGGAGAGATGAGAAAGCTTTCCTAAGTCATCAGTGTAAAGAAACAGAAGAAAATAACAGAATGGGAATAATTGGAGATCTCTTCAAGAAAATTAGAGATACTAAGGGAACATTTCATGCAAAGATGGGCACAATAAAGGACAGAAATGGTATGGACCTAACGTAAACAGAAGCTGTTAAGAAAAGGTGGCAGGAATACACAGAAGAACTATACAAAAATGATCTGAATGAAGCAGCTATCCCTGATGGTTTGATCACTCATCTAGAGCTCCACATCCTGGAATGTGAAGTCAAGTAGGCCAGAGGAAGCATCACTATGAACAAAGCTAGTGGAGGTGATGGAATTCCAGTGGAGCTATTTCAAATCCTCAAAGATGATGCTGTGAAAGTGCTGCACTCAATATGTCAGCAAATTTGGAAAACACAGCAGTGCCCATAGAACTAGAAAAGGTCAGTTTTCATTCCAATCCCAAGGAAAGGCAATGCCTAAGAATGCTTAAACTACCACACAACTGTACTCATATCACATGTTAGCGAAGTAATGATCAAAATTCTCTAAGTCAGGCTTCAGCAATACATGAACTGTGAACTTCCAGANTGCACTCAATATGTCAGCAAATTTGGAAAACACAGCAGTGCCCATAGAACTAGAAAAGGTCAGTTTTCATTCCAATCCCAAGGAAAGGCAATGCCTAAGAATGCTTAAACTACCACACAACTGTACTCATATCACATGTTAGCGAAGTAATGATCAAAATTCTCTAAGTCAGGCTTCAGCAATACATGAACTGTGAACTTCCAGATGTTCAAGCTGGTTTTAGAAAAGGCAGAGGAACCAGAGATCAAATTACCAACATTCGCTAGATCATGGAAAAAGCAAGAGAGTTCCAGAAAAACATCTACTTCTGCTTTATTGACTATGCCAGAGCCTTTGACTGTGTGGATCACAACAAACTGTGGAAAATTCTTCAAGAAATGGCAATACCAGGCCACCTGACCTGCCTCCTGAGAAATCTGTATGCAGGTCAAGAGGCAACAATTAGAACTGGACATGGAACAACAGACTGGCTCCAAATCAGGAAAAGAGTATGTCAAGGCTGTATACTGTCACACTGCTTATTTAACTTATATGCAGAATACATCATGTGAAATGCTGGGCTGGATGAAGCACAAGCTGGAATCAAGATTGCCGGGAGAAATATCAATAATCTCAGATATGCAGATGACACCAACCTTATGGCAGAAAGCGAAGAAGAGCTAAAGAGCCTCTTGATGAAAGTGAAAGAGGTGAGCAGAAAAAGTTGGCTTAAAACTCAGCATTCAGAGAACTAAGATCATGCAGCCAGTCCCATCACTTCATGGCAAATAGATGAGGAAACATTGGAAACACTGAGAGACTTTTCTTGGGCTCCATGATCACTGCAGATGGTGACCACCACCATGAAATTAAAAGATGCTTGCTCTTTTGAAGAAAAGCTATTATCAACCTAGACAGCATATTAAAAAGCAGAGACATTATTTTTCCAGCAAAAGTCTATCTAGTCAAAGCTAAGGTTTTTCCATTAGTCATGTATGGATGTGAGACTTGGACTATAAAGAAAGCTGAGCATTGAAGAATTGATGCTTTTGAACTGTGGTGTTATTGGAGAAGACTCCTGAGGGTCCCTTGGACTGCAAGGAGATCTAACCAATCCATCGTAAGGAAACCAGTCTTTAATCCCACTAGAAGTATTGATGCTGAAGCTGAAACTCCAATCCTTTGGCCACCTGATGTGAAGAACTGACTTACTGGAAAAGACCCTGATGCTGGGAAAGAATGAAGGCAGGAGGAGAATGGGATGACAGAGGATGAAATGGTTGGTTGGCATCATCAAGTAAGTTTGAGTAAGCTCTGGGAGTTGGTGATGAACAGGGAACCTGGTGTGCTTCAGTCCTTGGGGTTACAAAGAGTTGGACACTACTGAACAACTAAACTAACTGACAGCATACACTCTTATATGTGGACAGGATGTTCATCACATAATCACAAGTTGAAAAAAGCATTATGAAGAGCAAGTATGAAGTATTATAACATATCTAAGGGGTCTTATTTAGATTGAAAAGTCAAGGAGAGGCTTCAAAAGCACTGACATGTTTAAGCTGATGCCTAACAGAATATATTACTATAAATGTCCTGAAGCAGAAAAGAGACCAGTCAGCTAAGGAGGTCGCATGTCAATGTGTGGTGAGAGAGGAACACTAGAAATTAGACATGTAGGCAGAAGCTATATCACACAGGGCCTGAGGCCACTGTAAGTAGTTTAGATTCTAAAGCAAAAGAGGAATCCAGTGAATAATCAAAAACAGGGATAACATCATTCAATTTAAGCTTTCAAAAGATCATAATGATTGCTAACTGGAAAAAAAGTGGGGGAAGAGTAGAAGTAGATTTCTTGGGCAACAACCATAATAATTTAAGAACAAGATGATGATACCTTAGACTAGTGTACTGACACTTAGTAGGTGACAGAAGTAGATAAATATGCAATTTATTTTGCAGGTAGAATTGATTGGATAAAGTGATGAAATGAATATGGTTAGGAAGGCAGGTGAGACTGAAATGCCAAACTAAAGTTTCTGGCAACAACTGCGTGGGTAGAAAACTACTCACTCAGTTCAGTTCAGTCGCTCAGGCATGTCCCACTACTGATCTACTAATATGAGAACTATCAGGAAAACTGATATAAGGAGATTAGGGGGTGTTCAGCTTTTTGTGAAATATCTAAGAAGATATCCAATAAGAAATTGGAACTTAATTAAGGATCTCAGCTGAATTCATAAAGTTGAGAATTATCATCAATCAGGCAATAGTATAAAACGTCACTGGAATATATAACATCATCTAGAGTTTGGAGTGTAGGTTAAGGGAAGAGAAGGGTCCTGAAGCAAACCCTAAATTACAATTTATATACAGGGAAAGAGGGAAGAGAAGTGGGCAAAGACATAAAGTGGCATACAAAGAGGTATGAAGGAAACTAAGATGGTGTGCATCACAAAAGCAAAGAGAAGACAATGTTTCAAGAAAAGGAAATAATTATTTCTATTAATATGGCTAGAAATACTTGTAAAATAAAAACTGAAAACTGCCCAATGAATTTGGCACCATTAGAGGTCACTAGTGTCCTTCCTTGGTAAGAGCAGTTTAGATAGCAAGCTAGAGACAAAAGGTAGATGAAAAGAAAGAAAAATTAATGGAGAACTCCATTTAAACATGTGATTTGTGAGAAATCTACTCAGAATATGATGCAACTCCAATTATTCAGATTATAGCTCCCACTCAGCACTAAATATGCCACTCCCATTATTCAGATTATATTTTATAATTTTCTTTATATAAGCCTTGAGACTTTCTCTTTGTATGTATTATTGGTTAAGGTTTTCAATTATTGTGAATGGGTTCTTCTAAAAACTCTTTTAAAAGAAACACACATTTACTATATATATATATATATATATATATATACACACATATACACACACACATCTTAATATGATTGTGTTTTATAAATAACAATGAACATGTTATAAACATGAATGTATGATGCTTCATAAACGTGAATGAATGATGCTCAGATTTTAATTTACATTCTTAATATTTTCACATTTAGTTACATTTATTTTCACTATTATCTCAACTTTTTTTCACAATGAAAAGGTAAACTATAAGAAATACAAATTATTCTAAATTAGTACAGCATATGTTAACAAGCGAAAAAAGAACATAACTTACCATCTCTGAACTAGACTTGAAACAACTACTCTCTGTTGGCCTTGGAGAGTAACTGGAAGACTGACTACTCTGTGAAGAATCAAGATCTGAAAAAAAAGATTTAATTTGCCAAATTTATTAAGGTACAATATATTTGCTAATTTCTGACGACTAGTATGTATTAATACATACACAGGCAGAAAATAGCTGCTAGTAAATAAGTTAAATTAACATACTATGGAACATTTTAAAAGTTAAAATTTTAGATATGTGGCAACTTGCATTTTTGACAGGGTATTTTGGATTTATTCTCCATGTATCTGCCTTCCAATGCAAGACACGTGGGTTCTATCATTGAGTCAGGAAGATCCTCTAGAGAAGGAAATGACAACCCATTCCAGTATTGTTGTTTGGGACATCCGATGGATAAAGGAACCTGGTGGGCTATAGTCCATGTGGTCGCAAGAGAGTTGGCCACGACTTAGTGACTAGAACAACAACAATAACAACAAAACATGTATTTACAAGTAAAACAAGGGGGGGAAACATAAGGGAAGAAATAAGAACAGAGAAATTCAACTTATTTTTTCCAATATAATGAACCTTTACGAACAAACAAAATGTCAGTCCACAGCAAGAAGGATAAGCCAAGGTACCAGACATTTGCTAATTTAGTAAATGAAGCTTCATCATACAACTGCAATGATATTTAACCTAAGATTTCATAACTGTAGAATTTCAAAGCTATTTGTGAATGCAAAATTAATACAAAAATATATCTCTTGAAATTTGATGACTGTAACACTTAAATTTATTTTAAGTCTTAAATGTCTATTAAATGAATATAGATTAAAATGTAAATTCAAGACTTGAGTTATTAAGCCACTGTTAATAGTTTTTAGGAATACATGGCCATAATGCTCAAAGGACTCAGCATTTTGAGATGAAGAAAAACACAGTTTTTAAAAATAGTCACAAAGTTAGGTGCAACAATAAAAGTGACAGAAGATACAAAAGCAGTAGAGACCTAAGTGTTATGAGTTCTACAGAAAGAGATTTGGTGAATAGTAATAAAGAAAGCACAAGATAAATAGGTTTTATAAGACGAATAAGCAAGTTCCCGAAAGACAAGATGAAAAATAGTATATGTGATGGGGAAAAGAAAGTGTAGAAGTGCACTTTGTTACTAAGGAAATTTTAGACTGTCTACCAAGGCATCTAATTGGGGATTAAACAAGGGTAAAATGTATGAAAACATAGATCATTAGGAGATTAACTCAACAACCAAGTTATGAGGTAATGAAATTTGGTTGGAGAGGCAAGTGATTCAAATTTCAAGACAGTTTTTAAATACTCTCAATTTTTATTATAAACTTAAAAAAATTTTGGCAATCTGATAGAACATTAATTCTAAAATGTGAGAAAGATTACACATGCACATACATACACATATATTATATAGGCCATTCTCACCAATAGCATCAATGCAAAAATTGTATATGTATATGAGTTAAAATTTTAAAATATAAAATTAAAAAATAAGAAGAGTAAACTTAATCATAAATCATCATCATTTGATGGGATTTATTTTAGGAATGCTAGGATGGTCCATATCACAAAATCCTTTGGTAAAATTCACTATCTTAAAAGACCTACACAATAATTATATATCACCTCACATCCATTAAAATGGCCACTTATTGAAAAAAATGAAAATAATAAGTGTTGGTACAGATTTCAAGAAATTGGAACCCTGGGGCATTATTGCTGGGAATGCACAAAGGTATAGCTGATATGGAAAACAGAAGACTCCATGCTTCCACTATAGAGGGCACAGGTTCAGTCCCTGGTTGGGGAATTAAGATCCCACTTGCCATGTGGTCTCTTTTTCCCCAAGAAAACCCTTTTCCTTGGAGTTACACAGTTGATTTTAGAGTTATATATAAAAATAATCAAAACTAACCAGAAAAATCTTTAAAAAGTGCAAAGGGAGGTGTAACTCTTAGAAATTAAACATTGTTGTGGCTGTTTAATTGCTAAGTTGTGTCTGATTCTTTTGCAACCCCATGGACTGCTGCCCGCTAGGCTCCTCTGTCCATGGGATTTCCCAGCAAGGATACTGGAGTGGGTTGCCATTTCTTTCACAGTATAAAATAATTATAATAAAAATAATGTGATATTAGCACATGTGAAATAGGAAGTTCAATGGAATGGTAAAGAAAGCCCCAGAACAGACTAAAGTATATATGGAAAATTGACACAAAAAGTTAGTATTACAAATATCTAGGGGAAAGATGCATTTTTTAAAAACTTGAATCAGGATAAACTCCTAAATCAGGATAAATTCTCAGTGCAAAAAAATACAATATCATAACAATATTAGAAGAAAATATAAGTGTGAATTCATTTGTAACCAGGGAGTGTGATGAGTCTTTCTAATTAAATCCAAAAGTATAAAAGATAAGATTGATAACACTAACTACATAAAAAATGTTTAGCCTTTTGCAAGGCAGGAGATAACACAAGCAAAGTAAAAACAAACAAATCAAAAATTAATAATAAACTAGGTGAAAATATTTGTGACAGATCACAGAGCTAAATCTCTTTTATAAAGAACTCTAAAATATCAAGAAAAACATGTAAAAATTCAGTGTTCCTAAGGATGCAAATGACGTTCACAGAAGAAAAAAAAATCACAAATAACCATTACACATTTTTAAAAGATGCTAAACATCACTCAAGAAAAGGAAGTACAAACTGAAAATTCCATCTCTCTATTTTTATAAGATTCACAAAAATTCCTAAGTTGGACTACAATCACTATTAGTGAGGTTGTGGAATAAAAATCACATTTATGATAGGAATGCAAAATGATGCAATGGGGAATTCAGCAATCTCTATTAAAAACAGATTTGGGCAATAACTATCAAAAAAAAAAAAAAGCCACAAAAACTCCACAATGTATCTCCTCTTTCATTCAGCAATCCTATTTCTAGAAATTATCCTGAAAATGCACCTCTACAATTAAGAAATGTGTGCTCAAAGTTGTTCACTGGACATTGTAAAAACGAGATGCCAGAATCAATTCAAATGCCCAGCAACAGGGCACTGTCTGAGTAAACTATAGATCATCCACATAATGGATTACTAAATGGACATAAATAAAGGGTTAATAAATGCCTAATACTAATATAAAGAAACCTACAGAAAATATATTAAATAAATCCATTTAATTTATGTATAAAACACACTGTATTAAGATATCCTAAATTATATTTAGAGTGAGAAGGGCAGGGAAACAAGACACACATATATGCACATTTATACACTTTTAGGCTTTATTTTGGGCTTTCCTGGTAGCTTGCCTGGTGAAGAATCCACCTGCAAAGCAGGAGACCCTGGTTCAATTTCTGGGTCGGAAGATCCCATTGAGAAGGGATAGGTTACCCACTCTAGTATTCCTGGGCTTCCCTGGTGGCTCAGACAGTAAAGAATCCCCCTGCAATGTTGGAGACCTGGGTTCAATCCCTGGGTTGGGAAGATCCCCTCGAGGAGGCATGACAATCCACTTCAGTATTCCTGCCTGGAGAATCCCCATGGACATAAGAGCTTGGCAGGCTACAGTCCATGGGATTGCAGACAGCTGGACATGACTGAGTGACTAAGCAAAGCAGAGTGCATATCATATGAATTAGCCAATTCTACTTCTACAAATAAATCCTAGAAGAATTTTTTATATATGTGTGCCAGAAGTGTCAAGATTTGCTAAAGTAGCATTGTTTATCACAGCAAAATATTCAAAGCAACTTAAATAATCATTGCCAAAAGATGTATAAATTGTGTTACATTCATACAATAGAAGGCTGTAGAGAAAATAAATGATGAAATGTATTAAAGTCACAAGTGTCAGTGTGACTGAATCTCAAAACATATTTCTAGGTGAACACACACACACAAAAGTAAGTTACAGAAAAATATAGAGATCTTGCCTTAATTTGTCATAGAAAGCTCCAAACCAAGCAATCGGAAAAGTCTACATGCTAAGTCACTTCAGTCATGTCCGACTCTGTGCGACTCCATAGACGGCAGCCCACCAGGCTCCCCCATCCCCAGGATTCTCCAGGCAAGAACACTGGAGTGGGTTGCCATTTCCTTCTCCAATGCATGAAACTGAAACGTGAAAGTGAAGTTGCTCAGTCATGTCTGACTCTTAGCGACCCCATGGACCACAGCCTACCAGGCTCCTCTGTCCATGGG
>SJYV01043864.1:208105-230385 GCA_006410875.1 Neotragus pygmaeus
AAAAAAAAAAAAAGCCACAAAAACTCCACAATGTATCTCCTCTTTCATTCAGCAATCCTATTTCTAGAAATTATCCTGAAAATGCACCTCTACAATTAAGAAATGTGTGCTCAAAGTTGTTCACTGGACATTGTAAAAACGAGATGCCAGAATCAATTCAAATGCCCAGCAACAGGGCACTGTCTGAGTAAACTATAGATCATCCACATAATGGATTACTAAATGGACATAAATAAAGGGTTAATAAATGCCTAATACTAATATAAAGAAACCTACAGAAAATATATTAAATAAATCCATTTAATTTATGTATAAAACACACTGTATTAAGATATCCTAAATTATATTTAGAGTGAGAAGGGCAGGGAAACAAGACACACATATATGCACATTTATACACTTTTAGGCTTTATTTTGGGCTTTCCTGGTAGCTTGCCTGGTGAAGAATCCACCTGCAAAGCAGGAGACCCTGGTTCAATTTCTGGGTCGGAAGATCCCATTGAGAAGGGATAGGTTACCCACTCTAGTATTCCTGGGCTTCCCTGGTGGCTCAGACAGTAAAGAATCCCCCTGCAATGTTGGAGACCTGGGTTCAATCCCTGGGTTGGGAAGATCCCCTCGAGGAGGCATGACAATCCACTTCAGTATTCCTGCCTGGAGAATCCCCATGGACATAAGAGCTTGGCAGGCTACAGTCCATGGGATTGCAGACAGCTGGACATGACTGAGTGACTAAGCAAAGCAGAGTGCATATCATATGAATTAGCCAATTCTACTTCTACAAATAAATCCTAGAAGAATTTTTTATATATGTGTGCCAGAAGTGTCAAGATTTGCTAAAGTAGCATTGTTTATCACAGCAAAATATTCAAAGCAACTTAAATAATCATTGCCAAAAGATGTATAAATTGTGTTACATTCATACAATAGAAGGCTGTAGAGAAAATAAATGATGAAATGTATTAAAGTCACAAGTGTCAGTGTGACTGAATCTCAAAACATATTTCTAGGTGAACACACACACACAAAAGTAAGTTACAGAAAAATATAGAGATCTTGCCTTAATTTGTCATAGAAAGCTCCAAACCAAGCAATCGGAAAAGTCTACATGCTAAGTCACTTCAGTCATGTCCGACTCTGTGCGACTCCATAGACGGCAGCCCACCAGGCTCCCCCATCCCCAGGATTCTCCAGGCAAGAACACTGGAGTGGGTTGCCATTTCCTTCTCCAATGCATGAAACTGAAACGTGAAAGTGAAGTTGCTCAGTCATGTCTGACTCTTAGCGACCCCATGGACCACAGCCTACCAGGCTCCTCTGTCCATGGGATTTTCCAGGTAAGAGTATTGGAGTGGGGTGCCATTGCCTTCTCTGAAAGTCTACACGTGCTATCACAAAAACAAATTCAGGATAATAACTGCCTCTAGAGGGCAGGATAGGAAATACAACAGAGAAGGTATTCAAAAGTATTATGTATTACTTTATTTTTTTTACTTTTTTAAAAAACATAAATTTATTTTTATTGGAGGCTCATTACTTTACAATGTTGTATTGGTTTTGCCATACATCATCACGAATCCACCATGTGTGTACATGTGTTCCCCATCCTGAACCCCCCTCTCACCTCCCTCCCTGTACCATTCCTCTGGGTCATCCCAGTGCACCAGCCCCAAGCATCCTATATCCTGCATCAAACCTGGACAGGCAATTCGTTTCATTTATGATATATATATTTCAATGTCATTCTCCCAAATCATCCCACCCTCTCCCTCTCCCACAAACAAAGGAGTAAAAAGGGTATCTTTTTAAAAAAATCATTCACTAAGCAGTACATATATGCTATACATACTCATCTTGTATAACATTTTATAAAAGACGAAGTCAATTTTAAGGGGCCAATTATGCAATATATTCTAAGATATTTATAAAATATATTTGCTGGCAAAACTCTAAGAAAAAAACAAAGCTTAAAGTTTAACTGATTTCTGGGGATTTCTCCTTGGTGGTCCAATGACTGAGTCCAGACTCACAGAACAGGGGGTTTGGATTTGGTCAGGGAACTAGATATCACATGCCACACTAAAAGATAATGCTATTGTGTGCTACAACTAATTCTGGAACACCCAAATTAAAAAAAAAAAAAAAGATTCAAAATTTAACTGATTTCTGTTAAAATGTTATTTTTAAAAGAATAAAATTCACTTACACTGACAGGTTTTCCTAGTAGATGCTGTCCCATCTTTGAAAGAGCACATTCCTCCTTCTTCTATCAGAATCTAAAAGAAAAACAAAATTTTAACAGCTCCCAAGTATATACCATAATATCTACTTATAGCTACCTTTTAACCACACCAATTCAACTTATAGCACTTGTCTTTCATATTACTTTAATGGAACAAAGATGATTATAAAACCACAAAGAAAAATTTACTTGTGATGAACAATAATTGAAACAAAATTTAAATTGGTTTAGAAACAGAAAGCAACAGAACAGACATTTGCCAGGAAATAAATTACTGACAAAAAGGAGAGAATTTGGGTAATCTTAGTAAATGCAGTTGAAAAAAAGACAAAAGATATTAAAGCAATTTGGATATCTATTCCATTATTCTCTTTTTAATTTCTTAAGTTGAATATCAGTTCATTTAATTTCAGATTTTTAAAATAATAAAAGCTCTTAAAGGTATAAATGGTTTTGATTTTTATCAGTTTTTGCATTTGCATTTTTTTCTTTTTCTTTATTAAACCCCTAGTATTTCCTAATTTCCAACAAAGTAAGCGAGGTTAGGGCTTCCCTGATGGCTCAGTGGTAAAAAATTTACCTTCAAGGCAGAAGACAAGGGTTCAATCCCTGGGTCAGGAAGATCCTCTGGAGAAGAAAATGGCAACCCACTTCGGTATTCTTGCCTGGGAAATCCCATGGACAGAGGAGCCTGGAAGGCTACAGTCCATGGGTTCGCTAAAGGGTTGGACATGACTTAGTAACTGAATAGCAACAATAAGAAGGGAAGTTAAGCACCTTTTATTGTTGCTGTTCATCTCTATTTAAATGAATTTTTATTAGAGAATGTGGCTATGAATCTTTTCAAAGATGAGGATCTTACAGTTTTTTATGGCTTACTATATGAATTATGTTTGTCAATATACCATGGACTTACAGAAAATAAACATTCTCTGTTGGTAGGATATAGTTTTTTAGATAGATAGGTAGTATAAAAGAGAAACTGTCTAGCTACTCACTGAACCTGTTTCTCTTAGGCATACAGCTAAACTTCATTTCTTAGCCTTCCTTGGAGTTGATTAGAATGAGCTATTTAAGTTCTGGTTATGGGCAAAAGTGGTGCACACCACTACCAGTCTCGGCTATAAAATTTTTCTCCATAATCCTCCATTTTCTTTCCCCTCTGATATCAACATACAGTGCAAACATGGACACTTACCAGTTAAAGACAGCAGACTCCCTACCAGCTCAGGGTCCTGAATAACTTTATAGAGCACAGCCTTTTCTCTAACCCTATTATTCAACCATTTTAAAAAGTCTTGTATATTCAGTTAACACATTCAAGCTCCAAATGTGCACCAGAAACCCACAAGCTAAAAAAGCTACAGAGACCCAAGAGTAGGCATATACTCCTATACAAACTTCAGATCCTTTGATAGAGAATAATAGAAAAAGATCAGACAAAATAGAAAAACAAAACAAAACACTTAAATATTCAAGGAATTTCCCCCATCCTCCAGTTCAGCAAGTGTTCACAATGTCTGCCCAGAAGGATTTCATAAATGGTATGGATCAGTAAGTTTCTGTCTCCTCTTCTCTTTTCCAAATGGGCATTTTAGTGCATTTATACTGTCCTTGCCCTACTACAATTTCCTTCATATATATATCTTTTCCTGTCGTTTTATTTTCAACCTTTATTATCATGTTCTACATGTTTCCCGAAAAATATGTAATTTTTTTCTTCTCAATTTGATATTCCTTGAAGATTGGTAAGAAAAATCAGCCTTTTTATAAAATTTAATGTAGTAATTACTAAGCAGCATTCATTTCTTACCTTTACTGTTTATGTAGAAATGTTATTTCACTTTTTTCCCACCTTGTTCTACTGTGACATCCCCACTCTTTTATATTCTGACATTCTTCCATCTGTCTCCATTTCTCCAGTGATTATCTCCCCATTTTAAACAAACATATTTAAACTGTATTCCTCCACTATTTCATAGGCTGCAGTTAAAGATGGCAATGTAGGAGGATCCTGAACTTCCTTCCTTCCATGGAAACACTGAATCTAAGCTACATACAGAACAATTTCTTCCAGCTCCACCCCCTCATTCCCACCCCCCACCAAAGAAACAACTACTTCAGTTCAGTTGCTTAGTTGTATTCGACTCTTTGCAACCCCGTGGACTGCAGCACACCGGTCTTCCCTGTCCATCACGAACTCCCAGAGCTTACTCAAACTCATGTCCATCAAGCTGGNTCCCACCCCCCACCAAAGAAACAACTACTTCAGTTCAGTTGCTTAGTTGTATTCGACTCTTTGCAACCCCGTGGACTGCAGCACACCGGTCTTCCCTGTCCATCACGAACTCCCAGAGCTTACTCAAACTCATGTCCATCAAGCTGGTGATGCCATCCAACCATCTCATCTTCTGTTATCCCCTTCTCCTCCTGCCTTCAATCTTTCCCAGCATCAGGGTCTTTTCCAATGAGTCAGTTCTTCACATCAGGTGGCCACAGTATTAGAGTCTCCGCTTCAGCATCCATCATTCCAATGAATATTCAGGAATTTCCTTTAGGATTGACTGGTTTGATCTCCATATAGTCCAAGGGACTCTCAAGAGTCTTCTCCAACATGACAATTCAAAAGCATAAATTCTTTGGCACTCAGTTTTCTTTATAGTCCCAACTCTCACATCCATACATGACTACTGGAAAATTCATAGCTTTGAATATACGGACCTTTGTCGGCAAAGTGAGTGAATGAGTGAAAGTCGTTCAGTTGTGTCTGACTCTTTGCAGCCCCATGGACTATACAGTCCATGGAATTCTCCAGGCCAGATTGCTGGAGTGGGTAGCCTTTCCCTTCTCCAGGGGATCTTTCTAATTCAGGGATTGAAGCCAGGTATCCCACATTGCAGGAGGATTCTTACCAACTGAGCTATCAGGCATGCCCTGGCAAAGTCATGCCTCTGAATTTTATTTTCTTGGGCTCCAAAATCACTGCAGATGGTGACTGCAGCCATGAAATTAAAAGACACTTCCTTCTTGGATGAATAGCTATGACCAATCTAGACAGCATATTTTCATCCAAGGAGCCAACATCTTTTAATTTCATGGCTGCAGTCATCATCTGCAGTGATTTTGGAGCCCAAGAAAATAAAATCTCACACTATTTCCATTGTTACCCCATCTTTTCGCTATGAAGTGATGGGACTGGATGCAATGATCATTGTGTTTTGAATATTGTGTTTTAAGTCAACATTTTCATTTTCCTCTTTTACTTTCATCAAGAGGCTCTTTAGCTTTTCTTCTCTTTCTGCCATAAGAGTGGTGTTATCTGCATACCTGAGGTTACTGATATTCCTCCCAGAAATCTGGATTTCATCTGGTGGTTTATTCAGCCCAGCATTTCACATGATGTTCTCTGCATATAAGTTAAATAATCAGAGTGACAATATACAACCTGGATGTACTCCTTTCCCAATTTGGAAATAGTCTGTTGTTCCATGACCAGTTCTAACTGTTGCCTCTTGACCTGCATACAGATTTCTCAGGAAGCAGGTCAGGTGGTCTGGTATTCCCATCGCTTGAAGAATTTTCCACAGTTTGTTGTGATCCACACAGTCAAAGGCTTTGGCATAGTCAATAAAGCAGAAGTAGATGATTTTCTGGAACTCTCTTGCTTTTTTGATGATCCAATGGATGTTGGCAATTTGATCTCTGGTTCCTCTGCCTTTTCTAAATCAAGCTTGAACATCTGAAAGTTCCCAATTCACATACTATTGAAACCTGGCTTGGAAAAATTTGAGAATTACTTTGCTAGTGTGTGAGAAGAGTGCAGTTGTGTGATAGTTTGAGCATTGTTTGGCATTGCCTTTCTTTGGGATTGGAATGAAAACTGACCTTTTCCAGTTCTATGGCCACTGCTGAGTTTTCCAAATTTGTTGGCCTATTGAGTGCTGTACTTTCACAGCATCATCTTTTAGGACTTTAAATAGCTCCACTGGAATTCCATCACTTCCACTAGCTTTGTTCATAGTGACGCTTCCTAAGGCCCAGTCGACTTTGCATTCCAGGATGTGGAGCTCTAGGTGAGTGATCAAACCATCGTGGTTATCTGGGTCATCCAGGTCATTTTTGTATAGTTCTTCTGTGTATTCTTGCTACCTCTTAACAGCTTCTGTTTACGTTAGGTCCATACCATTTCTGTCCTTTATTGTGCCCATCTTTGCATGAAATGTTCCCTTGATATCTCTAATTTTCTTGAAGAGATCTCTAATTTTTCCCATTCTACAGTTTTCCTCTAATTCTTTGCACTGATCACTTAGGAAGGCTTTCTTATCTCTCCTTGCTATTCTTCTAGAACACCAAAAAAAAAAAAAGTCCTTTTCATCATAGGCACTAGAATAAAAAAGTAGGAAGTCAAGAGCTACCTGGAGGTACAGACAAGTTTGGCCTTGGCGTACAAAATGAATCACATCAAACGCTAACAGAGTTTTGCCAAAACAACGTGCGGGTCATAGCAAACACCCTCTTTCAACAACACAAGAGATGACTCTACACATGGACATCACCAGATGGTGAAAACCGAAATCCAAATGATTATATTCTTTGCTGCTAATGATGGAGAAGCTCTATACAGTCAGCAAAAACAAGACCAAGAGTTGATTGTGGCTCAGATCATGAACTCCTTTATTGCAAAATTCAGACTTAAATGAGGAAAGTAGGGAAAACCACTATACCATTAATGTATGAACTTAATCAAATTCCTTATGATTATACATTGGAAGTGACAGATTCAAGAGATTAGATCTGGTAGACTGAGTGCCTGAAGAACTATGGATGGAGGTTTGTGACTTTGTAAAGGAGGCAGTGATAAAGTCCATCCCCAAGAAAAAGAAGTGCAAAAATGCACAATGGTTGTCTAAGCATGCCTTACAAATCACTGAGGAAGGAAGAGAAGCAAAAAGCAAAGGAGAAAAGGAAAGATATACCCATCTGAAAGAAACAACTAGCTAAGAGCCAAATTGAGGAAATGTAAATGTATTGGACTGGAAGAAACACAAGCTGGAATCAAGATTGCCAGGAGAAATATCAGTAACCTCAGATATGCAGATGACACCACCCTTATGGCAGAAAGTGAGAAGGAACTAAAAAGCCTCTTGATGAAGGTGAAACAGGAGAGTGAAAAAGTTGGCCTAAAGCTCAACATTCAGAAAATGAAGATCATGGCATCCAGTCCCATCACTTCATGGGAAATAGATGGAGAAACAGTGGAAATAGTGTCAGACTTTATTTTGGGGGGCTCCAAAATCACTGCAGATGGTGACTGCAGCCACGAAATTAAAACATGCTTACTCCTTGGAAGAAAAGTTATGACCAACCTAGATAGCATATTCAAAAGCAGAGGCATTACTTTGCCGACTAAGGTCTGTCTAGTCAAGGCTATGGTTCTTCCAGTGGCCATGTATGGGTGTGAGAGTTGGACTGTGAAGAAGGCTGAGCACCAAAGAATTGATGCTTTTGAACTGTGGTGTTGGAGAAGCCTCTTGAGAGTCCCTTGGACTGCAAGGAGATCCAACCAGTCCATTCTGAAGGAGATCAGCCCTGGGATTTCTTTGGAAGGAATGATGCTAAAGCTGAAACTCCAGTACTTTGGCCACGTCATGTGAAGAGTTGACNTGGAGAAGCCTCTTGAGAGTCCCTTGGACTGCAAGGAGATCCAACCAGTCCATTCTGAAGGAGATCAGCCCTGGGATTTCTTTGGAAGGAATGATGCTAAAGCTGAAACTCCAGTACTTTGGCCACGTCATGTGAAGAGTTGACTTATTGGAAAAGACTCTGATGCTGGGAGGGATTGGGGGCAGGAGAAGGGGATGACTGAGGATGAGAGGGCTGGATAGCATCACGGACTCGATGGACGTGAGTCTGAGTGAACTCCGGGAGTTGGTGATGGACAGGGAGGCCTGGCGTGCTGCGGTTCATGGGGTCACAAAGAGTCAGACACGACTGAGCGAATGAACTGAACTGAACTGAAACGTATTAGCTACACTAGAAAAAGAAAAGAAAAAACACCTCACACTGAGGCAGGTAGAACGGGCTGAGATCAATCTTAGATTACTCTGAGACACCATAAACCTCACCCCAGGTGCAGCAACCCACAATCATGAAGGAACCTAGAACTGAAAGTGTTTTCATTAAGAACAAATGGTTTGAACATTATATTTGATTCCTGAGAGATGAGCCTCCTAAATATCAAGCTTTGAAAGCCAGTAAAGTCTGTGTCCATGAGATCCAGTTCTCAAAGAGTTTACGCAAGCTCCATATGACTACTCTCTAGGGCTTAGAATACAGGCAGCCCACTGACACACTCAATCTTTCTGTGACAGAAGCCTATTAATTTATCTTCATAGATGTGGCCTTAACAGAAGGCTTCTGATTAAACTCACACCTAAGGGCAGGCTGTATTTCTCTCTAGGGACCTCAGAGTCTAGGCATTATCTTCATGCTGCTTCTGCTTTGATCTACGTCACCAGTATCTCCCAGAGATGAGATTATACACATAGCTGGTATACCCTAGCTTTTGTGGTTTCCATCCTTTGTCTGCCTGGATGTGGTAGCCAATGCATTTTATACTCAGAGGTCCTGCAGCACTGTAACAAATGGAGAAATAGTTCTCAGATAGTCATTCCCCTCAGAGCACAGCACAGAGGCAGCAGACTGAAACATACCCTCAAATCTTTTTGTGAAAGAGGCTTACTTGTTTATCTTAAATCTTCAGCCTCAGGCACAGGATTCTTATTTGACACACTTTTAGAGGCATACTGAAATACTTTTCGAAGACTACAGAACTCAGCAGGTGCCATCTTTGCCCTTTCCTTCTGCCAGATTCTAAGCTGTCACAAAGAATATTACCTGCCATATCAGTAAACAAAGGATGTTGCAGCCATCAAGACATCAGCTAGTACAGCCTCCTCTGCCCCCTCCACCTATGGGTGCACCCTGATGGGATTCAGGATGAGAGAAAACAGGATACTGGACTTAGATGGTTAAGGTATATATCAAAGAAATTATTTTAAGAAGCCCAGCACTTGCTTCTTCTCACACATAGAAAAGTGCTATATTCATTAACTTGAGATGTCTGGTTTTTCTTTAATTCACAGTAATCCTTTGATGCTCAGACTGCTGCTTTTGTAAAAACACCTGTATATCCTGGCTCCTCCCTTACCTTGAAGGAACAGTTCCTTGGAGCTGAGAGACTGTTCCCTGGGCAAAAGACCCTAGTATACCCGCTCAAAAAAAAAAAAAAAAAAAAAAAACCACAAAAAACACACAAAATTCTCAACTTGCAGGATGTGATTTTTTTTTTTTCAGTTGACACTGGTAGCACACATCTGGTACCCTGACTTTTGAGGCTGATGCCCAAAGGACACATCCCTTGATATCCTAGTTCCGGTGGCTGGTATGGCTTGTGATGACAGGTTTAACAGGTTGTTGGTTGTTGGTGTAGTCACTAAGTCGTGTCCAACTCTTGCGACCCCATGGATTGTAGCCTGCTAGCCTCCTCTGTCCATGAGATTTTCCAGGCAATAATACTGCAGTAGGTTGCCATTTCCTTCTCCAGGGTTCAACAGGGTGTTTGAGAATTGTTTCTTTGTTCAACAGGGTGGTAGCAAGCAAAGAAAAACTCTCAACTGGTTATCACACCAGGTCTCAGTATGGAAGGGGCAGACAGAAATCCACATCTCAAAGTCTTCTCATGAAAGAAGTATATTTACATACTTATAAGCTATTGGCTGAGGGTCCAGCTTCAAATAAGACTAAACCTATATTTTGACTGGCAGTTTCTGGCACACCCACAACTAGGAGCCACTTATAGTAAACTAAGATGCTTGGGCAATCACAAAGATTTGAGAGACAACCAAGATCTAGGGCAAGGTTGAAACATAGTGATCATCACTTACATGAAGCCACTCCTTCAAAACTATGAGAGGCAACTTTCTTATCTAATGCATGAAGACCAACAGAGTGTTAGGAAAATGAAGAAACAGAAGAATATTTTCCAGATGAAAGAAATAACATAAAACCTTAGAAAAAGACCTTAGTGAAATGGAGGTAACTGATTTACCTTATACCTTACAAAATAACAGTCAAAATAATTGATCACTGAGGTCAAGAGATCAACACATGAAAAAAGTGAGAATTTCAACAAAGAAACATAAAATAAAGGAAAATACCAAACAGAAATCAGAGCCTAAGATAACTGGACCTAAAAATACAATAGAAAGTTTCAGCAGAAGACCAGCTTAAGATGAAGAAATGATCAGAAGACTGAAAATAGGGAAAGGAACCTATCCAATCAGAGTAGCAAAAAAAGACAGAGGAATGAAAAAGAGTGAAAATACAAAAATACAGTAAAGGACTTATGAGACACTATCAGGTGGACCAATATTCACATTACAGGAGTCCAAAAAAGAACAGAAGAATTTAAAAGGGCAGAAAAATGATTTGAAGAATAAAAAAAAAAAAGCCAGTAACTTCCCTAACACGGGAAAGGAAACAGCCTTCCAAATACAAGAAGACAATATAGTTCCAAGTAAGATGAACCCAGAGAGACTCATAAAGACATTAACTTACTGAAAGTTAAAAACAAGGAGAGAATCTTAAAAGCAGCAAGAGAAAAACAACTTGTTACGTACAAGGGAACCCTCCTAAGACCAGCAGCAGGTTTTTCACCATACTTTTCAGTCCAGTTCAATGCCATGATCTCAGTTTTCTGAATGTTGAGTTTTAAGCCAACTTTTTCACTCTCCTCTTTCACTTTCATCAACAAGCTCTTTAGTTCTTCTTCACTTTCTGCCAAAGGGGTGGTTTCATCTGCGTATCTGAGGTTATTGGTATTTCCCTTGGCAATTTTCATTCCAGCTTGTGCTTCATTCAGCCCGGCATTTCACATGATGTACTCTGCATATAAGTTAAATAAGCAGGGTGACAATATATAGCCTTGATGTACTCCTTTCCAGTTTGGAACCAGTCCATTGTTCCATGTCTGGCTTTAATTGTTGCTTCTTGACCTGCATACACATTTCCCAGGAGACAGATAAAATGGTCTGATATTCCCATCCCTTTTAGAATTTTCCACAGTTGATTGTGAACTACAGTCAAAGGCTTTAGTGTACTCAATGAAGCAAAAGTAGATGCTTTTCTGGAATTCCCTTGCCTTCTCTGTGATCTAGTGAATGTTGGCAATTTGATCTCTGGTTCCTCTGCCTTTTCTAAATTCAGCTTATACAACTGGAAGTTCTAAGTTCACCTACTGCTGAAGCCTAGCTTGAAGGATTTTGAGCATTACTTTTCTAGCATGTGACATGAATGCAACTGTATGGTAGTTTGAACATTCTTTTAGGTGGTAGGTTGGGTTTTTTTTTTTTTNTTTCACATGATGTACTCTGCATATAAGTTAAATAAGCAGGGTGACAATATATAGCCTTGATGTACTCCTTTCCAGTTTGGAACCAGTCCATTGTTCCATGTCTGGCTTTAATTGTTGCTTCTTGACCTGCATACACATTTCCCAGGAGACAGATAAAATGGTCTGATATTCCCATCCCTTTTAGAATTTTCCACAGTTGATTGTGAACTACAGTCAAAGGCTTTAGTGTACTCAATGAAGCAAAAGTAGATGCTTTTCTGGAATTCCCTTGCCTTCTCTGTGATCTAGTGAATGTTGGCAATTTGATCTCTGGTTCCTCTGCCTTTTCTAAATTCAGCTTATACAACTGGAAGTTCTAAGTTCACCTACTGCTGAAGCCTAGCTTGAAGGATTTTGAGCATTACTTTTCTAGCATGTGACATGAATGCAACTGTATGGTAGTTTGAACATTCTTTTAGGTGGTAGGTTGGGTTTTTTTTTTTTTTCTTGCTTCCTGATGAAGTCCTGTATTGCTTCAAATTTCCCTCTTAGAACTGACATTTTAATTATATGTCTTACTATGGATCTGTTTGAATACATCTTATTTGGAATCCTATTTGCTTCCTGTCCCTGAACATCTATTTCCTTCTTTAGTTTTGGGGATTTTTCAGCCATAGTATCTTTAAATACATTTTCATTAACCTTCTCTCTCTCCCTTGACACCCTTAACGTTATATTAGAGATCTCACAGATTACATTCATTTTTCTTCATTTGTCTTTCTGTTGTTCTGATTTAGTGATTTCCATTATACTAAATTCCATATCATTTATGCATTCACCATCATTTAGTCTGCTATTCATTCTTTCTAGTCTGTTTTTTTAATTGCAAATACTGAATTATCTTTTTTTATTGCATTTTTTAATATTTTCTAGATCCTTGTTAAAATGACCCAATGTTTAGGTGGATTATTTTCCCTAATTCAGTTAACAGTTTTATTACTGGTGTTTTGAATTATTTATCTGGTAAATTGTTAATTTGTTTCATTAGTTTTTCAGAGGCTTTCTCTTGCTCTTTCAATTGAGACTAGTTTCTCTGCCTTTGTATTTCATTTAACTTTCTATGTCTCTATGAATTTAGGTGAAATATTTGCCTACTGTGGTCTCGAAGGGATATTTCTTATGCAGGAGCATCTGTATGCAGACTGATGTGCCCAATGTCTTTGGTGGGATGACTGGATTTGATGTGGAGGCTAGGTATGTCTTTCTTCAGGTTGTGCTGGTAGTGATCACCTTGGAAGGGGGGGTAGTGCTAAAGACAGATGCACTAGAGCCTGCTCAGGGTTCTAGTGCCTGGACTTCCTCTCTGAAGCAGGACTTCCTCTCAGCTCAGTGGCCATCACTGCCATGTCAGGGGCAGGGTCTGGTCCCAAGCTGCTACAGTAGAAGCTCTGGAGGCTATTTTTTCATTGTCATTTATGTCAAGCTAATTTCTTAATTTCTTTTTGGTTTCACCATCAGCTCATTGGTTCTTTAGTAGCACATTTAAAAAAATTTTAATTGAAGGAGAGTTGTTTTACAATGTTATGTTAATTTCTTTAGTGNCATTGTCATTTATGTCAAGCTAATTTCTTAATTTCTTTTTGGTTTCACCATCAGCTCATTGGTTCTTTAGTAGCACATTTAAAAAAATTTTAATTGAAGGAGAGTTGTTTTACAATGTTATGTTAATTTCTTTAGTGCAACCATGTAAATCAGTCATAAATATATATATATATCCCCCGCCCCCCCACCAGAGTTTTCCTCCTACTCCTTCGTCCCACCCCTCTAGGTCATCACAGATTACCAGGCTGGACTCCCAGTATTATATACAGTACATGTTTCAGTCTAAATGTAATCATTTTTTCTCATCATTCTTTCTGTGATTTCTCAATTTGTAATGTTGTATACTGAAAAGATGTTTGAAATATTAATAATTACTATCCTGTTACATTTATTAAGGCTGGTTTCATGTCTTAGTATATGGTCTATCCTAGAGAATGTTCCACACAGTCTTGAATAGAATGTGTATTCTTTCATGAATGAATGATTCATACACCCTTTTAATGAGCAGGTATTATGACTTAAGTAACCANATGTTTCAGTCTAAATGTAATCATTTTTTCTCATCATTCTTTCTGTGATTTCTCAATTTGTAATGTTGTATACTGAAAAGATGTTTGAAATATTAATAATTACTATCCTGTTACATTTATTAAGGCTGGTTTCATGTCTTAGTATATGGTCTATCCTAGAGAATGTTCCACACAGTCTTGAATAGAATGTGTATTCTTTCATGAATGAATGATTCATACACCCTTTTAATGAGCAGGTATTATGACTTAAGTAACCAATGTTTATATAAGTTTCAGTATTCTTAAATATATAACTATATTCACCTGTAGCACATTTAAATCTGTAAAGAAATTTCATCTTGGAATAGTTTATAGGACTTACAGAAAGAACATTAAATTCATCTATATTGGTTTGAAATAAGGCACATTACAGTTTCTAAAATGTTGCTAATTTTATTTCTAGATCCAAGCAATAATTTTCCCAAAGTAAAAAAAAAAAATGTAAAAAGGTTACCTAAACAAAAATTTTTCAGAAAGAGCTAACCAAAATTAATCTCAAATACCAAGATATGACATGATAATACAACTCACTTAACCGAAAAGAAAATGTAAGATTGTACTTTACCTTACCAACTCCAAAGTCCCATGTTTGCTCAGAATGCAATTCTTCCAAAGGGATATTACCCCTAAGGGTTATGAATAAGACAGTATTAGAATGTGCTTTAATCCCTCTGAAATTACTGTTCTAAATTATGACTCCCAAAGTTGATTAAAGGTAAGAATTATAAGGGAAAATGAAGTCACTCAGTCGTGTCCAACTCTTTGTGACCCTATGGACTGTAGCATGCTAGGCTGCTCTGTCCATGGGATTCTCCAGGCAAGAATACTGGAGTGGGTTGCCATTCCCTTCTCTAGATTATAAGGGAAGTTTTTAAAAATAAGGATTCACAAGCTCTATCTTAATGAGTCTATATGTAGGTCACACTTGATATTTTCTATTTTAAAAACACCCTCAAGTGATAAGTATCTGCACACAGGGTTGGGAGCCATATTCTAAATCATTTTCATAAAGTATATTTCAAAATTCAAGTTTTAACATTCTATTTTTCATTCAAGAGACTAAATATCTGGAAGTTTTTACAATGAAGAACCTTAGTTGATTTTATTAAATAAATATTGAATCTCTTTTTAAATTAATTTAGTGCCAGTCCCATAAAAATGGCATCTAATATCTTTGTATTAATAGATATTTTACATATTTCTTAGGTATTATCAAAATAATCTATATTCTAATTCATGATTTTCAATTACCAAGACTGAAAATAAATAATAAATAAATAAATCATAACTATTACCAAAAAAGTTTATTCTGAACCAAGTTTTCTTTAATTATCTATAATATCAGTCCTATAAATTGTTGATATGTTGTTTATGCTATTAACCTTTGACTTCTATTATTCCCTTATTCTGAGTCATACTAACCAAGCAAATTTCCCATGGAGAGCTGCCAAAATGTAGAAAATACGCTTCTCATGCCAGTCAGCATTCCTATATATGTAATCCTTCTATTTCTTATTATAAATTAATAAATTGACATCATGGAGGATAAATAAACTTGCTGAACACATAAATCAGTTTTTTTCAAATCAACCAATGCTACAAGGAGTTAAATAACACAACTAACACTAGAAGGAGATCCAACCAGTCTATCCTAAAGGAAATCAGTCATGAATATTCACTGGAAGGACTGATGCTGAAGCTGAAACTCCAATTCTTTGGCCACCTGATGTGAAGAACTGACTCATTAGAAAAGATCCTGATGCTGGGAAAGATTGAAGGCAGGAGGAGAAGGGGATGACAGAGGATGAGATGGTTGGATGGCATCACTGACTTGATGGACAGGAGTTTGAGTAAGCTCCGGGAGTCAGTGATGGACAGGGAGGCCTGGCGTGCTGCAGTCAATGTGGTCACAAAGAGTCGGGACACAACTGAGCGACTGACCCGAACTGAACACTACAACTTAAGATATTTTTGCACTGGTTAATATGAGGACCAAATTATCAACTAGGGTGATATTACAAAGGTTCTGACAACTGGTTTTTAAAAATTATTTATTTGGCTGAACCAGGTCTTTAGTTGCAGCAAGCAAACTCTTAGCTGTTGTATGTGGGATCTAGTTCCCTGAGGAGGAATTGAATCTGGACCCCTGCATTGGGAGCATTGAATCTCAGTCACTGAACCACCAGGGAAGTCCCTGACAATTGATTTCTGAGTCTAGTCGGCCCACCCTAAGACAGCAATATGTCTACTTCACTTTGTATCCTTCAAAGTGCATTATTTTAGACCCTAACTGGCATTCTTCAGATTCTTCTAAAAACTTACATATGATTCACTGAATATTTCTGTATTTTTTCCTGGCATATCTTCTCTTGGTAATCATTTTCAAATTTTCCTTTAAAAATAAAATTACACATTGAAATAAAACTTTAGTATGATCCATATGAAGGGATGCCATTGGTCTACAATGTCATATGTCATCTTATTTTTAATTTCATATTCCTCCAAACACACACACATACACACACATATATTCATTAAAACTAAAGACAAAAAAATCCAACAGATAATTACATTTTTCATATATAACACCAACCTTTTTCATTAGAGCTGGCTGAATAAAAATCTTTCTCAAAAGATGTACTAAAATTTTTTTTTTCATTATTCTTGTACTCTTTCTGGAAAATCTTGTTTGGCTGACACTTTTCTGAACAACTTGATATTTTAAAAGTAGAATTACTAAAACCCAACTCTAGATCTGTAAAAATACTTTCAATGTGGCTATCAGTGAAATGGTTTTTATCAGAATCAATGATTGCACACGTATCTCGTGTATTAGCATAACCATACTTGTCAAAGTTTTCCTTTATCTTCTGTTGGTCTATGTTTAATAAACTGATCATATTTTCACTAATAAAAGAGTCATAATTATCTGATAGAAGGCTGGAGGTTTGCTGGTTCATATCTTCATTTGAAAACTTTTTTCTATTTTCTTTCCAAATATGTTGTAATGAGTTATTTTCAGTAATGAAGTATGACTGTCTTCTCTCATCCATGCTTCCACAATCTTCACCTACAACTACAGTAGGTGTCCTTGTAAGGAAGTTTCTATTTCCTGGACTTTAGGATAAATAAAAACATATTTAGCAAGAAAAGAGCAGAGCATTCTCATTCAGAAATACCTGAAGCTAAATTCTTACAGAACATATTGATTAGCTATTAACATTTAAGCAGGCCATGTTTACATTTTTTAAATTTAAATAAATGATATTGCCTTGAGTGGAAATTTGTTTAATATGCTATCCTAATATCTTAGTGAGTATAAAAATAATCTATACTTAATTTTGTACTTCAACATGAAATACTAGTATTTAGTTCAACTTACACTATATTAACAAAAGATGACTAATCCCATAATAATGTCTATGGAATAATCTAGACAAACTCTGAACATAAATCCTGCTTCATTTAAATAAAGAAAGATATTTTGAAGACTATGCAAGGAAGAAAATTATCCCTAGTGTTAAAATATCAAATAAAATTGTTATAAGAACATTCTACAAGATATTTCTCAATCTAACAAGGACCTCAACCTAACAAAATCTCTCTCAAGTTCCCAAGAAAGAGCAATATACATACAAATGTATACATAAGTATTGATAATAAATCCAAGAGAAAATATGAATTAGAAAAAAAGGTCTGACTAAGTACCTTGCACATTCCCTTCTAATGCAGAAATCATAATTCTAAACTATGTCCAATTTATATAAAAGAATAAAAACTATAATGGAAAGTAACTGGAAATCAAGATATTCTGAATTTTGTTGCCTTTGAGTAGCTACAAATTTACATAGGATTGGTTTTTCCCTAGAGATTAGAGATACTAACTAAAACTACTGAGTTCCCATTTTATTTTTAATTAATGCACTACTCTGTTCTAGGCAGTGAGTGTTTCATGTATTGCGGAGAGAGATAAAATATTTCAGTATTAAGGTATTAAGGAGAGAGAGATGTTTGGAGAGAGAGATGAACGCTCACAGGTCATGATCCTACATTATTTCTCAATATGGGTCTTACTGGTATTTGGGGTAGTGAACTTCCTGATGTTCAAGCTGGTTTTAGAAAAGGCAGAGGAACCAGAGATCAAATTGCCGACATCCANGCACAATTGCACTCATCTCACATGCTAGTAAAGTAAAGTCAGTCAGTCGTGTCCGACTCTTTGCAACCCGTGGACTGTAGCCCACCAAGCTCTTCCATCCATGAGATTCTTCAGGCAAGAATACTGGAGTAGGTTGCCATTTCCTTTTCCAGGGGATGTTCCCGACCCAGGGATCGAACCCAGGTCTCCCATATTGCAGGCAGACCCTTTAACCTCTGCACCACTAAGGAAGCCCCATGTTAGTAAAGTAATGCTCAAAATTCTCCAAGCCAGGTTTCAGCAAAACGTGAACTGTGAATTTTCAGATGTTTGAGCTGGTTTTAGAAAAGGCGGAGGAACCAGAGATCAAATTGCCAACATCCACTGGATCATCAAAAAAGCAAGAGAGTTCCAGAAAAACATCTATTTCTGCTTTATTGACTATGCCAAAGCCTTTGACTGTGTGGATCACAATAAACTGTGGAAAATTCTGAAAGAGATGGGAATACCAGACCACCTGACCTGCCTCTTGAGAAANGGAGGTGATGGAATTCCAGTTGATCTATTTCAAATCCTAAAAGGTGATGGTGTGAAAGTGCTGCACTCAATATGCCAGCAAATTTGGAAAACTCAGCAGTGGCCATAGGACTGGAAAAGGTCAGTTTTCATTCCAATCCCAAAGAAAGGCCTTGCCAAAGAATGCTCAAACTAGTCACTGTAACACAACAATAATAGAAGCTCTATTTACACATTTTTGTGGCTTCCCAGGTGGCACTGGAAAAAAAAAGATCTCCTTCACTGACTGCAGTAAAGCCTTTGACTGTGTGGATCACAACAAAATGTGGAAAATTAATAAAGTGATAGGGATACCAGACACCACCTTACCTGACTCCTGAGAAACCTGTATGCAGGACAGAAAGCAACAATTAAAACTGCACATGGAAAAACGAACCAGTTCAAAATTGGGAAGGAGTATGTCAAGGCTGTATATTGTCATCCTGCTTATTTAACTTACATGCATAGTAGTACATCACATGAAATGCTGGGCTAGGGGACTCATAGGCTGGAATCAAGATTACTTGGAGAAGTATCAACAATCTCAGATATGCATAATAAACCACTTTAATGGCAGATAATGAAGAGGATCTAAAGAGCCTCTTGATGAAGGTGAAAGTGGAAAGTGGAAATGCTGGCTTAAAAGTCAACATTCAAACATGAAGATCATGGCATCCAGTGCTATCACTTCATGGCAAATAGATATGGAAAAAGTAGAAACTGTCAGATTTCATTTTCCTGGGCTCCAAAATCAACGTGGATAGTGACTGCAGCCATGGAATTAAAAGATGCTTGCTCCTTGGCAAAAAACCTATGACAAATCTAGACAGTATAGTAAAAACCAGAGACATCACTTTGCCAAGAAAAGTGAAAGTTATGGTTTTTTCAGTAGTCATGTATGAATGTGAGAATTGGACCATAAAGAAAGCTGAGTGCCAAAGAATTGATGCTTTCAAACTATGGTGCTAGAGAGGACTCTTGGGAGTCCTTTGGTCTGTAAGGAGATTAAACCAGTCAGTTCTAAAGGAAATCAACCTTGAATATTTATTGGAAAGACTGGTGCTTAAGCTGATGGTCCAATACTTTGGCCACCTGATGCAAGGAGCCAACTCATTGGAAAAGACCCTAATGTTGGGAAAGACTGAGGGCAAGAGGAAAAGGGAACAGCAGAAAATGAGTGGATTTGATGGCATTACTGACTCAATGAATCTAAGTCTGAGCAAACTCTGGGAGACAGTGAAGGACAAGGAAGCCTGGGGTGTTGCAGTTCATGGGGTTGGAAACAGTCGTACACAACTTAGCAACTGAACAACAACCACAAGGTGGCGCTAGTGGTAAAGAATCTGCCTGCCAGTATAGGCGACATGAGAAATGTGGGTTAGGTCCCTGAGTGGGGAAGATCCCCTGGAGGAGTAAATGGCACCCGACTCCAGTACTTTTACTGGAAGAATCCCATGAACAGAGGAGCCCGGCAGGCTACAGTCCATGGGATCACAAAAGTCAGACGGGACTAAGTATCTGAGAAAACATCAGGGCAGATATCAGTGGAATAGAAAGCAAACAAAAACAATAATAGAGAAAATTGATAAAACTGAAAATATAGCAAATAAAATTAGCAAAAATTTAGGTATACTAATCAAGGAAAAAAGAAAAGACCCATATCTGGAATTAAAGGGGTATCAACACTTTTACAGAAATTAAAATGAACTGTGAACAACTATATAATAACAAATAATATAACAGATGAAATGGATGAACTCCTATAAAAACACACATTATGACAAAGAAATTAAAAGGAAATTTTAAAATCTGAGTAAATCTGTAACACATAAAAAATAAAAAAGAATTCTTAGTTAAAAGTTTTCTAAGAAAAGCCTAAGTGCAGAAACATTTATAGAAAAAATAACCAAACCCCCGTGGCTCAGTGGTAAATAANTTTAAAATCTGAGTAAATCTGTAACACATAAAAAATAAAAAAGAATTCTTAGTTAAAAGTTTTCTAAGAAAAGCCTAAGTGCAGAAACATTTATAGAAAAAATAACCAAACCCCCGTGGCTCAGTGGTAAATAATCTGCCTGTAATTCAGGAGACGCAGGAGACCTAGGTTGATCAATCGGTTGGGAAGATTCCCCGGGGGAGGACATGGCAACCCACTCCAGTATTCTTGTCTGGAGAATCTCATCGACAGAGGAGCTTGGCGGGCCATAGTCCATAGGTCACAAAGAGCCGGACACGACTGAAGTGACTTAGCATGCACACAACCAGCCTCCACAAATTCGTCCATTAAATAGAGGAAGAAACATTTTCCAACTTGTGCTATGAAGCCAGTATCATTACTCTGGTACCAAAGCCAGAGAAAGACATTATAAGTAAAGAATAATTCAGACCAATATTCCTCAAGAAATAGATGCAAGCAGAACTGACATATATATATATTATCATGTATAAAACAGATAGCTAATAGGAAGCTGCTGTACAGCACAGGGAGCTGAGCTCGGTGATCTGTGATAACCTAGAGGAGTGGGATGGTGGGAATGGGAAGGAGGCTACAGAGGGAGGAGATATATGTATGCATAGAGCTGATTCACGCTGTTGTACAGGCAAAACTAATACAACACTGCAAAACAAATACACTCCAATTTAAAAAAAAATTCTACAATAAACCATAATAGAAATGAATATGAAAAAAGATTCAATATATATATGTATAACTGAGTTACTGTGCTATACAGCAGAATTAACTATAATAAAATAAATCTCTCTACATATTTTTAAAAATCATCAACAAAATATTACCTCCCCAAAATGAAGCACTTTATGAAATGGGTTATAGAACATAACTAAGCACCCAATAAACTGGAAAATTCTGAAAGCGATGGGAATACCAGACCATCTGACCTGCCTCTTGAGAAACCTATACGCAGGTCAGGAAGCAACAGTTAGACCTGGACATGGAACAACAGACTCATTCCAAATAGGAGAATGAGTACATCAAGGCTGTATAGTGTCACCCTGCTTATTGAACTTATATGCAGAGTACATTATGAGAAACACTGGGCTGGAAGAAGCACAAGCTGGAATCAAGATTGCTGGGAGAAATATCAATAACCTCAGATAGGCAGATGATACCAACCTTGGCAGAAAGTGAAGAGGAAATAAAAAGCCTCTTGATGAAAGCGAAAGAGGAGAGTGAAAACGTTGGCTTAAAACTCAACATTCAGAAAATCAAGATCATGGCATCTGGTCCCATCACTTCATGGGAAATAGATGGGGAAACAGCAGAAACAGTGGCTGACTTTATCGTTTTGGGCTCCAAAATCGCTGCGGATGGTGATTGCAGCCATGAAATTAAAAGACGTTTGCTCCTTGGAAGGAAAGTTATGACCAACCTAGATAGCATATTGAAAAGCAGAGACATTACTTTACCAACTAAGGTCCGTCTAGTCAAGGCTATGGTTTTTCCTGTGGTCATGTATGGATGTGAGATTTGGACTGTGAAGAAAGCTGAGCGCCGAAGAATTGATGCTTTTGAATTGTGGTGTTGGAGAAAACTCTTGAGAGTCCCTTGGACTGCAAGGAGATCCAACCAGTCCATTCTAAAGGTAATCAGTCCTGGGTGTTCTTTGGAAGGAATGATGCCAAAGCTGAAACTCCAATATTTTGGCCATCTCATGCGAAGAGTTGACTCATTGGAAAAGACTCTGGTGCTGGGAGGGATTGGGGGCAGGAGGAGAAGGGGATGACAAAGGATGAGATGGCTGGATGGCATCACTGACTCGA